>CM052337.1:17156600-17378081 GCA_028455595.1 Lasioglossum vierecki
GATCGAAATAATGATTATTCAACTGCTTTATCCAAGTTACGCCGGTGCCTGGTCTGGGACAACATCTCTAGTCTGGTGGTGCGCGTGTGCGAGTCAGCTCTCCGGTAGAAACGAGAAAACAACCGTGCGAGAGAGTGTGTGTGTGAGAGAGAGAAGGTAGAATACCCGATGGCTCAGTGGGCTCGGTGATTCCGAGGATGGTTTTCACCCTCCATTCAATTCCTCGTCAGCGGAGCGCACACACCTTTACTTCCTCTCGACCGACACGCGATTACCTCCCTCCGTGTCGCGTCTCTCCATTTCTCTTTCTCTCCCACTCTCTGTCATCCCCATTCCTCTATCCTCCTCCCTCCAAGCAGGGGAGGAGGCAGAGAAAACCACCGTCACCGTCTCCACCCTCTCGAAACGCACGACTTCGGCACCCGATGTCTTTTCATCCGTATTCCCGGCGCTCCTTTCTCCGCCGTCATCTTAATAACCTCTCTTTTTGTTTCCCGACCCTCCAGTCTGTCCTCCTCCTCGCCCCTCGCCGAGGCAAGAACAAATAGGGGCGGAGAGGCAGCGACGGTATCGCCGGAACACAATCGCGATTCGAAATAAATTCCGCGTGGAAATCGCGTTCCCGGTATCTCGTCGCGTTTTCATCCCTTGCGATTTTTCGACTGGTGCACCCTCTCTCCGACGCGAATGGTCAATCAATGCGAAATGAAATTTTCAGTAACTTGTTGAACACGAAAAAAAATTAAGAACGTACATATTTTATACATATGTTAATCAACATATGTTAATTAATACGTAGCAATTTCTACCCTAGGCCGACCACCGAGGGTTGATAAGTGGAACACAAGGTACATTGACATTATTAACTTCGTTTAATGATTTTCCACAAAATATTTGTTGCGAAATGAAATATTCGGTAACTTGTTAAACACGAAAAAAAATTATGAACGTAGAAATTTTTACCTCGGAGCGACCACCGAGGGTTGATAAGTGGAACACAAGTTGCATTGACATTATTAACTTCGTTTAATAATTTTCCACAAAATATTTGTCGCGAACGGGTGAAAGCCGCAGCCGTCTATCGATCACACGGAATTACGTAAGTCACGAGGGGGTGGGTTTGTAATTTTCAGTCGTGCTTGTTGAACAGAAATTCATGCCAGCTCTAAAATCAGAAATCACAAACAAATCGCAGAATCTACCCTTATCGAGCCGATTCGACTCTGTAGCTTGAGGCACGGCTCCCCAACGATTTTCTCCACCGAATCGAAAAGTCGGTGGTCAACGTGTCATCCCCGTTAAGGGTTGCCTAGGTTCCCCCTGAAACACAGATTGTCCCCCGTTGAACAATCGAAGAGAGCCCTCGTCGCAAGCGCGAGAAAGTGCGTAGACGACGAGTCTCTCTCTCTCTCGTTCTCTCTGGTGATCAACGAAGGGCTGTGTTTGAGGGATGAGGTGGAAGGGATGGCGAAGGGATGGCGACATTCGCCAACGCGAACGACCAAGCAAGGGAGGGTTGACTCGACGTCGGAAGCACAAGGATTCCACCGGCGAGTGGAAAGGGTGCAACCGGGGGTGGTGTTAAGCGGCTTACAGTCTGTTACCATGGTAACGCCACACCACTAAGACAGGAAGAGCCTGAATCCAGACCGCCACAGTCCCCGTGACCCCCTCCACCCCCCTGGATAGGGGGTGGATAGCTGCTCCTGCATCCCCGCCGAAGAACGAGGGAGAGAAGCCAGCGAGCGAGCGATACCGGAGAGCGAGGCAACCACGACTAAAGAGGGAAGGATTACGCCACTAACTCTGTTTTTACACTAAAGTGTTTTCACCGAGCTCTTCCTCCTGTATATACGTTCCACATAGTATATACAGGGTGTGCCAAACCACCCTGACCCAGCTAGGGGATGATTCTGCTAAAGAAAATATTCAGCCGACAGTTCCCAGTCCCTGTATCGCGGAAAAATTACTCTGACAAAAATGAACGACGCATGGCGAAAGTAGAAGCTTCGTGCTTCAAAAAGAGTCGAATTATATTGTTGTACTATTTTTTTTATCGAAACTATAATTATTCAAACATCGTCAAACATTTTCTACAAATTGGAAATTCACTTCCTTCATTTTCTCTGCAATTTTCAAAAATGGGAAATGTTTAAATATTTTGCTTGAATACTTTTCGAAATCAAGTTCTTTATTCAACCTGTTGTCATTTCATAAATAACAATCGTATTTTTTATATTTATATATATACAATATTTATCGAATTTTCGTAGCCATTATTTATTTTCGGAATTTTGCGAAACATTATTGGAACATGATCTCGCTTTGTGACGTTGAGTGTGACACCCCGTGCGTGAAGATTGCTTCGTAACGCGTGACGAAAATGGGACGCCCGTTAAATTCCGCGTCCGAAACTAACAAGGGGTGCTAACCACCTGGCTCCCTTCAATTTCGAAACTTAGGGGAGCACTCTACAGCCTCCGAGCTATTGTGTCGCGACTGGAACCTGAAAAATTCAATTCAGAAATGGGAATTCGAATTGGTCTAGAAACGCCTGTTAACCCTCTCCAACCCCCTGCAGAAATTTCAACAAAATTGTCGAATGTATGGAACGCCACGAGCCTCGATCAACAAAGACGACATAATAATTGCGCTATACACCGTTGCAGGGGCTTAGACAGAGGGTTAACAAGCGTCGACCTTGCTACCCCTCCAGTATCTACTGGCAAAAAATCCCGACGAGTTTTTCGGGAAAAATTTCATCGACCACCCACGTCGTTTCCACCCCCGAGTGGCAAACTTTCGAGTATACCACGGTTCCCCGGGCCAAATGAAGTTTGTTCGAAATTTTACCCCCGAGGGTGGAAAATCGGGATTCGTTAATGCCGAATATACTGCTGAAATTTTTCTGTTCCTTGCTGCAATCACTAGATTATGGATCGATATAATTAAAAGTGTTCCGAGTTTGACAAACTTGGAGATTGGGGGGTGAATCTATTTCACCCCCCATCGGAAGTGTCAAACGATCCCGGAGGAGCTATCGAATCTTTGGGAAAAATCTATAAGGCGAGGGTGGCAGAAAAAATTCCAGAAAGTCCGGACTGCTGCTACGGAGTACGAATGTTCTCACCGAATTCTCGAGCGTCGTAAACTCTCCGAGCAATATGCACGCATTACGCCCGCTGTCGAGATTCTCGGCTTCCGAATCTACGGGGTGTGTCTTCTAGAAACGGTGCACCTTAAAAACGTGGTTCGAAACCACCCTCGCAACGCCATCCAGTCAAATATTCATTATACACCGCGAGAGAAAATTTTTATACCTGGAAGAGGAAGAGGAAAGCGATTTCAAAAAAATTGGAAAATGCAGAAATTGTGAAAAAATTTCTTTCCAGAATTTTAACTCTAAGATTCCGCGCGTGAAAAATCAAAATCAATAGTTATAGGTATAGAGCGAGAGATGGAAAAATCGATATATATCAAAAATTCTGAAAAAACTGCGATTTTTCCAGATTTTTAATTCAAAGATTTTCTGCGTAGAAGGAATTTTTTCGCGGTGGATCTCAAAGATTTTTATATAACCGGAAGCGGGGTTGGTCCGATGAAATCCCGAGCCAAGCTTTTAAGCGATTCGATAAGACGGAGATCGTCGTTACCGTGTTCGATAACAGCCCCGTTCTCGTTTTATCGGGTGCTCGTTGACGCGCAACACCGGAGACCGAAAGGAGGATGAAGGAAACGGATGGGGGAGGGCAGGAAGCGAGAGCCATCCTCAAGGATCGTGGATGCTGACCTTTTACTTAACCCTTCGCGAACCATCGGGTGGACAGGTTCCCTGGAAAATGTTTATTTTATTGCGAAATCGCTCTTCGTCGAATTTATCTACCCTCCATCGTCTCTCGAATTTTTTTTTCACAAGAGTTATGGTACCGGTATGAATTCTCCTCTGTACGGTGGGCTTGGCTTAATTACCGGATTAGGCTCATTTGTCAATCGTGGCGAGTTTTTGTCGGCGGTTTTACGGCGGACTCAGCGCAGGTATCCGAGGGTCGCCACCGCCATAAACAGCTGCGCGCCATATGCTGGAGGAAATGATTTTCTATGAGAAAGTCGTTGCTCTCACAATTTTGTAAACACAACATTTCCGCAGGTTTTATCAAACGACAAATTGTCTGCATCGTTACTAGCCTCTTGCAATTGCCTTAGACAATTTTTATTTCCCATAAAGACCCAGTCTACTACTTTATTATTAGACTGCAGATCATTTGCAAATTCAAAATTGTTGAACTATTTTAAAAATTGAAGCTGTCAATATAACGGCCTCTATTAAAAACATTAAGGGAAGAAATAACATTAAAAAAATTTCGTTTCTCGCAATCGATCAATATTTCTTTTGCACAAAGATCCGCAGTCTAATTGTTATTCTCGAAGCATTGAACACACGTCTAAATAAACATCGTCTCCCATTTCTGAGAGATGTGCAAGAAGTGTAAAGTGGATTATTAACGTGTGTTTGAATTCTGATTGCAGGTCTCCCACCAGCCAGCACCAAAGCGCAACCCACCGCGATCAGCAAATCCCACAGGCCCAGTTCCGGTGTTTTACCTCAGGGTCATACACCTGGGCCTGGTCCGGGCAGTCAGCAGAACAGTAGAAGCTTCGCCGCCGCGTTGAGAAACCTGGCAAAACAAGCAGGCCCAGCACCTCAGGAAGAAGAACCTCGCGCGAGTCCCAAGAATCGGGCCCCGCCTCCTCTGGTCAGGGGCCCTTCCCCTGCCAAGGTGAGTTCTGTTTCCTCTTACAACTGTCGAACCCTTGAATGGGACTCTCGAACGCTTCCGACACGCCTATTCACGCTATTTCTTCGTCAACGAATCGATACACTTTTTATTCAAGTATTTACACGTTTTAAAAATGAAATTGTTTAAGCCTAGAACTTTTCTTATGATTTTGTAATTGACTGTGTTCGGGACTACAGCCAAAGAAATAAATTTGTTGAATAATTCTTCATAGATAATTAAATCTTTATGTAAAATAATCATTGTCTATCTGATATGCAACAAACTGTAGTGAAATGAAAATTTGTTTTCTCTCTGAATATGTTTATTGGGTTGAAAATAATTATTTTTACTATTGTAATTTACACCGATTCATTTTAAAATTGAACAGAAGGGAGTAATAAAAATTTGAAGGATGACCAATGTGTTGATATGTATCGATTTGGTCGAATCAGGTTGTCGGAATCGCGTCGAGGCCGTCCAGGATTGCATGTAGAACTTGCGGAGAGTTTTGTGACTAACCATGATTTGTCGTTTGGATTTTAGGAGCGGTCCACCCACGAGAGAAGACCCGAAGAGATTCCCTCGTTGTACACGACCGCAAGACCCGCCGACACCAGCAAACATAGCGTGACAGCCGCAGCTTCCGATTTGCTGGCCCGTTCCGGTTTCCAGCCGTATCGGCCTGAACACCATCCGGCCCATGCTCCACCGGCTTTTGCCCTGGATCCTGCTGCCTACAGTCCCTATCACCATGGTCTCTACCCACCGCCACACCTCCAACACGCTTATAGGTAATTGTCAACTTTGAAATCCTCCTTCTTCATTGAAAAACGACGTTCGATCTTTGCGTTTAACGTTTTAACATTGATCATACCAAGCACAAAACATACAAACGCTTTACAAAAGTGTGCAGATTACATTTACTGAAATGCATTCTTTCAAAAGTTTCGTAATTCTTTCATTGTATCATTATAAACGTATTCGGTGACTATTCCTCTTAAACTCATTGAGCTCTGAATTTTGTGATTAATTTGATATAAAATACTCGTAAAACATATACGTAAATTACTTTGTTTGATACAACGTGGAGATCGTGAACTTAGTTGCGAACCTAATACTTAAATATGGAAGGCAATTGAGTCATCTGCTACGAAAGCTTTTTTATAATTTCAATAATTGTGAAACAGATAACCGGTCATCTAACCGAGCCAGGTTTAATATTACCGTCTCATGCAGGACTTGCTTATTTCATTCGTACAAACGATCAAAGTTCAGTCATCATCACTTTTAATTACTCTGTAAAGAAGTTTGCACCTTACGCTGTAATTCAATTCACTGCGGAAAGAATAAATTTATGTTCAAAACTACTAATATCAGACTGCGGATCATTACGCAGAAACAATGCAAGAAATAGAAATTGCATTATTATTCCTAGCCTTAATTTCATTAAGCTTTAAACAATACAATCGTCCGATAAGATCGATGTTGTGATTTGTCTGATTCTCCGAACAAGAGCAAAGTCGAATAACACCGTGTCTTCTATTACCAATTCACAGATTAGAGGAACAGTTGTATCTGGAACGGTGTGGAATGTTGAGACCGCCGTTGTTCCCGGGTCTACCTTCGTACCCGCTGTACGGGTTAAGATACAGCCCGGACATGCTACCGCCCTCGTCACTTGGACTGATGTCTCCCGTGATGCACGAACGGTAAGTTGGAGGAAGCGGAGATGTTGGTTGCAGTCGCCAGGAATTAGGAGACACCCTATCAACTCGCTACCAATGGTGTTTTGGAACGCTCCAACTAGTTAAAAAACTATTATTATCTCCTCTTCTCTTAATAGACTCAAAAAATGTACGAAGGATTGCTATGTTTTGCATCTAGCTATGTTTGAACTTGAGATTCATACCTGTTCAAACGATACAAAGTTAGCGAAGTGTGTCGAATTTAGAAATATTATTACTAGACTGTTCAATACCGCAACTATCCATTTTTGTCGTAAATGCATCCGCAGTAGAATTTATTACATTATTACGGACTTATTAAAATTAGTAAAAGGAGAGACACACTGTAGTTTGACTTCAGTGTTCCCCCACAATTGTTCCGCATCATTTTCACTGATTATATTGCGTCGGGAGAAAAGCTAGAAAAATTGAAATGGAAGTTTTCGATTAACTTGGGAAAGAGCTAGAAAAATTGTAGCAAAGGCGAGCGAGGGGTTGTGAGATCGAATTTCCTCGGCGAGCGCAGCCAATTTTTCGGGGCCGATCGGATCTCGATGTGTGCCGTATGTTCGGCGTTGCGTTGAACAAGATGTTTCCGGTTTTCAGGCTGAAACTGGAGGAGGAGCATCGGTTAAGGCAAGCACGGGAACAAGCTGCGCTGCGCGACGAGGAGGAAAGGAGAAGAGCGGCGCGAACTTCCGCACCTGCAGCCCCGGTACCCGCGCCCGCACCTGCATCTGCCGATACTGCAGGTGAGCGAGTCGCTCCACCCCCCACTGCCTTTCATTAAAAAGAAAGCATCGATTTGCCCGAGCGATCGCGAGACTCTGTCCCGCAGGCTCGCTTTTCTCGCGCGCGTCAAACGATTATCCATTTTTCTTCTGCCCCCCGCCCCCTTCTTCTCTTGTTTCAAATATTTGCGAGCGTGTGCCTGCGTATCGCGAGAAAACGTCCAACACACCTGATCACATCCCTTTCAGACAATACCTTGTTCCCTTCGTTCCTTCATCCCCTTAACTTCTTCTCTTCGTCCTCTCCTTCTTTTTCTCCCTACGCGGCACAGACGTTTCTCGTTTTTACCTCCTTTGTGTCTCGTTTTAGTTGAATCTCTCGGTCTACGGACTACAGACCTCTATAGCGTGGGTTGAGAAAGTGCTCGCTACCGTTCGATTGTCAGTGACTGCGACAGATTTTCATCGAGATGGGACTGTACATTGCCTTTTTCAGATGTATAGCACACCCTCAGATTTCTCAGTGTTCACACGTTATTCGCCGGCGATTGTTTCATAATTCTTTGAAGGTCCATGGATTTTTTAATGGACCTTTTCGCAGCCTATTTCAATCGTGAACCAACAAGTCAGCTTCGGCAACGTTACCTTTGGGATTATTGTGTAAATGATTTTTGAGCTCCCTTTGTACAGCAGGATAGTTTTCGTTACGACCTACCCCTTCTTTTAGAAGAAAGACTTTAGTTGTTATTTTAAGAGTAACGAAGGTGTCGAGGGGAGAAATCAATTTTTATTTTGCTCCAGTTTGTTGCAAACGATATCCACAGTCTAGCAATTATTAAATCTGTTCGGTTGTACCAGATAGGTATTGTTTGCGTTATAGCAATTCCCCTCAGAAAAATATGGCTCGGTCACTGTAATCGAGGGGGTGCGAACACTTTTGCGAACCACGAGGGAAGATCGGTAAGTAATCGACGCCGATTTCTATGCAACACTTCTCAATTGTTTATCTCGGGCCACTCTAGAAACATTGCTGTATTCGGTTGGTGTCATACGTCTGCGAATATCTAACAAAATTTCGAACATAATTGGTCAACTTTCACGAGAGCAACATCAGTGTGAGAAGTACTATCGACATAGATAATTATTGAAAATCATATTTCATACTTTATCATATTTTTAAAGTATACAAATTAGTTGTTCATAATAGTCAACGTTGTTAAGCTTCTGCAATCCGAGACATTCGTGAAGAATTCCCTTAGTGATATTGGAAATTATTCACAACTGCCTTTAAAGTATTTCGAGGTCTTTATATAATTATTAAAGCCATCGTTGGGTCAATAGAGACCCCGAGGAAACACGCAGGGGTTGCAACAACCCCCAACCGAATACCGCAAAATTCTTTGGTGTCGGTTAAACGGGACATTCCCATTCGGAGCTGTCGATTTAGAGAAAACATTCACTAGACAATACAATGTTATCAAACAATATATTATATTTTGTCTGCGGTGTATCATTGTTTATTGCTGGCACGATTCAGTGAACTCAAGCTAAACAGAATGTCAAGATTGAATTTATTTGGTATTCTCAAGGTTTTTATATATGTATACTCGAGAAACAAAATTTATTATATAATTTCTTCATAATCTAACAATTATCAAATAAATTATATAAAGTCAACTCCGATAGCTGATGCTGGGTCTAGTTTGACTCAGAGGACTTAAGGATCATCATTTACTTAATCTAAGTAGATCAAATTGAACAAACAGCTGTCAGATTCGAGATAGAAATATTAAAAAATGCTTCGAAGAATAGTTTGAACGTGATCAATGAGAAAATTGAAATTTTTTTACCGGTCAATGGCGAATTGAATTAAAGAGAACGAATGAGGCGATCGACTCCTCCGAACGGGAACGTCCTTGAAGCTTCAAGAACGATTGTCGGGAGTCCCATAAGAATCGGCGTGCGTGCCGAGCTTCCCCCTATAAAAATCGGTTCCACCCCATGTGTTTCGTCGAGCCGTCGGCGTTGATCCGTCGACGACGTAATCGTCAGACAAGCCTGTACTGCGTTCGACGGTCCATCCGCGGTTTTTTTCCGGATGGTCCGGGCGAGGCAAGCGAGGAGAAGTCGTTTTTGTAAAATACGAAAGAAAAAACCACACTCGACATACACAAACACACAGCCCTACACTCACACTTACACAAGCAAAGAGAGAGAGAGAGAGGGAGAGAAAGAAAGATTGATAGAGAGAGATACACACACACGTATACACATCTGACTGTGAATCGAAGATCGACAAACAAAAGAACAATACTACGCTTCTAATTTTAACTTAGATTATAATCGAAGTTCTAGCCGTAACGTAGTCGAACGTTTCTTATTGGAGGAGAGGTAGGAATCGATATTTTCTAGCCAAGCGCACGGTGTCGCCGACGATCGAGACGAATTTCGAGAAAACAAAGACGACAAATATGTCTGCTGCGCGAACCTACACAAACACACGGTGACAAAACACATTCTATGATGTACACAAAAAAAGCAGAGAGAAAGAGAGAGAGCGAGAGAGAGAGAGATATGTACAGAAACGTTTTTTGCGTAGCGCAGAGGGTGAGAGAGAGAGAGAGAGAGAGAAAGTCGAGCAACCGAAAGGTCACACAGTTCATATCCGAGATTTCTAACTAAATTGCAAGAAATAAATACACACACACACATACACGAAAACACAATTTACTATTCGACAGCGCGGACCGAAGTCAGACTTATCGGCAGATGCCTGTACCATCATGATCGCGGATGTAAGTCGGCCTTCGGTCGGTCGTCAGACGCCCGTTTTCTCTATCGTTTTGTGTTCAAGGTCGGGCCACGAGGTGATAACTGATATTCCTTTGTAACGACAGCGGACCCCGTTTATGTACGATGACACGCACGACGCCCCGTGTTACTTTTAGCAGGGCTTGGAAACTGTTATAGCATCGATCGAGAACGGTCGCGAAGAACGTTCATGCTGAATCGTTGTTAGGAAGAACCTAACTACAATCGTTTCTCTACGAAACTTACACCGTCGTATTCCTGCCGTTTTTCCGATTAAAACGAGCCCAAACACGACACCGTTCCGATCACTTTTAAGAGGAACCTCGATTATCCGAACTGATGAAGAAAAATTAATATTTAGAAAATGGAACTGGGATACTGTATTGGATTAAATCTTTAATGAATTGTTTGGTGAAGGTTTTATGGATTGAACTTACTCGGTTCGGATAATAGAATTTCTAAATGCAAATGTGTTCCGAACCATGTCGTGTTGGGGCTCGTTTTAATCGGGAAAATGTCGCGAGCACGTTCACGAAGGTTTCGTGAATGAATGATCGAGGACGAACGAGATAGAATAAGAAAAGTAAGAAATGGGGAGTTGTCGTGTAACGTTCCGAGAGAAAATGTCTTCGTAATCGTTTTGAAGCAGAGCCTTTGGTATAACAGTTTTGAACAGTTATTTTCGGAACCGTTTCAAGCCTTGTTAAACATAGTTAATCGTTCCGTAGCTAGTAACGCGTTCCGAACGGCGAGACTCGAACATAAGAGTGCACGACCACGGAAAATACTTGATCCTGATCGTCGACCCGTGCTCTTGTTCTCTGCGAACCTCCGAACCGCCCTTCCGCGTCGCGTTTTCCGCCATTCATATTTTCTTTTTTTTTCTTTTCTTCGCAGATCGATCTATTTTTAACACTTTACCCACCAGAAACCACTCCGCAACCTCGTTTCTCGCTGGCATCGTCCGCGCGCCGGGATCAGGCAATTTTTTCCCTTAAACTTTCGCGGTTCCAGGCACCTTGGAATATTCTCGGGTGATCTTCCAAGTTTGTAGAACGTCCACAATTATTTTCGTCGCGGTCCCTGGACTCTTTTTCCGAGCGGAACGAAATTAACAAAAAAAAGCAAGAATCACAGGCGGCCCGAATAGTCCGCGTCGACTTCTCTGCAAAATAAAAGTTGTCTGACTGTAAAACACATACGTTGATTGAAGATCTGTTTACTCTGTTAATAATTCAGTTTTTACGACGCGAACAAATTTAGTAAAAAATATTTATACTAATAATATACCGTTCGATTTTCGAGAAAAACATTGTTCCAATTATTTGAAAACGCGTTAAAAATATTTTAAATAGAGCTACACGTGAAATCTGCAAATGAATTGATTCAACGTGTTTCCCTCGAATGATTTTTTGAACGATCACATTCGCGATCCTGACAGGGTGGGGGGTGGGTTATGGTTCTCGACGAGTGAACTGAGAAACGTTCCTAGGGATGGTTTTCGAATAAACTCGTAATTTTGCTAGATAAAAATCGCTGGCGGGTAATGTGTTAAGACGACGATCGTTTCGTGACATGATAAACAAATTCAAAAGGACTTATCGGTGGCTGTCAGCCAGAATCAGTCAGTTAGTCAGACGGTTCCTGATTATAACTCGTTCAGGGAACGTGATCTTCCGTCGCTCGCTTCTACCCGATTGTTTTTTGTCTTTTTGTTTTGTTTTGTTTTTTTAAGGATAAGGTGTTCTTTTCTCTGCCCCCCGCGAGAGAGAAAGGGAGAGAGAGAGAGAGAGCGAAAGGGAGAGATTCTGTGGATTGTAAGCGTGAGAGAGAGAGAGAAAAACAATTTCCCGGAAGCAGTGCACTCTTGCGTTAGTTCCCGCAACTGTTTTAGAGAATTTGCAAACTAAACTGATCGATGACGATGATGGTGATGAATGTCGCAGTTTTGACTCGTTCCTTTTCTTTTGAATTGTGTAGTGATCGTATAATGATTGATCCAATTTATTGACTAAATCCACCGATGTATATAACGTTTGTCAAACAATGTTCTTTTATCAAAATTACCACCGATTTTTTATATAATTTATTATGTAAACATGTATATTTGGACGACTATAATTGAAAAATAAACATTGCGAGAGAGTGAGCGAGAGAGAGAGAAAGTTGATGCTGCCGCTGATGATTATTATGATGATGGTGAAGAGAGAGAGAGAGATAGAGAGAGAGTGAGAAAGAGAGAGAGAGTGAGGAAGAGGAAGGAAATAAAAATAAAGCAACAAAAAAAACAAACACAGTGATCAAAATTCTGTTTGACTTGGAGTTACTTTTGACCCTTCGATTCACATTTTCTGAAACAGTTTTGGGGACGATTCGTGACGGAGTTTACTGCTTTTCGATTAAGTATGCGGCCCACGTCGATATTGTCGAACGAGAGAAAGAGAAATACTGGGTGTTTGTCAAACCGTTGGTAGAGATCTATCGATCGCTCGCGCGCGCGAATCCCGACAGATAGCTTTCTCCGCCGAGGAAACAATAACTTTTTTCACTCGCGATTGTTTATCGTGAAGAAACAATGAAAAACGAGGCAAATCATCCCCAATACTTGCGAATGCGAATGCGTGTGTTTTACTGTGCTCCGAAACGAACGACAGGCTGCGAGATTACGCGCGCGCGTGTGCTATTCGGGGGAACCAGCCAGGTAAGTCGACGACAGGTAGACCAACCAAGAGATTCACTGATCAGAGTTAAGTTAAAAAATAAAATAATGATCGCCTATAACCGAACGCTTCTCCTCGCGACAACCATAATTCGCCAGCTCCCATTTTAACACCTGGAGCTACTCGCGACCTTTTCAACACCTCCGATTAACCCTACAGCGGACTCCTCGAATCCATACGGAGTCCAATTGAATTTCATTCGAATTTTATCTTGACTTCAGGATCGCCACCGAATCATATCCACTTTTGTTTAACCATTTTTCTTCAAGGTATCTGTCGGAACATCGATGGAGCAAGCGTTCATTGGAAACGGGTGCACTCTGAAAACAACAACCCTCCGATTTCGCTGAAATCTTTGCCAAATTCTTGATTAGAGAAGAAAGTCTCTAGAAGGATCTTTGACGACGAATCCTCGTTTGCTTACCAGCCCTCTTCAAAATTTTCACATATCTTACTAAATATTTTTAAAAATATTGATCAAGCATTAATTTATATTTTGTTGCAAAAATAAAAAAGAATATGATCGACCACGAAAGCTATTCTCAAAATTCCAGCCAATTTAAAGCCATGCAAACCTTTACATACTATTTACATGGAAATACTATTTGTGTAGATTTGGGGTAGTTCTTGGTGAGAGCGGTAATATTGAAAACTGTTGAAATTATTATCCAACTCTAATTTTACGAGTTTCATTTTTTATTCGATAACTTTTTCTTTACAATTAATATTTTATGAAATAATCAACAAAAACAGTTTTACCATTGGAGGGGGCTTATGTACTAGATAAAAGTACATATACAACATTTCAGCAAAATCGGAGGTTCGTCGCTTCCGGAAGTTTATTCCTTGGAACAACTCTTTTATATTCTATATGTTAGAATAGAATAGAATTATTTTATCTCCAAAAAATTTGATAACGCTGCTTAAAACAAAAATAGCATGTCGAGTTTGACTTCACGTTGTGTACACGCTTGCTTCGTCTGTATTTGGTACGGTGCAACGAGTCCTCCATCGGTTCCAGAACCTAGGGCAACGTAGAAACCAGTGGAGCAAATTCGTCTTCAAAATCCTGGTCGATTTATTATAATGTCTTAAATGATTTTTAATTTAGCATTTTGTCTGGAATGAATTTATTTATAACATTAGGGTCAATAATTTTGCTCGTGATTGCACACATGCCTTCTAAAATTCAAGATTAAGTTGCATCAAATTTTTACAATTATTATTCGAACCATTCTTCAGAGCTCAATCTACTTTTACTGCACCATACCAAAAGCCGCAGCAGTGCCCTTGATGAAGTAGAGTCAGCATAAAGCTACGTCCACACCGAGGCAACATTTACTTGTCACTCGTTGTTACCTTCATGTTTTATCGAAAGAAAGGAGTGTGGACGCACCTTTATGAAAAAGGAGGCACTATATTTCATAGAAGCCCTTATCTATTCAAAAGGGTGACTCGAATAAACCCGACTCGATGCCTTGCCGACCCGTCCCGCGGAAGCCATTTTCTCTCGCACACGTCTAACGGTCGATCTACACTATCCGGCACAGTATAATAATAATAATAATAATAATAATAATAATAATAATTCAATAATCCCGTTGTTTTTTAGTTTCCGATACTAAACACGTTTGTCCAAACCAGAGCCGTTACTAATTCCGTCTGAAATTCATTATCCGGATTACTCGTTGTAACTGGAAGATCCGGATAATGACAGGCCCGATTCAACCACATTGAGGTTTTTTGATCTGAGGCAGTTCTATAGCGGGCCCTGCACGGTCAATCAGGAACGACAGTCTTATTTGAAAGTCAGAAATATAATTCCTAACCATACCGAATTTCCTATAGTATTAAGTTACAATCGGAGTATGAATCTTCGACTCGAATATCATTCCGCTTGACCGTCGTAGGGGGTCCCTCTTAAGGGAGTGTCGGATATAGTAAATCGAGCGGACCATGTTCCCCGTAAGTCGCGACCAGCATTGGGTGTCAGAGGAAGATTACCAAGCATTGTGTTCGGGATTTGTTCCAGCTAGGAAGCCGACCATAGCGGCTCAGATGCACAGCGACCGGGAGCGAGACCGCGAGAACAGAGACCGGCCGAGTCAAGGGGGTGGCGTCAACAGCGGTAGCAATTCGGGTAGCAACAGCGTGGTCACGAGCAACAACAGCAGCAGCAATGGGAACAATGGCGGGAACGTGGCCACAGTGGTCAGCAACCATCATCAATCTAGAAAGGAAGATGCCTCTTCAGGATCATCATCAGCGCCGCCACCTGCAGCAACGGATCCATCAGGATCCGCTGGAGGGATGTACCACGCTCGCCTGCCGGGATTCCCGAATCCCCCAGCACCGATCGGACCACCTCCTTTATCCACGGCTTCAATCTGTTCCGTGAGCTCTGCCGCGATGCCGCCACCACCATTAGCTTCGAGTATGCCACCCCTGAACCTTGGAGCCCCTCCAGCCATAAGCACCGCACCCATCGGTCCACCTCCCATACCCTCCATAGCCTCCATGTCCTCTCTAACCCCAGCAGTGATAGGACCCCCACCCCCACCTCCACCGTTGAACCTGCCCATGGCTCCCATCATCTCGATCCCATCCTTACACCTGCCTCCCGTCCCCTCGACCACCAATCATTCTAGTCAGCACACAGCTACGATAATGAGCAGCGCGACCACTACCGTCACGACCTCGATATACCATCAGCAACCGCAGCAACAACCTCAAACCCAACAACCCACGTCGCTGCCACCGGTCTCGCATCAGCAACAACAACGCAGCGGCGCACCGATCACCAGCTGTCTATCCGGAAGTGGCACCATCACCACGCTAGCCACGCACACGATGGCCACCCCTAACACCGTTCCATCCAGCAACGTGAATCACCTGGCGCCACGGAAGTCACCGCCGCCGTCGTTGTCTCACGTGGTTCACGCATCATCTTCGAGGAGCAAAGACACATTGGCGATTGTGCCGACCACTGCCACCACGTCCACCACTGTCACGACGATGACCACCATCGCTGCCACCAGCTCCTCGCCCATCTCGCAGCCGGTGTTCGTCAGGCCGTTCGAGGACTCTTTCCGCTCCTCGTCGAAGCCGCAGCCAAGGCCACTGGTCAACAGCCATAACCACAGCATCACCAGCCAGCTGTCCCATCCAACCGAGTCGCCGCCTGTGAAATCGTCCACGACCACGCAAGTCTCGCAGACGATTTGCCAGCCGATAGACAGTCCGGAGACCCCGAAGAACATCGTCGGTCTTCAACAGCCATCCCAGCAGCCGTATCCACCTCAACAGTTCCATCATCCTCATATACCTGTCTCGCACGTACCCGGACTGTACAAACCGCCGCACTTCCCATCAGCGTCCTCCCATCAGCAACATCATCAGCAAGGGAAGATAAACGTTCCCAGTTTGGCTACAAACGGTGGAGGCAGCGGGACGAACGTCACCAGCTCGAACTGCACGAGACAAAGCTCCCATCATGCTACCAGTGAGTCCTCCAGTCCTGTCACCACGATGGCAACCACCGTACAGAGGTCAGAGAATGTCGTGATGAACTGTGTCGCTGAGAAGACCGGGAGTTTGAGTTACAACGGTGGCAATAGCGTGGCTGCTCCTGGTAGCAAGAGCCACTCGCATCAGAAGAGCAACGGGGAGAACAATCATCAGGCGAAGATCGACGCCAAGGTGAATTCGTCTTACTGCGAGAAGATGATCGAGAAAGCAGCGCAACCGGCTAGCCAGAATCATTCGGGGAAGAATCACTCGATCGAGAAACCTTTGGTCCCCCATTCGAGCTACGACCAGAAGGCAGCGTCTATTTTCCAACCGGAGGCGTTTACCCCTCTGGCTGAGAAAGAGAGCAAGCCCGAGATCGTCGTCGTCGATCAAGCCGCGACTAATAACACGACGACGACGAACGATCTGTCGAGCAACAACGTTTTGTCCACATTATCGTTTCAACCGAGTTTTAAGTTCAACGCGAACGAGATCGCGCAGAAACCGATTGACACCAGCCAGCTGATGCACAGCATCAAGTCCGAGGAGGTTCTGAGAACTTGTCAGAACGTGTCGAACGTTCTTCTTCAGATACCGAAGTACCAGGAGAAGCTGTTGAACTTCTCGAACGAGCTGAAGACCGCCGCCACCACCGCATTTTGTTTCACCGACAAGTGCAATAATTTGACTGAGATTTCCGTGAAGTGCGAGCCACCGGTGCTGAACGTGCCCGACCTGAGCAAGGCTCTAGTCAAACAGGACGTCGCCGTTCAACCGTGCGACAAGTCTACGTCCTCGTCGTCGTCTTCTTTCCTTGTACCTGAGAAGCCGAAGGAGCTCACGTCCTCGTTGGACCTCGCCGAGAGGCGGCGGAAACGCAAACGCGAGAGGAACGCCAGTCTAGTGTGTAGCTCGGACTCCGAGGGCGAGGAAGAGATCAAGGACGTTGATCTGTGGATCACCAAGGGACCACCCGCTAAGCTACAATACTCCGATCAGAAGCTCGCGTTCCTCGCCATGTTCGGATTGACCACTCTCAGCACGCGAAACGGTAAGGCTCTTCTTCAGGTTTAGAGTATTTCCACCGCACAGTATTATTTTATTCTACATGGATAGTGTCATGGGTACCTTGGAAATCACCGACTCAAATTTTCTAAAATAGTCCAGTTAATGAATGCTTAAAAGGAGGTGTAGAGGGAAATGGAAGGGACACGATTTTTTACTTTGGGACCCTGTTTGGACTAGTGTAGCCATATTAGGGGAGTCACGGTGAAATGATGTATCCCCTCTCTCATGACTCATTCGCTCCACTCCGCGCAACCAGTCTTAATGGAGGACCGTGGAGTGTGCGCATGCGCACGGTGCTGGATAGGAATAGTGGAAGGGGTGAGTTGGGGAGTACATGAGGTTCGTTTCGACCTCATTCTGGCTTCACTGGTTCGGACTAGTTAGAGGGTAAACTTACTAAAACTTACTAGAAGTTCCCTTTTTTCGGTTTTGTCGCTTATATCTCAGAAACTATACCGCTTAGCGATAAGACCATAGAAAATTAATGCTGCCAAAATGTGTCTCACTGGAAGACAATTAAAATAGTAGGGGGCAAAAGGTTAATGTAGCTGTATCTAATATGAAATTTGTATTTATTTTCAAACAACTTACTTTATTAAAAATATTATTGAAAATATGTATCGTGGAATCGTCTTTTCAAATTCGCGGTGTGAGCTTTGTGACTGATTGGTAAACATTTTACAGAGTTGGAGCTCTGCAAGGTGGAGAAGAGGTACAAATTGAATCCAGACCCGCCGGACTTACCTTCGGAAGGGGAACCGCTCATCGAATCAGTCTTACCGATACCTCGCGACCATCCGGACGCGTTGCTTCACACGGCAGACTTCGAGCCAAAAGTTGGTTTCCTGAAAACCATTGGACTCGATGTGATGCCTCCAAGCAGAAGAGACGGTAAGCTCAAGAACATCCTGACACTCTCTTCACCTTTTTCCAAAATCAATTCAATTCAATAATAATTAGGCTGCGGAGCTTTGTGTAAAATAAAAAATGTCTGCATCAGTTGCAAGTAAGACAGGTGACACCTAGAAATATTTTTCCTCTTCTGGTTATCTTACATTGTTTGAACTAATACACTGATATCCTTAAATCTCTTTGACATGTCCTTGACATTTTTTGAATCCGCACTCTGCTAATGATCGAATATAACACATTTCAGAGGCAGAGGTAACGTGGCAGTACGTCCTTCAAGATCGCAAGAAGCGGAGGAGCACGAACACCGTGACAGCGTACTGCGAGAGGATCGCCAAGGCTTACTCGATGAACCCGCCAATGTTACCGAAACCGCCGCAGAAGATGAGACTGTTGGACCGGGTGAAAGTGAAGCACGTTCCTGAACGGCCGCCGCCTCTGCCGCCTTTGGTTCCGAACATAGTTCCGATGTGTTATCCGGTGTTACCGATTCCCGGTGAGAACGGGGTTAAACAACATTGCAAGATGGTCGATGTCAAGATCATCGACGACGGCGTCGACGAGAACGTCGCCGGGAAACGGAACAGACCCAAGTGGAACGGAATCGAGGACATTCTGCTCGCCTACAGAGAGTATTCCAAAGGTACACACAATTCGAAACTGTTAAAAAATCCCACAATAAAACTCGAAGTGTATCCTCTTCGCTAAATTGTTACTATAGTGTACCTAACCCCGTGAAATTAATTATTTTTCTTCGCAATAATCGGTTTACAATTTTTTAAAAAATTGGACAAGGTAGTGCTAACGTGTAGCTACATTTGCCATTTTGTTTTATCTGGATGTGTCAAATAGTAACGGAGAAAAAAATATTAATGGTGGGCCTTGCTCTCCGGACCCCCAGACGACTTTTGCTTAAAGAGAACGAGTCGAGTTCAATAAATTATTTTTGTCCTTCATAATTGATTTATAATTTCAAAAAAATTTGACAAGGTAGTGCTAACGTGTAGCTACCTTCGCCATGTTGTTTTATCCGATTGTCTAGAATAGTGACCGAGAAAAAGGATTGTTTCTAATCTGTCCCGGTGCATTGTTCCAGAGAAAACGCTGGAGAAGAGAATTTTGACGAGCGAGACATCTCGACTGGCAGCGCAGTCGAATAGCTTGCGTTCCGAGACGATCCAGCTGGAACGAAGGATATACGAGCTCCTGTCCGCGAAAACTGCCCTCGATTCGGAGAGGCGGGTGCTCGGCGAGAAAATCGAAAGGATCAACGCACTTGTTAGGAACCTTAGGTAGCGACGCGTAACGCACAACACGGAAACTCATTCATCTGTGATATTATCAAAGGGTTAAGGGTCGTTAGCATACAACGCAGTACCGATTATAAAAACTTTCTATTTTTAGGGCGAGCGAGACGCGCGCGCGATTGCAAGGGAAGTTTTATTGACCAAATGTACAACCAAGCCTTTCGTATTCTTTGCGACTAAGTATAAATATTACTCGTTATATACAAGCATAACAGATGTCCCACGGGAGAACGAGAGGGGGAGAGAGAGAGAATAAATAAACGCTACATACACAGAACACAGACAGTACTTCGAAATAACACAGTTCGTCGGAGGAGACCACCCTACGTTCGTGCGAACGTAACAAACCGGTCATCCTCGTTTTGTTGTGTCCTTTTTTGGGAAAAAAAGAAATAAACGAAAGCCATATCAGCCGTACGCGAACACGTGTAAGAGTGATTGTTTGTACAAAAAATTCTATTGCAAATAAACAATATACAATTGTACGTGGGCACTTCTCGGCTATCTAACGTGGAAGTGGGTAATAAAGATTTTTCTAGTTCGATCTAACGGCTCTTAGACCCTGAACTATAAATAATTGTAATTTGTATCATAATATTTTAAATGAGAAATAGACAAATCGTATAACTTATTTTATTCTGCGTAATGTGGACTTTATGTGAGATGAACTTGGAACAATGATATTGTCGTAATTTGTACACGAGTCTCGGGAATCGTTGAATATCAACCGAGCGACGAATGAGGGGACGATCAGAGAACAAAAATGAAATATTGTCAGGGAAGAAAGAGGATTGACTTTCACCGATTAATATATTTAAATCGGTTTCAGTGATAATCGAGAGAGAGCGAGAGAGAGAGAGAGAGAACGTTACTCCGACGTATAGAGACTGTGACCTCTTTTTCTTTTTCATTTTTGCATCCACGTAAACGACGGTGTATGCGAGCGATAGAGTGAGAGAGAGAGAAAGAGAGAGAGAGAGAGAGCTCTGTGTCGATGCGCATCATTCGAACGTATTGCGATTCACGATCCAATTCGAGAAATAGGAAAACAAAAGAAACCGGGTGAAAAAGAACTAACGAAACGAAATTGTAGAACTAGAACGATTATTTTTAACTTAAACGATATTTCGAGATAGAGATAACTCTAGTCTACGGACATTCGTAGAACACGGGGAAAACTCACGGCTGACCCGACCTCGTCGACGAGGTCGGCTCAGCGACTGACACTTCCTTTCGATGTCCACTGTTCACGACAATGAACGCAAAGGCCAGTGAAATACACACGAGAGAGAAAAATTAATGTAATAACAGCAGTGAGGTACTTATACAGTATAGGTAAAGTGACTTAATTTAAAAAGAAAATCGAATGAAATGAAAACAAAAAACGTGAGAGCGAGAGAGAGAGAGAGAGAGACATCGCGCGAGCACATTCCACGTGAGAGAACATTGCTTGTCACCCGACCTCCAACATTCCACACGTTCGAAACCGTAATCGAATCGCAAAAACGATAATCGAGTACGAATAAAATTCGTATTATTCAAACACGATATATTTTGTTTCTTTTTTTTCGTCGCTTTTCTTTTTTCGTCTTCACATCCAATCGAATCAGCGCGTACGCTAATTTTCTTTTTCTCTTCTAGTTGTTTTTTTTTCTTTTTTAATATCCTTGTACTTGTATCTCACTCTGCTCTCTGAGTGCATTCTTCAATGATTTTATTATTATTCGTCGTAAACACACACCTCCAATATGTATGATAGAGAGAAAAAACCATTTATAGTTTCATTGTTTTGTTCATTGAGTGCCTAACGTTATCCTACATTTGTAAATATCATTATTTTTATGTATTGTATAACAAGAAGGGGCCGCCAAAGTATTTGCCGGTCCCGATCTGGCCAAAACAAGAGCCTAGGAGTAAATTGTTGAAAATATGAACTTCTGCCGTGTGTTCATTCCTTCCTCCACTATCCCTAAGTGCGTGTACGTTTGTTTGATTATTCGTGATCACGATTAGACCTGGTATTTCTCATATCCCTTTTTGTTGGGTAAATCTTTTTCTATTGTCCAGGATCGGCGCAAATCATATTTTTCCCGCCGTTCAGCGCCATTACACCGAATGGCAAAACGCTCAAACTCGTAGACAACGTGACCGACTGTTGTTCTTGTTTGGTGGTGCCATCTGACACAAAATTAGCTTATCAAGTGGACTGCAGCTTGAACGGTTTGCCACAGATGGCGATAGAGTACATTGACCCGCTTCTTTATTAATTTTTGAATTTTGCGTACATTATTTTAGTATTTCCTCTCTGCTTTAGTCTACCAGCGATCTTCGAGGATGTCGGACGTGTTCTACAACGTATTGTGCAATTTAAGACGACGAGAAGAGGATCGTGCGACACGGATTAAATTATTCATTATACGAATCGAACGTACCTTATACAATTCATACAAAGCGTTGTTAATTAAATCCACCTACATTTTAAGTTCATTATTATTTTATATTAAAAATGTATCTTTCATTTATAATGTATTATAGTTGTATAACTGTGCAATAAATTTTTGTACAACCACTATTTCGTTGTAACAAAGTTATTTTCCTTTACTCACCCTTCCTTTTCTTACCTCGTACACATTTGCGCCGACTGCGATATCGTTGAGTTGTACTACTGAATTTCGAATACCTCCTTGGATATCATGTTCTCCTAATACAAAGTTCAATTTCCGAGGTTTTCGAAAATTTTCGCTATTTTTCGAGCGTCTGACTTGTCGCTGAGTTGCACTACTGAAATTCGGATACCTCCTTCGACATCATGTTCTCCTAATACAAAGTTCAATTTCCGAGGTTTTCGAAAATTTTCGCAATTTTTCGAGCGTCTGACTTGTCGCTGAGTTGCACTACTGAAATTCGGATACCTCCTTCGACATCATGTTCTCCTAATACAAAGTTCAATTTCCGAGGTTTTCGAAAATTTTCGCAATTTTTCGAGCGTCTGACTTGTCGTTGAGTTGTACTACTGAATTCCCGAAAATTTTCGACCGCCTGACTTATCGTTGACTTGTACTACTTCTCGGAATTTTCGCAACTTTTCAGCAATTTTTAGGTTTCAGTAGTAGAAGTCAACGATAAGTCAGAGGCCCGAAAATTTTCGAGAGTCTGACTTATCGTTGACTTGTACTACTTTTCGGAATTTTCGCAACTTTTCAGCAATTTTTAGGTTTCAGTAGTAGAAGTCAACAATAAGTCAGACGCCCGAAAATTTTCGAGAGTCTGACTTATCGTTGACTTGTACTACTTTTCGGAATTTTCGCAACTTTTCAGCAATTTTTAGGTTTCAGTAGTAGAAGTCAACGATAAGTCAGACGCTCGAAAATTTTCGAAATTTCAGTAGTACAACTCAACAACAAGCCAGACGCCCGAAAATTGGTGAAAATTTGCGAAAACCTCAAAAACTGAACTTTGTATTAGGAAAACATGATGTCGGAGGAGGTATTTGGAATTCAGTAGTACAAGTCAATGAATAGTCAGATATCCAGAATAATAAGGTGTTTATTGTTTAAATAAAAGTGTACAAGCTCTCTTAAAAATAAATCGCAGTACAAAATAGTGTTTTAAACACTGTTCGACACAGAATTAGTCAAAGAAATTGTGGTCCAAAGATTGGCGTTATTATTTTATTAATCTTCGTACAAATGATTCCGTCCGTAAATGCCATAAAGCAGTGCTGGTCACGTTTTGGGCTCCTGAAATGCTTGCTGTCCCCAAGTTTCCTTCCAGTGACAGCTCCTGTCGACTTCGGAGGAGGTGCACGAGTCCTTCGCACTTAAACAAACACAGAAATAGGAACAAATTAAGACTGTGCATAATTATCCACAAAAAATAGGATTACCATCAATCATCAAATGCAGGCTTATTGAAAGACGTTCGAATCGTGGAAATTATAGACTTTATTTTTAGAATATCCTGAATATCATAAAACAACGTAAACATTCACAACAAATGGGAATAGGGCGTTATTTATAATAGTAATAATAATAATTTCGTTACGTTATCGTAATAATTAATTGTTATGAATATGTCATCGCGACGTGATTATAATTATGTATAAGTAAGATCATTTGTTTCGCTTCCATCGTTAGCAATTATCCCGTAATATCATACCTCGTCGTATTCTCCTTTCCTCGCTCCATTTTCTTTCCTCCTATTCACCCATGATAATCGTTAACAATAATAACAGCGGCGATATCGGTGTGTGAATCTGTGTGTGTACGTGTTGGATGTATGGTAATGTTTCAATCATAATGATCGCAATCATAACGATAATGATTAATGTACCTGTAGTAAGAATGATAATAATGATAACAATCGCAATCATAATGATAATGATTAATGTACCTGTAATAATAATAATAATAATAATAATAATAATAATAATAATAATAATAATAATAATAATAATAATAATAATAATAATAATAATAATAACAACCAGAAAAATAAGAATAATTATTATAACCATCATCATCGTAACCGTCATAGTCCATCGTCATGTATATGTATATATAAACAAATATAATTACGCTTATCTCGTAAGACGGGATCGAAGGAGACAGAGAGAGTGAGAGAGGAAGTATCTCCGCGATTAAGTTATCATTTTCTCAGTTCGTCTCCCTCCACTCTGATTTTTCGATTTTCCTTGTTCTTTCCCGCCCCGAGAAACAGTCGTACAGTCGAAGATACTAAGGTGTAAGATCTCGCGCAATGTAGATAAATAATGAAAGTGCGTATGTACAGTTGTTTATCGTTGAAGAGAGTAAAAGAGAAAAGAAAATTTCTAAAAAAAAAATTTAAATAAACAAATAAATTAATAATTATCATCTCGCTGAAAATCACAAATTTTTACCCAAAAAATATAAATATTGAAACTCTGTACGAATTTTGTCGTTTCATGTATGAATAACTGATGCAATTTACCCATTAAATATATGAATTAATTTAACAAGTAATTTCTTAAATATAAATCAATTTGGTAATAAAAAAAATATTTTTAGTGGCACCTGTGCATGTGTGTGTGATGTGGCTTAGCCTGCGGTCTCGTGGGTGTGTATGTGTGCCTGATTCTCCGCTCCTCCATATCTCTGTGTGTGTATACATATATATATATTATTTATGTAAATATGTATATAAAAAGATGAGAATGCACGGAACGTAATTCGGTATGCCATACTTACTAGATGCGAATATATACATGTATAGAACCGCCTGTAAAGTCGCGATAGTCCAGCGCCATTTTGGATCGTACGCGTCGATCGGACTTGATGCTCCTCCGTCGATCGAACTATTCGATCATTTTGCAGCGGGGATCAACGGAAATCCATTTCTAACTGGACCGCGGATCTTCGCAAGCTTATTGCACCTTTCGAATCAGGATTTACCTAAATCGTGCATATACAATTTACACTTTCCTTTCTGAAGAAAGTAGGCGAAATCAATTGAAACTGAATTTGCTTGTAAATAAATTAGCAACGACGGTGAAGGTATGTTTCGATTTCATTAATTTATTTAACTCATCTCTGTGGACAAAAGAAAGAAACATTTTGTTATTCTGTACTCTGCGTGAAACAATTCCGGTTTGCATAAAGATCCGCAGTCTACTCTCGTAATAGTAAATCAAGCGTGGAAGGTCGTCGACGAAGTTGAACGACGACAAAAATGGCGGACAGAGTGGTCGGAATTGCTGGAAAGTGATTGGAGGATCGCGCACCTTTATGCAATCGTTTGCCGTTTATTAATAAACGTTTTCCAAGAGCTGGAATTACCTTCGCAAGATTTATTTTCCAACCCTCGCACGCGAATGGAAATTGTCTGGATAATGAGGAAACAAAATCGAGGCTCGAGAGAGCCTCGAGAATGGTGTCTTTAAAATTTGTGATTACTAGACAGCGGATTACATGAAATATTAGAAGAATTATACAAATATTGTTAAATCATTTTCAATTATGATAAAAAAATATAAAAATCATTTTCAACCTACAAACCCTTTGCACTCCGAATTCTTTTTCAATTTCCATACCAACAACTTGAATTTTACTTCAATTGACAGTTCCTCGACTGCTAATTATTGCAAACAATTTTGTTTACTGATTATATTAAACTTTGTTTGGAAATATAAAGTATATTGGTTAAATTATATTCATTTTCAACTACTTTAACTAAAGACTCGACTAAAGGAGCAGCACAAAGAGTTAAACATACCAACAAAGAAAATAAATTTCCATTTGACTGTAGCAATTCAGGTAGATCATTTTTATTTTCCGTAAAGATCTGCTGTCTAGCGATTACCAGACTGCGGACTTTATGCTTGGAAAAATTCGATCCGAAATACAAACGGAAAAAGACAGTAATAATTCGAGGATATAGTTGCATTATTAGTTTCCAAGATGGTCGACAGAGACTGCGTCAATGTAAAACTTCGTGTGTCGTATATATTCGATACGAAACCATTCACGAACTTTCGCACTGATATACTCGTTGAACTTCCGTTTCTCACAATTGACATGGACAACGTTCATATTCTCGTATCCGCCGTCTAGTTAATTACTAGACTGCGGATGGTTACACGCTTACTATGAAAATCGGTAGATATAATTAAAAACAGTTTTTAACAACGCCCATCTTCATTCGAAATCGTTGCGAACAGAAACAAAATTTTGTATGGTTTCTGTCTTGCAATTGTCGAAGACCATTTTTAGTTTGCATAAAGATCCGCCGTCTAGTAATTACAAACGAAACACATTACATCAGTGCCGGGCACATTTGCTTAAATCGAGACAAGACCGTCCCCCACTCTGCTCCCCTCCATACCACGTGGTCGCCATGGAGGGGAGAGAGAGGGGGTAACCGTGCCCGGCGCTGTTTCACAAAATCGATCAAATGTTTCACATACTTTTTGGAGATCGTGCGATCGACAAAGCACAAGGATCCGCAGTCCAGCGATCAGTTAGCAGCGAAACAACCGAACGTATGGAATAACAGTCTCGTGCAATGATTAATAACGATTCCATTTTTATTCTTAGCTCAAACGGGATACTTAATCGATCGATATATCACATCCGCGATCCGGTCGCGCCTCTACCGGAAGCAGCTTGAAAAAGAGATCGACATACATATTCGGGGGTTGGGGGTGGGGGCTGCTTCCGGTCCGATCGAGGCGTACGACTATATATCCGTTCCTTGAATAATCGTATTTATCTTTCTGATAGATCGTCGCTCGCCGCGATATAAATCGCGGGGACAAACACATCGCGCGGACAGAAATAGAAAGAGTTACAAAGAGAGATAGAGAAAAAGAGTGCGCGTCTGAAAAATTGTAGATAAAACGGTAAAATCGCTCGTCGGCGTTCTCTCTTCTTGCTCGCGTCACGGAGGGACAAAAACCTGTGTGTCTTCGAACGAGTTCCTCGTGTTTCGTTTTTAACAATCTAAAGAGATCGCTAGCCCACCAAGGGTACGACGATCGATCGATCCTCCGTGTCACTTCGCACACGCACACGTTCCTCCACGTTTCCTCGATCCTCCCCCACTGTTCCCCTCCGCCGTTTAATCGCGTTATAAAAAGACAACGAACGTTTTAAGAATCTCTCTACCCGGCTCTCCCCCGTTGATTCACATATAAAATCTAGAATACAAGTTTTCTAGAGCGTGCCTTACTTTTTTTTCTTGTCTCTCTCTCGTTTTGCTATTGAGTAAAATATTGCTATTGAGGAAGGTTTACTTTCTCTCTCTCTCTCTGTCTCGTGGCAAGCGTCGTCGCTTCTTTCACTCTCTCTCCTGCTCTCTTTCTCTCTCTTTCTCTCGCTAGCGAGCTTCTCGAAAAATCGCCGTCGCGTGATTTCACTCTTTTCTTTCCTTTTTCTCCTCTCTCTCTCTCTCTCTCTCTCTCTCTCTATCTTTCGTTCTAGGTTTTTTTCTCGCAAGGACGACCAAGGATCGATCGATCCCGGCGCTCGAGAGCCGGTGGACACGCACGTAAGTCTAAGAGAAAGGCTTTGGGTTTCGACCCAATCGTAAGTTTAACGATATACACGCTTCTACAGTATTATACAGCTCCTCCACTCCTCGTCGCCGGTCCTCGCGACGCCATCGCGCGGTTCAAGGATCTCGTAGATCCTCCGCATCCCTCGGATAACCAGACTACGGATCTTCAACTGTTTGTTGCATTTTTAACCCTCGCATGCTCCTCAGAAATAGTTGCATAAAAGATTCTATGATACTTTCTCACCCATTTTTTTCTTCACACTTTAAACTGATAAACTTTGCCTTTATTCATCGCGTCACATAAAGAGAGACCAATCATTTTATCGTATGAAAAAATGGGTGAATTTTTACCTTGAGGAACGTACAAGGGTGAATACATATTCAAAGTACAGGAAAACATCTGTAGCAACGTTATTGAATTTACGCTCTCAATAAGGGAACTTCTGGTCGATCAATTTTTTACTTATAATGGTTTTTATAAAATTTAAATCATCCAATAAAAAATTTCTAACCATTATAACCACACCGAAACTGTGGATCTTAATATTCCTAAACGAAACCAGAAGTTTAGTATTCGGTTTGATCAATAGACAGCGGATTTTACGCATTCGTGACAAAAATTAGTGGGCGTAATTTGAAATGGTAAGAATATTAAAAGAATTTAATAATACTGTTATATTACTTTCCACCTATTGAACATATTAAGAAAGAAGATTTTCCATTTCAGTTCAGCTATAAAATTCCTCGTGAGGATCCGTTGTCTATTGATCAATGTGGTTGGTTGACTTCGAGAGGTACCTTCCGAGAAAAATAGCGATTCAAAATCGGATTAGTGGAATACAAACATTTTTCAACATATTGATTAATTTTTTGTATGCACGATATCCCCGCAGTTTAATAAATTCTAAATTATTCGAGGGATCCAGGCTTGCCCGAAGGATCTACGGTGCGCAATGGCGGCGCGAGGATCGTCAGGATCCGTCGTTACGAAAGCAATACGGCTCGCGACGATCGCGTCCTTCTCCCTCGCGAGGAAGATTCTTTCTGAAAGGACACGATCGCCCAGGATAATCCCGAAGAAACAGGACCTTTCCAGGAATTGATAAATGTTGACGAATCCACAGGATCCATCCTCCCCGAGGATCCGAGAAGATCCGCAGGGGATCCGAGCCGGGTCGATAACTTACCGACGATCGATCGTCACTTTTTCTCGCCTATCTAAAGAGATTTCTACGACACGATACACGTTGGGATCGAGACACCCGCGCAGATATATGTACAATGTTACGAGGCGGCTGCACAAGGACGCACGAGGGCACACGTCTTCGAAACTAATCTTTTTCCATGTATTTTCGAACTTCGACGCCTCGAACACGGCTTTCCGGTTGACAAGGCTGCGAGGCGGGAAGCCCTGCTTCGGGGATAGATCCTCAGGATCTTTACGCGATCGTGTGGATTCTCTGATCCGTGTCGAAGATCGACAGAGTAGCGACAGCCTCCTATATGTTCTCGTCGAAGCACAGACAGGAATTTTTCTTAAAAAAAAAAACAATAATAATAATTTTCTAACACGAATCAGTGACAAGAGATATTCTAATTGATTGAATCGGTATCCTGTGCCTCCGCAATTTTTACGATTGAGGTGAAGGCACCAGTAATTGACCTCGTTATCGGTAGTTGACTATATTTAAGGTAAAAGCAAACCTACACTGTTTTTAAATTAGACTATTTTAGCACGAAAACTAAAGTCTTGTTCTTCTCCTCTAATTCTAGAGAAGAATAGTGACTGTG
This sequence comes from Lasioglossum vierecki, assembly GCA_028455595.1. Lineage (NCBI taxonomy): Eukaryota > Metazoa > Arthropoda > Insecta > Hymenoptera > Halictidae > Lasioglossum > Lasioglossum vierecki. The sequence goes on from CM052337.1 coordinate 17,185,984, forward strand.
CAATTGATTTGTAAATTTGTATTCTTTAGATTTGAACCATTCAATTTCATTTGCAACTCGCGCAATCATCTGATGGCTTAATAACGTTACAATTATTTTACATTACCGATATAACAATATTTAGCAGTGGCTAAACTTTCCCCAGAGTTATTGAATTTTAAGAATGTCTAGAAAATTCGAATAATGAGGTTATTCCAAAGAAAGTCAGCTTTGTTATACAATGTAAAAGGTTCAAACAGAATTCTCACCTTGATAAAGGACAAAAGACATTCGGGAATTGTTCTGGTCAACTATTGGTGCTTTTACCTTACCGAGATTGTAAGATTCCATCGGAATCGTTCAAGAAATTCGCTTCTTCTGGCGTGTATTGAAAAAATTTCGACAGATCCGTTCCCGTTACTTGTCTGAAATATGTAAAATGGTCACTTTTAGTGCTCGGTAAAGCTGGTGTTGGTAAAATTAAGGAAAATAGCATCACGCGTAAAGATCCTCGGCGCAACGACAGGCTCCACTGCGTTCCCTCGGCTTGCGATTGAAGGTAAAACCCGAACGAGCCCGAATGCGAATGATCTGGGTGCAATGGCGTCTCGAGAATGGAATCCCGTGGCCCTCGTGGCAGCGTGCAGCTAAAACGGTGTAATACCATCATCACAATGACAGTGAACAGCGGTAACAGGTAATATACAGCTTGTATATTAGCTTTACCGAAGAACTCTCATACGCACACGTTCTCTCACTTCAACGTGCTCACTCCGCCGCGATCGTGTTCTGCAGGGATGGGTAAAATACTGTTCTCGATAGCCGTGACGGGTCCATCGCATCCTCAGTTGCACGACCGTCTTCGTAAAATTCGTTTCCCGACGTCGAATGGTCTCTCGACACCGCAGTTTCCTCGGCTACACTAAAATTATCCGTTCCGGAGGACACCGTTGAAGAATTCGCTTCTACTCGGAAGGAAAACTCTGAAGTACACAATAATTAAAATATTAACCCTTCGCAGTCGCAGCTTGTTCGACAACTAAACGTTTCTTCTAAGATAATTCCATGCTACATATACGATTTTAGAAATTTAACGGATATGAAATATTTGACACAATAATTGTAATTCATACCAACATAACTGATAATGTAAATAATATTTTAAATAATGGTACAGCAATGTTTAGTGGCGCCTCAGAATCACCACTCGAGTGCTAAGGGTTAATCCTTCGCAGTCATTTTTACTTGAAAATTAAACGTTTCTTTCGACCTAGAATAATTCTACAATTGATAATAACTAATAGAATAGTAGAAATAATGTGAACAATATTGAGGATATTTTTAGTGGTGAGTCCGAGTCACCCATCGACTGCTAAGGGTTAAGAGGACCTCGTTTAGCGTCTTTCTGTAGACAATGATATTTTCTCTCCGAAGGAAACTGATTTTTGTCTAGCGAAAACGACGGGAACATTGTGTCAGGTCAGTGCGAATGTTCGAGCCCGATTCCTTGATTTCAATCGAAGCACATATTGCCTTATAAAAACGACAAGTTCTAATTTATATATTGTAACGTGTGCCCGTAATTATCAAAGTAATTTTTAAGATATTACCAAAAATTAACTGTTAGACAGTATTTGTTATTTTGACAACATACAGAATAGATTCAGTAATAATATTCCTTTATTATAAATATCTCGAAACAAGAAAGACCACTTTCATAATTATGGGAACACACGTGTGCTCTAACAACGATACTTGTTAAATCGTTCCTTATGCGAAGCATCATTATAATTTCAATAATTGCGAGATAAAAAATCTAGATCGCTGTGGTTCAGCGTTAACAATCAATAGGTTCCGATATATTCAATGTGATATTATAAATGGTATATTATTATAAAAAGAACCGCGCTAAAAATCATGTAAAATAATTTTAGTGCTCCGTAAACCTAGTGTTACAGGAAGACCGGGCAGGAGTTTGTGCGCTGACCTAACATTTAGGATGAATGTTTTCTTTTTTTTAAAAACAACACCCTCCAGCCGACCTGTCGAGGGTCGAAACGAGAATATACGCGATTTGTTTGTTCGATAAATATTTTATTCGATAAAATTGAACGGTTCGTTCGACGATGATCGCGAGGGTTTCTCGTTCAACTGTGGATGATTGGCCGTGTATTTGTATAGCGTTTGTTCGGTTGATGATGATTCGCATACGATTTTACCCAGCCCCGGATTCCCTGTTCCGCACCCTACAATCAGTGTTGAACGGCGCCGGTGTAACGTCGTCGCTGAACGGCAACGAGAAGAATGATTATTTTTAATTAGTGGTAATCAGAATTACGGACACGAATCGGCGTGACAATCGATAATTAAAAAGGTAAGTAAGAATAAACCGGTGGTATCCACACGTACGACCGTGATATTTAATCGATAAGAATAATAATCGTTAATTAACGCTATATCATCACGTACGTGCGTGTACACGTGTGTGACGCGAATACCACCGTACGCAACACACACACACTCAACGTTTTGTTTTTTTATTTTAATCCTCTCTCGTTTCGTTTGTGTCTCTTGTTCTCGCGTGTACGGACACGTGTACACGCGCGTACACACAATATATTTATATTATTTATAATATGTTATTATTTATAGATGTATATCATGTATTTCATTATTATTTAACACATTCTTTTGTACAAGTAAATCAATTAAGAATAAGTACAACTTGGTAGCAAAGAGAGATAGAATTATTATTTCACTGTATATCCTTTTTTTGTTTGTTTCTTTATCATAGTGAGAAGAGAGAGAGATATATATATATATATAATAATTTGTTTTTTTTTCCTTCCTCCGGTATACATATATACATATATATATGTGTGTATGTATATATATACATATATATATATACTTCTTATTTAATTCATTTTTTCTCCTTTTTATAATAATATTCTTTTTCTCAATTATCTTTATTATGTTTCAGACCGTAATTCTTTTACACTGCCGCCGGAACGCGATTCTCCCGCCGGAAGTGGCCCTCGATCCTCTCCCCCTTCCCTTCCATCCCCCCTCTGACCATTGTTTCTCCTTTTTGTTGTTCATTTGTTGCTACACCACGTCTCACTATGATTATCCGGCGACACACGCTGTTTCGTTCACGGGAACCAGCTGACGACTACTGTTTCTCTATCAATTATTATTTATTTAGACGAACGGAAAACGGAATCGATGTTTTTGGTGATCAGACTACGGATTTTATGGATTCATGAGAAAATTAAGAACGCGAAGTATAAAATAGTGGCAAGATTAAAAGGATTTAAAAAAATATTTTCAATCCATTATAATTATTAAAGGAATATTCTATGTGATTTTCATTTCTTATAGATTCGCACTTGAGTTTTAATTGTTGCCTAGATGAATAATGTTTAGAATTAATCTGTCGCATCGTGTTTCGTCAAACTGGAGCGTGTCATTCGAAACACCGTGCGACCACCTCGGTCCCGAACCGCTTCCGTCGCCTCCACTTCCGCTCTCGATTGGCCTTTTCAAATCGCAATTGGCTAGAAGAAACACAGCAAAACCGACTCAAAACGTTGCTCGAAATGATTTCCTCGGGGATGGTGCTACAGCGCGCCGGAAACCAGGGGAGATCGAAAAACAAAACGGAGAACAGTCCGATTGGTGCTTAAAAATTAGTGGGGGACAAACAAACGCGACCGTGAAGTCTCGAGTGAATTCAGGATTGGAGAAGGGCCACGGGGCGGCCATCTTGAGAGCGCAGACCGGAAGTACTCGAGTTCCCGGTGGAACGAGAATCTCTCGAACAATTGAAAACCCTGTTCGCCTGACAATAAGTGAACCATAAAAGAAAAATGGACTGTAGTTTGGCACTGATATTCGAGAAACGTCGGGACCGAGTGGTGTCGCTGCTGATCCCCTAAACTTGAAGCCTCATTTAACCCTTCGAGGACGATTATCTAGTTTCTAAATTACAAGACACGCGATACAATTAAACAACTAGACTGCGGATTTTATGCATTCAAAACGCCAATCTATAATTTCTAGCTTTTCAAAATGATTCAATAGTTAAATATCTAGCTCCAGTTTCTTGCAATCAACCCCTTGTCGTATTTTGTTAAACTCGTGACGAAGATCGTAAACGAAGTCTAACCGCGAATTAATACAAATAAGTACAAGAAATATAAATTTCTTTTCTGTAACAATTTTGGCAAGAGGCTAGACAATTTTTGCACAGAGATCCGCAGCTTATAAATAATACAAGACCATCAACGCTTCGTTGGCCCTGTATTAATAACACCTGGAGACAAACAGTTTTGATATTTTAGAAGATCCTCGAAGAGTCAATATTTCATTTTTCCTTTTTGAAGACAGGAGTAGGGGGGCTCTGTATTTCGTATCGAGGAGAAACTTCCGGCGCCAAGCGCGAGCAGGCGGTGCGCGGCCGTGGCCCAGACTTATGTCGGATAGTAGCAAGAACACACATTAAAATCATAGAAGATCAAACGTTACTAGACGTGTTATGCAAGTGGCTGTCCGTGGCGCCGATCTCTGGGTCCCTCGGGGGACCCGACGTTTTTGGACTCGGACAAAGTATTCGTTCGCTGTCCCCGAGACACGCCCGCGAACACGTTCGTCAAAATTGTTTCTCGTGTCTCTGTGTTTTTATTTTCTTTTTTTTGCGCGCGCGGCTTTCGCTTCCCGTGTCGCTCTCTTTTCCCTTATACACGGCTGTGCTCTACGATTTTTATAATTTAATAATTATATACGCTCCCTTCACACGCGAGGACGCGGATTACAATTGTTTTGGTCGACCCTTTTTTGTCTTTTTTCGTTTCTTCGCTCCTCCCGGAAGCGCAAATCGGCTCCCCTCGCGAGAAATTCGATTCGACGCGACTGTGTCATGTTGGTAACGCGTTTCACCATTTGTTTCCGGTATTTGTCTGTCTGTATGTCCGTCTCTCGACCAACCGCGACTCCCTGTATGTATGTATGTGTTTGTGTTCATCTCTGTGTATACGAGGATCGAAATTTGATGGAAATCGTTTCTCGATGCTGCGATCGAGAGGCCCGCCGAAGCCTCCGCGAGATTCCCTGTCTCTGCCCCGTCGAGCGCGCCCATTTTGCTTTTTCTGTTTCACAGTTTGTCTTCTTTCTCCTCTCTTTTTTACGATCTCGATCGTCCCTCTCCGTTTTTCAGTTTTCCTTTCTTTCAGCCTCGTGTGTGTGTGTGTGTCTGTGTTTTATGGAGTGGTTTTCCTTTTTGAAACAGCGAGAGGCAAGTTTAGGAATCGATGACGCGAAGAGATGTCGGTTTCCCGGGTTTGGTCGAGGGTCGAAACTTGACGGGGAATCGATTGAAAATTTTTTTTCGCTCTCGCGAACGGGGAGACCGGTGGTGGCAATTAGAACATCGTTTTTCATGGAGCGATGATCAACCGGGTCACTTGGTCCTTGGAAAAACGCTACGAGAAAGACCCGTTGGTCTTTATTCTTAGTTACTAGACTGCGGATTGTAAATATTTATTACAAAAATCGACAAGTGCGATTTACGATAGTGAACCAGTTAAGAGAAGATGTTTTTCACTTATTAAGGATCCTATAAATGATCTTGTAAATGATTAAATTCATTAAAGAAGAAATCTCTCGATTTTAATCTTGTCCAGTTTGTTGTGATTGAGGTAGACGATTTTTATTCTGCATAAAGATACGCAATGTAATTTGAGATTTTACGATAAGATCGAACACAGATGTAAATTAAAATAGTGGACAGATAAAATTGGAAAAGAATGAAAATTCTCCTAGTGAAAGTAATTTTTGTTATGCACAAAGACACGCAGTCTAAGGACTCGAGAAATTCCGTTTGATAAAATGCGTAAAGTCACGAATACGCAAAGATGTACGTTTTAAAAATAAAAATTGGTTTCCAAGAGCGAGTTCCCAGGACACGCAGTGGCCGACTGAATGAAAGGTCGCGAAACGAACGCGGAAAGGGAGAGACAAAGCAAAGAAAGACCCGGAAAGAACACGAAGAAACGAGACTTCGAGATATATCGATCAATCGTGTGTATGTGTGTGTGTATGTGTGAGAAACGCACGCAGCCTCGGTGTTCGCGGAAAGGACTCGCTCGACGTGCAAAATAATTGCGAGCGTGTGCACGCGCGGCGGTGATCACCGTAACCGTATCATATCGATAATACAAATAATAATAATAGTAACAATAATAATAACGGTAATCGATAATAATAATAATAATATTAATAGCGACAATAATAATAATAATAGTAATAATCAATTAATAATATATTTATCGTATTATGCGGTATATTAAATAAATTCTCCGATATAACTTACGGCTTAACCCTAAACGCTTAGCTCGACTTAAGATTTAAGTAAACCCCACCCTGTCGCGGGGATGCCGTTCGCACCACCCAGGGGCGGACTCCTTAAGAACCTAGTAAATCCTAAAACCGGAAGCTCCGCCGTACCGACAGGCCAGCTGCCCTCTCTTTTTTCTCTTTTCTATGGTTTCTGTTATTTGTTGTTCCTGTATCATTGTTTCCCTTGATCATCTCCCGTGTGAATCAACATCCGTTTGAAATTTACTCTCGTCGAAACCTGTCGCGTATGTCTCCCTCTCTGTGTGTATGTGTTATGCATGTACGTATGTATGTATCCATATTATATCGTGGTAAGAATCGCGCGTCGAAGATCGAAAAAAGAAAATCTGTTTCGCTATAATCTTCGTAATAACTTACTCGGCGGAGAGAACCGTTTTTCTCGCCCCGTTCTCGATCGTTCGCCTCGCGAGGGTGTCCTGATGTATCATAGAACCCCCGAACCTTCTTTGTCGAGTACACGCTGCTACATATAGGGTATCTCCGAGCGTGAAGGATCGAGGAGAATCCTGGTGTGTGAAATCCCTGGTACGATTTCTCTTCTTACTCTCGAATCAATCCTCTCAAATGGTCCCCCGGAATTCCCATCGATCCAATAATCTCTCTCTCTCTCTCACACACCCACTCACACTCACTCACACACACAAACACACGCATATACTCTTTTACATTTTACTCAGAGTTTTCTTCTCGAAGGGAAGAAGGTCGGAGGCCCTATCTCGCGATCACAGAGAGCAGAAGATCGCCGGACAGATCGAGATCGAAGTCGTCCTCGTCCTCGTCGCTGGACAGCAACAGGACGAACGGGATCAATGATGATCGCGATTCCTCCTCCCGCGAGGCGAACAACGAGACGCCGCGTTTTGGATGCGTTTTTGACGATACGACGCGGTCGAAACGCAAGCGGAACGGAGCCAGACCAGGGCCGAACCGCCTCCATCGTCGCCCCTGGCGATGATCTTCGAGAAACCTTGACAAACGGGGACAGGAGCCTCGGCTCCTGACGCATCTGCGCCGACGGCCAAAGTTGTTCGAGCGGATCCCTCGTCGCGCAGCCTCATCCTCATCTTCCTTATCATCGTCAGCAGCATCATCATCATTCTTCTTCGATTCATCGTGCGCAGTATCATCTTTCTTCTTCTTCTTCTCTCGGGCCTCGTACTTGCGAGGAGGATCCTTCTCGGATCCGCGGCGACACCCTCTTGCCTCGACGAACAGTGCACTAGCGATAACAACCGGGGGGGAGAGACGAGCAATGGTTTGGATCTTTCGATGGTGGCGACGACAGCGCTGGGACCTTACGACCCATCCTTGCCACCTGAAACAAGACTCCGGTCAGGACACGATCGATTTTTCTCCTGGAACAGGGACGAAACACTCTGTCGACCGAGTCCCATGCGTGCCCGGCATGCTCTGTGGATTCGATTGCGTCGACTGTCACTGGTCCCTGGAGAACGCCACGGGGTGGGCGGTGGTTGGAGTGCGACAGTAAATTAGTTGGTGAGTAGCCTGGATATGGTGCTGCCTTAAAGCGGTTTTTCAAATATGTCTATGAGCTTGAATAAAGATTTAAGCTTTAGGGGGTGCAGGAGTCCCGGTTATTATGACCTCAACACCCTCGAAGCATTTTTAAACCCTTGCTGTACAATTTTCTGTAGAGTTACAGTAATTAAAATGTCTTTATCTTACAGCTACTAGCTACATTTATTTTAAGGGTTGCAATTGAATTGATTTGAAATTTTAATAATTAAAAATCTCCTTAATATGCCTATGAGTTTGAACTATTTAGATTTAAGCTGTAAGGGATGCAGGAGTCCTGGTCATTATGACCTCAACACCCTCGAAGCATTTTTAAACACTTGCTGTACAATTTTCTTTAAAGTAACAAGGGTTGAGGTTGCAGCAATCGCAATAATAATTTATAATTCCACGTAAAAATTGTTATTTAGACAGAGCTAACCTAGTACTGCAACAACCCCAAAGCGTTTTCTAAAATATGCCTCCGGTATTGAACAATTTAAAATTTAAACTTTTGAGGGTTGGGGGTGCAAAGGTCGCTGCGACTATGATCCCACATGAAAATTGGTATGTAGAGAGAACAAACTTAGAACTGCAAAACCCTGAATACATTTAAGAATCTACCTTTGTTTTTTAGCAATTTATGATTGCACTTTTCAAGGGTTAGGTTTCATTAATCTTAGATCGGAGGTTCTGAGAGTGCAGCGTCCATTGTGAGGTGATCTCCAATCCCCTGCAGCGTTCTCCTTAATCCCCAGCAGACAATATATCTCGAGGACACTGATTTGTGAGATACACGAGGGGGGTAAAATTGTAGTACTTGGTAACCGTTTTTAATCCTTTCGCTGCCACGATATCACGGCACCATATATCAATCGGTTATTAACTTGGCTTTTAGAGGATGAGAAGTTGCGCTACGAGACCTTTCGAGAAACTGGGGTTCGAACGGACCCAGGCGTCGTCGTTCGACAGTTAATGGCTGTCGTCTACCCACTCCCAAAACCGTACCCGGTGACCCGAGGCCTGACAATAAACGGCCGCAACTACTTTGCCTCTAATTCTATCGAGTCGCGGACAGTTACCGTGATGACAATATCGAAACTTCGATGAACGTTTCCGAAGTTCCGCAGACGTGCCATAGTTTACGAGGCCGACGGTACACTATACCATGCGAATTAACACGGCGCACGTTATTATTCGTGCGCAGCAGTTTCCGAAAACACTGTCCAACAACAAAAATGTTTTCATATAACCGTTGGGGGGATCTTACAGAGTTTTTCGCGCTGATTCAGAACCTGCCCTTAATTTTATTAGTATTATTATTTTAGTTATTATTTTAATAAATTAACATCAATTTATTAGTATAAATGTATTACTATTACTAATATTGGATATCACTGGATTCGGGAGAGTCTAGAGAATCTTCTCATGTAAAGAATAATACAATATCTTTTATAATAATATCATATTTGTTCAAGGTCGAAAAATATGAATTTTGTTCAAATTAAAATTTCTCAAAAAACTGAGCTTGTAGGAAAAACTCTATAAAAGTTGAAATTTGTTGGACAGTGAAATTAACGAATCCTCGAAGCAGCGAAAGGGTCAAGGGACTGTCCATTCCACACACACGATTACCTTTAAACGATGAACAATTATATCAACAATTAAGTGGCTAGAACCCCAGCTCGAGCTTCCAGAATACATCACTGTTTCGAGTACTATCAACGCTATAAATACTGAGGACACTGATACCTCGATTGCAATTTGAAAAATTACATACAACCGCAAATAATTTCTTCAATTCATAATTTTTTTTAGACTGCAGATGCTATGCATTCCTTAGAGCTCTGAATAATTTCAATTGCGACTTGAAAAATTACAGACAATTGCAAATAATTTCTTTAATTTCTGTGATTTTAGTTTGCATAAGGATCCGCAGTCTGGTGATTCGAATGGATAGTTCCAACGTTAGGATTTTCCACACGTCAGTTCCGTGATCGATCAACTATCATTCCCGAGGCGTTTGAAGCATGAACGGGGTTCTAGCGTTAACAAGGTACGCATCCACGGTCGACAAAGTGTTACACCGAGGCGTGCAGGACGACACGCGAAGCCGTGAGTCCGCGTGTTTCGTGTTAAATTGATGAAAGGGTTAGCCTGCGTGATAGACAAGTCAGCCCGTGAGTAAGGCTCGTGCATGTTAGTCGGTGATATACACAGGCTGAATGGTGAGTTTTCGATACACGATCACTCGTGGAAAATGTTCCCCGACACCGAATTATTATTACCAATCTTATCGACTCGAACAGAAAGCGACACACATGTCGCTCAACTTCATCTCCAGAGAAAATACACGCGGTCATTTCTCTGGGAGTATGTACGCCCCTGGCGAAGCATATTCGATCCGAGGAATAACTGTTAATGCCTCAAGTATTGGTGAACATCGATGATTATTTAGAAAATATTAACCCTCGAGTGGAACTTTGAAATGTACTTAAAAAATGTAATGTTACCATTTAATTTGATTTCACAAATAGTTCTTGCTAATAGTTACTGATTGAATTTTAGTGGGGCCGCATTGGCTGCAATAGTTTACTTGAGGGTTAATTTTTTTAAGAGTTTAGAGCAGATTGTAGTGATCTAGCTAAAATTCATGAGGGCTGCTGACATAGTATACCTACTAAAAATTGTGGGGGGTTGCTGAACTCAATATCTACCGATTTAGAAAAAGGTAGAGTGCACCTACTAAAAATTGTGGGGGGTTGCTGAACTCAATATCTACCGATTTAGAAAAGGGTAGAGTGTACCTACTAAAAATTGATGGTAGTTGCTGAACTCAATATCTACCAATTTAGAAAAGGGTAGAGTGTACCTAATAAAAATTGATAGTGGTTGCTGAACTTAACAGCAACCAATCTAGGAAAGGGTAGAGTGTACCTACTAAAAATTGATGGGAGTTGCTGAAATCAATAGCTACCATTTTAGAAAAGGGTAGAGTGTACCTACTAAAAATTGATGGAGGTTGCTGAAGTTAACAGCAACCAAATTAGAAAAGGGTTGAGTGCACCTACTAAAAATTGATGGGAGCTGATGAACTCGATATCTACCGATTTCGAAAAGGGTAGAGTGTACCTACTAAAAATTGATGGGGGTTGCTGAACTCAATAGATACCACGTTATAAGAAGGATAACTGTATCTGCTGAACTGAATAGCTATCCTGTTGTGACAGGATTGAGATTGAATTCTACCAGTAATTGATAAAACCTACTGTACGCAATAGCTGCTCTGTTATCAGAGGGTACAGTGTGTTCACTAAGAACCGATAGTGGTTGCTGAATTCTATAGCTACCGTATTATCAAAGTACGTCTACTATTCTAACATGAGTGTGCCTACTAGAATTGATGGAGGTTGTTTCTATAGCTACCTTGCTGTCCGAATAGTTCTTTGGATCTGATCCGCGATTTCGGTCGAATATTCTGTGCCAGGGGCGGCGTTAGAGGTATGAATAGAAAGATAGAGAGATAGAGATAGAGATAGCTGTAGGCAGAGAGAAAGATCGAGGGGGTTAGAGTGACATCTCCCTCGGTCAGGATCGTCCACGTGGGCGTGATGTGTACCTTGATTGGACGAGTGTGAGGCTCACGATTGCGGTTGCGGTGTGTTGTGGTCCCGCTTGTCTCCCGCAGGAGCCGGCGGCTTTATCACGGGCTTCTCCTCGTTTACCGGCGTGGGTGGAGCGTCCTTTCTTGGCGGCATCCTCTCGTTTATGGCGTCGAGACCCTTCGCCTCGGCGAACGAGGTGATTTTGTGGTTCGGCGAGAACCCTTGGAGAGCTGGAAACAACGGCACCGGTCACCACCGTTCACACCCCCGACATCGTTCAATCAAAATACCACCGAAACCTTTCCAATATCGCGCTCGAAATCGATTCGATCGGTCGACGAACTCGAGAACCTACGCACATACTTTATGTTCTCACATACACACGCTCGCGTTCGCGACGACATTTTTAGAACAGATTCGTTAACGAGATTAAATAACTACGGATACTTGTGTATCCGTGAAATAGATAGAATATTAATAATTATTAGAATAAGATTGATTGTGACCAGATATTATTATTCTAATAAAATAGTAATACGAAACTGTAACACTTGACACACGACGCGCACTCTACAAAAGGTCAAAGCTTACTGAATCGCTTTCAGAAAATATGCAGGGTAGAAGTGGGGATATAGAAATCCCATTGGGGTTATTGTAATTAGGGTGACGCGTGGTTTATGGCACCCCTAGTAAACTCGAGGCGCAGGTATACCAAAGTCACCTTTCACGACTTGATTAATTTCGCACGGAATTCCACACAGTTATTTCCACATCGGAAAATTAATGTTTCCCATTGGCCCAAATTCGGTGGTACTTTCACATGTCATTGTTACCGCAGTGCTAATTATTCCAGAGAATCCTAGGGTGTGTTTACCGTTTTTTAGGGACGTCTTGCCACCAGATAATGCGCCAAGAGGCAAAGCTCCAGTCGGTGTCAACCCCTTCAGCTGTAACACGCTCTCGCTTTCCTCCCTAAAACAAAAGAATGATATTAGCATAATGGTGTTAACATTACGTTAATTAACCCAGTAATTCCATTAAATTCTTCACATTTTCTTCAATATTTAATTCCTCATATTTAATCAGTTAAAGCACAACTAAATTCCAAGGGTGACTCTTACAAGTTTAACGCAATTTTGCCCGTGTAATATTTATTTAAAAAATCTGAAACAATTTATATGGCACTTTCGAAAATTTTTAATCGAGGCTGCCCGGTTAATTAACTAAGTAATTCCATTAAATATTTAATCAATTAAAGCAGCACTAAATATCAAGGGTGGCTCTTACACGTTTGACGCAATTTTTTCCGTGTAATATTTATTCAAAAAATCTGAAACAATTCATATGGTACTTTCGAAAATTTTTAATCGAGGCTGCCCGGTTAATTAACTAAGTAATTCCATTAAATATTTAACCAATGAAGGTAACACTAAATTCCAAGGGTCAGTTTTTCACGTTTTACACAGTTTTTCCCGTGTAACAATTTTTTAAAACATCCTTTTCGAAATATTCTATGTTGTAAATGGTACAAATAAAAATATATTCGTTCTGGAAACTGTTCTAGCTTCACAAACCTCTTTCACAGTTCAGATGGGAGAATCTCCGTTCAGGGAAGAGTATAACAAAATATACTTACCTCAAAACAGAGAAGACACGCGCCATCTTGCCGATGGCCCTGATCTTGTTTCTGATTACCTCCTTGCGTAGATTGGCTGCTGCACCTAGAAAACCGAGAGGCACCGGTTAGATCGATCGGTTCCAGCATCGATCACGCGTATCGCATGTAGTGATCGACGAAATCGCGAAGGCGTCTCCTCGGTTATATCTCCGATCTACGAGGATCAAGCTCTAAGCTGCTTTGGCGGCTCCGCTATCGGATATACACGCAACACACATATTCTCTCGGGACGAGCACGATGGGAATTCTTGCGAGAAGTTTTCGCAGCAGATATTCCCAGGGGATTCTCAGGCGTACAAACTACACACAAGATGCGTGGGTGTGCGGCTAGCCTTCGCGAGATCGGGATCACCGATTCGCCCGGCGATCTATATAACACGGTTAGATCGCCCGGCTAATCGATCTTCGCCGAGAAGAACTACGTTATTCATACCACAGCGTAATTATTTTTTATATAACCGGTAAATGTTTTCTTTCTAAAACATTTTTGTTAAAAAATTTTTCGTTTTGTTAAGTAATATGTTTACCAAGAGACAAAACAAAAATAAAAAACGGAAAAGTAACGTTGTTTCAGAGAGCGATATATATAAAAATAAAATAATACGTTATTCATACCACAGCGTAATATTTTTTTTATATAACCGGTAAATATTTTCTTTCGAAAACATTTTTGTTAAAAATTTTTCTTTTTGTTAAATAATGAGACAAAACAAAAATAAAAAACGGAAAAGTAATGTTGTTTCAGAGAGCGATAGATGCAAAAATAAAATCGTAGAAACACGTCACTCGTCAATCTCGAGTCGCACGGCAAACAACAACGGCAAAACTAAACAGCCAGGCGCACGCGACGAGCGTGTGCTTATTAGACTCGGCGTACCCGCGATTACACATGTCCGCCATTTCGGCGTGATCGTATACTCTCGGAAGTTCTCACGCGTCGTCTACCGGTGGCGGTTTCATTCTTCTCGCGTTTCTTCGAATCGAATTATTTTTATAAGACAGATTTCCCTCGGGAGTTACGGTCCGACGCGTCGATCGTTTAGCTGGCACTTCAGTTAGGCGACACAAGTGAAATTCGATCGGGGTCGAAAGAGCTAAAGGGTTCGACGTGTTAACGATTTAGTTTCGTCTTCGTTAAACAAGTTACCACTCCGTGGGGAATTTGTTTCACGATCGACACGTCGAACGTTCTCGGACAGGCTGCGGATGTTCGTGGAATTTTCAATTTTTCTAGACAAATTCGAGAAAAGTACATAAAAATCGTGCTAAATTCTCTGCAATTTTATTCTCTAGTATTTTTTCAATATTTTTTAAATCCATTTTGTCTGCGTAGGGTAACTGCACCAGTAAATGAACGCTTTTGTATATTTACCAATAATTATTATTAATAAATATGAATAATAATAACTATTACCAATAATTACTAGAATGTAGTCTTCATTGACTGGTATCTTTTATATTTTTTATTTAACGTTTAGTAAAGAAAAATAATAATAATTTCATTTTATTTGTGTTCATTTATTTTTGACAAATAAAGTATATATTTTTTTTGTTAAATAAAATATCTTCCTGAACAATTTCTTAAACGTTCATTTGCCCTACAAGGACATAAAACAAAATCATAATTTAATTCAATGAACTTTATGCACTGGTGTAGTTGCCCTACAAGGACATAAAACAAAATCATAATTTAATTCAGTGAACTATATCTCCAGAAATAAATAAAAATCATGACCGAAAGGGTTAAGCAAAAAATCCATAAACATCCGCAGTCTATTCCCGATCCTTTCGCAAGGAGGGTGGTCCGTAGTCCACCATTAAAAACCGAGCACCGCCGGTAGACGAAGCGTGAGAATGTATTTCTCGCAATACTTTCGCGCCACCGTGTACACGTGCATCGACTATGTACACAGATATACATATATACAGAGGCAGACAGAGAGAGAAAGGTAGAGAGAGAGAGAGAGAGAGATTGAGAGAACTAGATACAGAGAGATACATTGTGTGTGTGTGTGTAAGTGCACGAGGATTATAGCACAAGCTCGTTGCATACGGATGCACGCGCGTGTAAGCCGCGTGTATGCGTGATCGTGCGCGAGTATACACGTACACGCAGCGCGACACACACGCGCACACATGTTCGCACGTGTGCGGGCGCGCAATACGCAGTTCTATTATATCGCATATATGCAAAAAAACACGGGATGCAAGAGAGAAAAAAATAGGTCGCATGCACATGCAAGGGCTGAGCGCGAGAAACGTACGCACCGTCGGTCACTGCGGCGCTTTAAACCGTTTCGCTCGGCGTTGGTTAATTTTTCACCGCTACTTGCCTACTTTCTCGTTCGCATTTTATTACCGGTTGCTTTCGGGTTCTTTTTTTTGTCCCCCGGTTTCTTTTTGCGTTTGTTTCTGAGAAATTCTTCCGGGAGACCGTTCGTAGAGGCTTTTGTTCCCCGTGAGCTCTCCGTGTCCCGTTCGTTTAACCCGTATCCGAGGGGACCACCGATTTTTCCGTTACGGACACGGGCAACGCCGGAGCGCTCGGGCCACGCCCACTTCGCTCGCTCCGCCCCCTCGGGCATGCGAGACGAACGGCTCTCGCGGTGAACAGCAATTGCCCGTGTATGGAGCAGCGAATTTTCCGATGGGAAGCGCACAGTGGTTCTCTAGTCGTTTCAGGGACGATCTCCGAGTCCCTAGAATGAGCTGAAAGTCACTAGACTGTTTTACAAGTCTCTAAGATGGTACCCATAACGGCTTCAATGTCCTAAGAATTAACTGAAAGTCTCTAGGATGTTCTCCAAGTATTCGTGAGGTTTCGCACGAAGAAAATTATTATCAATAATTCCGTCTCGATTATTTGAACTAATTCACCATGCAACCCCAGTTGCATAAGCGTCGAAAAAAACAAATTCAGTGATAACATCACAAGAGAAACGAACAAACTTTGCTGAAGCGGCGCAGACTGCGAGGCATTTTTCCGACCCGACAAATTAGCCGTGAAATAACGACGACTCGGGAAAAATAAAATTCACGCGTCGCACACACGTACACGAGCAGCACAGGATAAACGGAAGGAATAACCTGTTGGGAACGGGTCGCAATATCGCGACATAAAAACCAGCATTCTCGACCGTCGTTTCTTTCTCATTTAGCGTACTAATTACACCCGTATACAGTAATTATAATCGCGAGGGGCGCACGGCCGCCATTAAACCTAATCCGCGATGTTAATCGTGCAACTTCCAGATGAGAACGTCCGCGGGGAGAATGTAATCGCCCTATGAATCCTCGGAATGAAGAAGAAACGAGAGAACCACTGTCGCCGGGATAAATGTTTATTTAACAACCTCCGGGCGCTACGGGTTGAAACTCGAATTCAGGGGTGGTTCCGATTGTTATAGGGGATGGAAAATAGAAATTCTTCGACCATCAGCCTTCTAGAGTTATTCGCCGCAACGGGTCCTTTTTATCCTTCCTGAGCGCGAAGATCCACGGGGAAAAATCGGATACGTCGAATTTACACAGTATTTAATTTTTTCGATTCAAGAAATTGTTAATGGAAGTGCGAATTTATTTTTTCCCGTGGAGGCTTCGGTCGAGGACTGCAAGCGTCTCACAGCGTTTCTTTGCAAATTTTCGATTAAAGGATTTCTCGCGCGTAGGGGTCTCACGACACGGATTAGTCACGAGTACTACGAAAGTCCAGCTGGGTTCTCTACGGGCACACGAGAGTCGACGTACGTGAAAGTATCGTCCCGGTGTCCTCGTGTTTCCGCTTGCCTAACGGTTCGCGAGCTAAGTCTCCGGTTGTCGGGGGTGGTGGCGAGGTCGCTACAGCAAATTGGGCAATTCGTCACTCGGGTTAGGACTTCTCAGGGACGCGTAACAACCACCGGCTAACCGTTGGAACTTTCCTCGGACCGCAGCTCTTGCAGGGATTACGGAATCCGGTTTCGCCAAAAATCGAAACGAATGGAACTCTGCCGGATTTGAAGGGCTCCTCAATTTTCACGAAAACACGTACCGCTTTTCTCCGAGACCAATAATGTTTAGGTGAAAAGTCTACTATTTTTCTGGACGCCCTACAATTTTTCGAGGATTATACAATTTCTAGGGAACCACTACAATTCTTCTGCAAGTCTTACAATTTTTCTGAAAGCCCTATCATTTTTACTTGATGACTCTACAATTGTTCTACGGGTTCTGTAATTTTTATTTCAAGGCTCCAAATTTTTCCTGAAAGTCCTACAATTTTTATGGAAGCCCTACAATTTTTCTGAAAATCCTACAATTGTTCTCCGGCCTTATAATTTTTAGTAGACTCTGCAATTTTTCTGGAAGCCTTACAATTTTGATTTGAAGGTTCTACAAATTTTTCTTAAAGGCCTGCAATTATTTTGCAAGCACTATTCATTTGTGGCTGAATACTTCATAATTTTTCTACAAGTGTTTTAACGTTTTCGGAAGCCCCATAATTTGTCTACAAGCTTTACAATTTTTTCTGGAAGCCGTACAATTTTTTCGAAAGCCCTACAACGTTCCTGGAAGCCCTACAATTTTTAATTAAGGGATCCACAATGTTCTCAGAGATAAATCCCAAGCAATTGAGTACAAAAAGAATCACAGTAAATTAAATAGCAATTTTGCAAGAGCTGCGTTCCTACAGAGGGATCGGTGGTTGCAACAACGTTCCATTGTCAATGATTAAGACAAGTTGAAAGGTCACGGAATCGACACGCGAGGACTGAGTGTGCAAAATCGGCAAAACTTTCCATCGGTTTCGAGTCGAATGGATTTTCACCGTACGCGTTCGTTCGTCGATCGTATATCTTTTGGATCCTGCGGTTTCCGCGGGAAGGACGAGATGCGGCACATACAACGACGTACGTCACTACTAGTTTGTACAACAGATCAAGCCTTTTTGCTCTCTAGACATTTACGTGTCAGCGCATGATAACGCACCCAGCCTGTCGCAATGACACGGTATAATGATCGAGAATCATCCCGCTGACCTTCCACCAAGATCATCGTGTCTCCGTCGCGATAAATCATTCATCAGCCTCGAACAATATCGGAAAAACCTTCGGACGATTCAGTGAAAAGTACTGAAAATTTATTGGTGTTTCACAGACGTATAAATGATGGATTTAGTTGTATACATTTTAAATAATAATATTGTGTTGTCCTTGCATTTTTAATATTGAATTTCATGATATTGTGTTCCGAAATATTCGAGGCCGATCAACAGCGAGATCGACGATCGATGGAAGTTCAGATACATTACGAGACTCTAAAATTCCAGTTTGACCTGTGGATCTTTCGGAGTCATTGCGACAGCCATCTACCGAGCTAACATTTATCATAAGGTGATCGAGCTCGAGAAACGGAGATCCATCGCGCAACAGGAGAGCATAACTAACACACTATAAACCCGCCAGTAGAGGAGAGAAAAAGACAGAGAGAGAGAGAGAGAGAGAGAGAAAGAAGGAAAGTTCCTCTGGAGGAACCTGGAAGGACACCTCGACGATCGAAACTCGAACAGAACAGAGATCGAAAGAGTTGTGGAACTTTGTCATAGCTTCTGTTTTAAATATAGACCGTGGGACTTTTTTAAAAAACGTACTTGCAGTATTAATTACCGATCAGAACTGTCCTCGGAACTGAAAGTACGAATAGAACTTCTAAAATATGAAGATGAAAAAGTTTCACGTGGAAACAGACATTTTGTTCATCGATATTAAATAAGTTCGCAATTGTTCGTTGATTCCGTTCAACGAATATGCTCAAACTAATTTTTTTGGAAACCCTACAATTTTTAGTTGAAGGCTCTACAATTTTTATGAAAGCACTATCGTTATTCTGGAAGCACTAAAATATCATTGGAAGCCCTATTATTTTTAGTTGAAGGTTCTTCATTTTTTCTAAGAGCTCTACAATTGTTTTGGAAGCCCCACAATTTTTTTTGCAATGTCTACAATTTTTACAAATTTCATGTTCTAAAACATCTGTTCCATGGCAAAATGTTGCTTCCTAAAAGAGTCCCCAACAGTAACTTTCTAAAAGGTTCCACAGACGTAGACACGTCCTCGTCGAAAGAAATTCTAAAGCATAAAAAATTTGTTCGTTTCGATCCCTGGATAAAAAAACACTTCTACCAGAGTGCTCTATCATTCAGCGTTTCTAACAGGCGCAGCAGAGCTCGAGCCAACGAGTCAACAGAGGATCGAGGAGGAAAGTTAAGATCACGAACGATGATCTCTACGATCGAAATCGCGTCCCCGTTGGCTCGGAGCCGTCGATCCTCGAGAAAGATCGTTCTTCAGAGATGGATCTCCGTGACTTTGCGACGACCATAGGCGCCGCCACTGCGAACAAACTCTTCTGGTGACGTTTCACTCTCGTCGCGACGCCTATGTGCTAGCGTCGATGCCGTGTCGCGCGGTTTCGTTTAGCAACGTTGCACAGTGGCGTCGATCGAAAAATTTTCGTTTCTCCCACAGAAATTGAACAAACTTTTACCGATCGTTGCTCAATTAAAAAAAAAAAGAAGAAGACGACCATGAAAATTTAGGCACAGAGTCACAATAATGTTATCGAACTTCAATCGAATAATTAGACTGCGGATCTTCTTGCAAAAGAATTCAATAAATATATATATATTGTCTCCTAATCATTTCACTATTAGCTGTACAAATTAATTCGTGTCTTTATAAATTGGTTGTTCATCTACAAATCAAAATATATTCTTAAAAATAATCCCCATCGTTTTACACAGAGTTGCACTGGTTAGTTAGAGTTACATTAATTGTACAGTTAATAAAGTGACAGTAACAATCCGCAGTCTATTAATTATAAACCTACATTAACGATACATGTTACTATAGAAATTAAAAAGTTCGATATGGTCACTGTTCGATCGTTTCCAGTGTTCAGTAGATTCATAGTTAAGTCTAACATCCTATCGGACTCTTCGAGTTCTAAAACTACACTAAATTCCTCGACGGCCGCCACTGTGCGATAGGAGGCTCCGCCCAACGGCTGTCTCCGCGAACAAATCCAATCGAAACTTAATTTACGCTAAACGAACGCGAGCTAAAACATTGACACCCGAAGGTCCTAACGTAATTTCCTTTGTGAAACCATGCGGCCGTTGGGCGCGGGCTAGCTCCTATTCCGTTCTGCGTCGATCCATGGAGGATAGCCACTGGGCTGGGAGGCCTAATCGCTCTCAGACTGATCGAACAAGCTGACAGGTTCCGCCGATGGAACCGCGGTTCTTCTCTCCGAGCGCAGAATCCCAGAAAATCGTAGAATCCACGTTGAGCCGCCACTGGGACTCGCAGCCACGAACGTTATCGAACGATAGATCGAGATTAGATCTCCCGAGCGTCGTCGGGATCCTCCAAGGTCGAGATCCCGCGCGTACTTTGTCTCATATATAATTTTAGTTTTGTTTTTTGTTTTTGTTTTGTCAACACAAGAGAAGAACTCACCGTACGCGATGGTAGGCGGGGTCGTTTTCGGACCAGACCGTCGGGTGACCATCGGGTTACCATGGCGGCCATGGTGCCCATGGTCGGTTTACCGATGGTGAGCGTGGACGTGAGTAAAAGGACAGAAGTAACCAACAATGTGAGAGCAGCGTCAATGCGGCCGAAGAGAAGAGATAGAGAGAGAGGCGGACAGATGTATATACATATACATATACATATATGTACATATATGGTTTTTGGTATATTTTTTTTTTGTTTGTTCAGCTCGGTCATGTTCGATTGGAGATCGACGTCAGAATCGATCGCTCGGACAGTCCGACGAAGGAGGTTTTTGCGAATCGTTACACAAATTTTTTTTCAAATTGGTGATGGTTGGTTGGTTGGTTGATTGGTTGGTTGGTTGGTTGGTTGTAGAATTGTGGCGTAAAGAAAAGAACACATAGAACAGACAAGAAAAAGAGTGCACAGCGTAAGTGGCATTCAAGTCAAGCGTGTGCGTTTCAAAGTTTCAGAAAGATCTGAAGCAGCGTCCTCCCAGGAAACATTTCGCAGAACGTTTTCCGAGAGTCGCTGCTCTTCATTATTCTTATCTTAGTCTGCGGGGAGCGGGCCGGAAATTGCGTTCGAATAATACTCTCGGTTAGGTATCCGAAGATTTAATGTAAGAGTACGCGTAATTTGAAACAGTAAAGACGTTCGAAGAATTTAAGAATAAATTAAAGGATGAATCTGTCAAACGTATTAAGAAAGAATATAAGTTTCTATTTCACTTAAGTTTGTTGCTGTTCAAGTAGAACATTTTTGTTGTTCATAAAGATCCGTTTTGTATTAAATATGGGCTTGAACATTTAATACAATTAATTAGTAGACAGCGGATTTTATTTATGGATAAAATGAGTGGGTGTAACAATACTGTTAAATCATTATAACGCTATTAAACGTATAAAGAATACAAATTTCTTTTTTATTCTGGTTTGTTGCAATTCAAGTCATTAAATAGGGACTCGAACATTTAATACAATTAATTAGTAGACAGCTGATTTTATTTATGGATAAAATGTGTGGGTGTAATTTATAATAGTGAAGACAATAGAAGAATGTAAAAATACTGTTATATCATTATCACGCTATTAAACGTATAAAGAATACAAATTTCTTTTTTGGTTTGTTGCAATTCAAGTAGAACATTTTTATTTTACGTGAATATCCGCTGTCTATTAACTAGAGACCAGAAAACCTACTACATTTGAAAGTCTTAAAAAAATATAAATTTTTCAGTTCCCGACCTGATTTTGAAAAAATTTCCGGGCACCCACGTATTGAGAATGAGAAGGGTAGCTGACCACCCTCACCGAATAACAGTAAGTTCGAACATTGCTGAAGAATTTCAAGTCTTTCGATACAAATCGTACTAGGTTGTTACCAGCCCGCTCCCGTTTGTTGGGGATCGCATCTCGATTTCACATCGATGTTTTTTTCGTCGTTGATTCTGCTTCACGGATCGGTGGATCGATGTGCTATCGAGAGGGGATTTGCCGTCCAATTTCGAAGACCCCGCGACGGAAATCACGAGATCGTTTCGGAATTTCGCTCCGGTTAAATCCGAATTTTCCCCGGGATTTCGGGCCGAGTTATTTCGAAACACGAGTTTTATCGATCGGCCAGCCGGAAACCGCTGACACAGAAACAATCGCGATGGCGCCCGCTTCCGAGAAAATCTGGATTTCACCGGGAAAAATCCACGGAAACAATTTTTCTCCAAGTTTCGATAAAGCCATCGAATGTTTTCTAATCATATTGGCGGTAAACAAGTTTCGAGAATTCATTTTTAAGTTGTCCCAGAAGTTTCCAATATATTGATATTATTAACACGTGCACAAGTGATCGTTAAAATTTTCTTCTATGTATTTGCTAACGAAATTTTCTTAGAGAAAAGACTAAATCGAATTTAGATTGTGTGGGAACAACATAATATATTTTCAATAGAAAGAAGAAATTTGAAAAAGGATCACGCCAGAAGAAGTTCTCTAGTTAATTTGTTTCTGCGTGGATCTCGGAGATCCTCGAACTTGGACTTGATAGATCAATTGGATGATACATCGATCTTTGTCGGTCACAACGATCGGCACTGAAAGCGTAAAAAGGTGATTCGTTATTAAGAGGCACGGGCGGTCTGCGTTTCCAAAAACTATGTTCCAGATTCTACTCTCAAAAATAGAAAATCCATGATCGAAAACTGTAAAATAAAAATAGTTTGTTAATAATCTTGTATTGCCTCGCACTCTATAAAATTATTAAGAAAATAATTGAATGTTAACGTAGCTACTGTACCTGACAATTAATACGTTAATAAATTGAAAATCTGCAGTCTACTAATTACCAGAGAGAAATGGTACAAATGGATAGTAGCTTCGGGAAGGAACATTCTAGTAAATAATAATACTAAAAGCTATGTATTTAACAAAAATGATATGCAATACACGAAAACTTCGACGTTAATCGTGAAAGAAAAATGGCAAAAATTAACAGTAGCTTGATCGTGAATGTTCGTTCTAGTAATCAAAGAATAATCAAAAAAAGAAAATGGTTAAAATGGTAAAAATGAACAGTAACTTGATCGTGAATGTTCGTTCCAGTAAATAAAAAATAATCACAAGAACAAAATCGTAAAAATGAACAGTAGTTGATCGTGAAAGTTCGCTCTAGTAAATAAAAAATAATCACAAGAAAAGAAAATGGTAAAAATGGTAAAATGAACAGTAAGTTGATCGTGAATGTTCGTTCTAGTAAACGATAATACCAGAAGCTATGTATTCAACAAAGATAAACCGCGATCCACGAAATCTTCGAAGTTAATCACCAAAGAAAAATGATAAAAATGACGGTTGCCGGAAAACTGATAAAATTGGTTGGTCCTGCGTGTTCAGAAGGGTCTTCGGTATCGTAATTCGGTAAAACCGGAGAGAAGATTGTTGCTCGTTTGATCTGCGTAGTCGCGCAGACCGCCCTGGCCACCGGAAACTTCGTGATTACTTTCTACGTGGCGGTACTGTTTCTCTTCTCGTCTCGTTCTTTCGTATTATCGACATGGTTGCTGTCGAGACACAACCGCTGAGGAAAGTAATCTCGATAGAGAGACGGAGAAATGCGAAGAGAGAAAGATTGAGAAGAAGAGAGAGAGAGACCGTCATCACGTTGGACATTCGAAGGGTATTTAGTGCGCGGTAATTAACACACCGCTACATAGAAGCTACCTGGAAAAACTGATTAAGAAAAATCTTTGATTAATATACGTTTCCTCGTTGATCGTGCGAGATCCGCGACCATCTTTCAATAACCATAAAAATCTCAAGTAATCAATTTCGGAATCGTGTTGAAATTCAAAAATATTTTTCACTCAGAATTCTGTGTGTTTAAATGATTAGAATCATTGTTCCTCGCACGATCCCCGAGCTCGAGATAATCCCCTCGAGTCAAGTTAATTATTCTAAAATAATCCTAGGACATCTACTTTTCACACTAGCATGCGCGATAATAAATAAATCATCGGGAGAAACGTAAAGGGGTTTCGCATAATCGCTCAAAGAAAAGACAGACAGAGAAAGAGACAGAAAAAAACAGACTGAAAAGAAAGGGAAAATAATTAACGAATTAAAAGAAAAGAACTGGTTGGTTGAAGGGAGAAAACTGAGAAACGATTAAAACACAAGCAAATCCAGGGAAGAAAGAGAGACAGAGAGAGAGAAAGAGCGGAGAAAGAGTGAATGAGAGAGAAAGAGAGAGAGAGAGAGAATGAGAGAAATGTATAATGTAGACGAAACACTGCGGAGCAGACGTGGTCTCGTGAAAGATGAGCTCGAAATGTGATACATGATGCTGCTGCGACAGAGTTTATGCTGCTTGAATCATTTTTCGTGTTCGCTGATGACTGCCGGCGTTCGGGTTCAAGGAGTCTTCGGGTGCAACAGTCTTTCACTGTTAATTTGTTAGTTTAAACATTTGTGCGCTTGAATCAAGGATTAACAACTAACACAGCAGATTCTACGTTGAAAACCACATAAAAATTGGAGAATACAATTTTTCGATTTGAGGCTTCGTTCTCGAGAAAATCGAATTCGAATCGTCATCCAGATTTTAAGGGGAAACGGACAGCCACGGTCAGACAAGCTAATATTAAACCACGATTTCCACGAGAACGAAGACTCGTACGAAAAAACTTTGTTATAACTTCTCGACGTGGTTCTTGACGTAGATTATCCCAGTATTGGAAATTTTTTTATTGCAGTTCTGATATCGACGATAAATAAAAAATTGTGTTTTTAATCGAATTCGATTTTCTCGAAAACGATGGTTCATACGGAAATTATGGTTCTACAGTTTCAACGTGATTTCCGACGTAGGTTACCCTGGTATTTTTACTTTTTATTGCGGTTCAGAGATTAAGCTAATAAATAAAAAAATCGATTTTCTCGAAAACGAAGCCCCGTATGAAGAGAACTTTGTTTGAAATTTTTTACGTGGTTTTCGATGTAGATTAATTTCTTGCGTGCTAATATTTCACTGTCGTTGTGTACAAAAAGGTTGTAGATTTTTTGCTTGTAATTAAAAATTTTTACAAGTTGATTTCGCAACAATGTTACCGATTCAATTCGAAAGCGTGGGCGGGCAATCCAAATTACCTGGTTCTCCTTTAACACGAACACGGGCGTATAGAGGGAGACAAATAAATAGACAAAGAGAGAAGAGAGAGAGAGAGAGAGAAGCGTGCAAGGTCTGAAAGAGGGTTAGTACAGTGCCGACAGGGGTTGTTGGATCGAGAGGGGTTGCTGGGTGGTTGAAATGTCGTCCTGTCCGGAGATGCTTCTGTCACGTGGGCTCGCGGGGGTGGTCCCACTCGGAAACACAAAATGAGAGAGAGATAGACAGACTAATAGAGAAAGAGAGAAGGAAATGGCGGCGGAAGAGAGCTACGAGTGACGGGAGGACGGTCCTCGTGACTCGGTCCCTGTCTAGTTCAACGAAAGAAAAGGTAAATGGAAAATAATAAAAATACACGCAGAAATAGAGGATGGTGTCAAGTCCCAGGGGTATTTAAGGGGGTGGAGAGAGAGGGGCTCTCGACTGTCGGCTGTTTCCTTTGCCCCCTGACTACTACGCTCCTGGCCGTCGAAACGACTACTCGCGTGCGACCATAAGTGGTTCGATCCAACAAAAGACACGTCGCATGGCGCTCCCAGAAAGAGAGAAAGAGAAAATACTCGATAATAAAACTCTACATAGCTTTCTTCAATTTCTGTACTCCTCGAAATTCGATTTTTAGGGATCGATACTGACTCCTTTATCGATAGGATCCACGTTGGTTAGAAAGGCTGGAGAAATTGTATTGGAATTTTTCAAATTTTTCAAGATAGCATAAAAAAATGATTTAATCTTTAGATTTTTATGCAAACTAAAAATTGCCTTAATTCGAGATGAAAATTTATACTGGACGCGGTGCACAAAATTTATAGATTTATACTATATACGATTTATATTATAGAGATTTATACTATGTAATATATAATTTAAATATATAAAAAATTCCTTATTCTCCACAGGCAGATTGAAAATTGGTTATGGCAATCCGAGGGAAGGTTATGGTTCAAAGTTTCCCCTGAGATGTACTTATGGGGGTTGGAATGGAATCAGTTAGGGTTCTACTTGCAAGGTGCTCCATCCCGTTGCTACTCGATGCGTTCGATCGATCTGCACACGTTCCCCGGGGATCAGATACATCGAGACTAGGGGGGAGGGGGGATATATAGAGAAAGATAGATAGAGTCAGAGAGGGGACAGTGGACGAAAGAAGAAGAGCGACGGAGAGGGTTTAAAACAATCGACCAGCTCGCATGCTACCGCCGGCAGATTAACCGTGTTTCATCCGGATTATCCGTCGACGCTTGCCTTTAGAGGTTGTTTATGGAGAAACGTATTGCCGTCGGTCGCCCGCGGCGTTTAGACTTTCAGCATTTTCAAACGATCTGCGCGAAATCCACGAAAATGCAGAACCGAAATGAAAATTTGATCAGAGAGAAGAATTACTTTTCCAACAACTGGATCGACTGATGGACAACCATAAAGATTTAAATAAATGGACCCCTAACTGGAGCACATTACCTAACTGGGAATTTTTAATCAACGGTACCAGTTCATTCAACACGCTCGCTGTCATTCTTGCCAACTACCAAATGTTTATGCAACTCTACGAAATACTGAAACGATTTAGAAGGATACTGAACATTATGACTTTATACAACAAAGTGTAAACAATTAATTAATATGTTTAATTAAACTAAAAGGGAATATATATGTAATTATGACAGCGAGTGTGTCAATTTAACTCCGAGTGGACTGTGATGTGACTGACGACTGGATTGTGATACTCCGGGTCAAGACAGACCCAGATAGGGTTAATATAAAAAGAATCGTTTTTCCTGGGAAAAATTTCGACTCGGCGATTTCAATGTACTCGAGGGATCGTCAGAATTTTCGTCAGATGGTCGATCGAAGAGAGGAATAGGTAAACTTGACGAGACAGGTGGCTGGTGACGAGAGCGATTTGTGTTGGCACGTGGAACGACCGAAGAGTCAAAACAACATTGAAATTATTTGTCAATCTAACTTACATTTCGAACAATTTTTTAAAGTTATTCTGAGGACTTCGGTGGTTCCACGAAGTCGAAGTCAGCGTGGGCGACAGAGATAGGGATGTAGAACAGGTATTGGCGGACAGGTGTAAACGAAACAGAACCAAGGAAGAAGAGAAGGGGGAAGAAACAAACGCAAAGAAGAAAACCGAACTGAAGAGAGTAAAAACAGAGAGAAACAAATTCCGAATGAATCGCGCGCGAATTAAACCAAAAATTGCAGAGCTCGCGTGTAAAAAGGAACAAGAAGTAGATGGAACAAGTAGACAGACGTCGTGTACACGTGCACGCAGAGACGCACATTTATGTTGGATATGTACGTGTACAAACGTCAAAATTAAAACAGGAACAGACGAGAAACAAGTGAGAACTATCGGCTTGAGCGGAGCAGCGGTCGCGAGGCGGTTCTGCCGGACTAATCGACGAGTTTTCTACTTGAAATCGCTTCTATCCAGCGAACAGTCTTCCATCTTTTATAAACTAACAGTGTGAAAAATTTCGGTGATAAATTCGTTCAGAATCGTTAGATATTTTGAGCTGAGACTGCGAATTTTAATAATTAATAAAATTAATTGTTTCTCGAGTTCTTTGGAAATAGATGCTCCACAGGGCCTACACCCATTTTCAGTTTAATTAAATGGAGTCGACTCTAACCGATTGTTCGTTAACAAAACATTATGGGTGGAGTCTAGATTTTATAAATTGTTCGTGCACAATAAATAAATTTATATTTAAAGTACACGAAACTGCGCAGGGTACAATTTTCGGGAGATCTCTGTTGCCAAGAGAAGCTAGCTATTTTTTTTTTTTAGTAAGTACTGCAGTAGTACAAGTCGAAATTGGTCAGACTCGATCGAATAAACTGGACGACGAAATGGCAACGTCATAAATGAAATTATGATCGCGGGGAGCCGCCTCGACGACGTGGCCGCGCTCGCAACAACACAAGAAAACACTGGCGAGAAACAAAAAACAGTTGCGGTCAGACGTGCGCGTGCGCACGCGACATCCTTGCGATGCTAGCGCGTGCACGCGCGCGATACGAACGCTTCTCGGATGGCAAGAACACGTTCATATGGCGACAAACTCAAAGAATATATTACGGGTTACTTGGTGGCTTGAATAGACAAAGAACAAAGGAACAAAAGAAAATAAAGAAAGAGAGAGAGAAAGAAAGAAAGAACGACAGAAAACTTTTGCGTCAAGTAAGTCGTCGGCTCTCACGGGGACTTACCATTCTTTTTTTGGACAACGACTTTGGCTGCGACTTTACGGGGGTTGCGTATGCCGAACAACGGAGTTTTGAGTGGTAGTAGTAGTAGGTAGTAGTAGTAGTAGTAGTAGTAGTTGTAGTAGTAGTAGTAGTAGTAGTAGTAGTAGTAGTAGTAGTAGTAGTAGTTAGTAGTAGTAGTAGTTAGTAGTAGTTAGTAGTAGTAGTAGTAGTAGTAGTAGTTAGTAATAGTAGTAGTTCGTAGTAGTAGTAGTAGTAGTTAGTAGTAGTAGTAGTCGTAGTAGTAGTAGTAGAAGTAGTAGAAGTAGTAGAAGTAGAGGTAGTAGCATAGTGTCGTGCCGAGATAGGAGGAGTCCAAGGCCAGTGTGATTGATACAAATATAATAGAGAAGGAGTACGATAAAAGACAGTCAGTGCAACTTTCTTGGTTTCGGGGGCGGGGCTAATGGGCGTGGTTTCGATTTATGGGGGCTGGGCTGGGGGGCTGTGCTCTATGTCTCTCGGCGATCACGATCGATCTTGCTCGATCAATAAGGACATCGATATTTATCATACTCTTTAACGGCTCGTGTTAGACCGATCTTTCTTTTCAAGAGATTCACGAGGGCGTGGCTGTCGAGGCGTGGCTTCCGGGACGAGGGGGAAGACGATTGGACCAGCTACATCGTTGTATCAGTGTGAGAAAGAATTGAAAGAGTTTACAATTATTTTTCAAACTAATGAGCTAAAGCATGTTTGAAAAAGCAATACAGGGATGTTGTTTAACCTTCGTTTGACCGGAGAAAAATATTGCCTTTACTACAACTGCAATTACAGATGCTACGTTCATCAGAAGAAGCTCCGTACGGGAGCATGGACAACTGGAAAATTTTGTTTCAACTAAACGAAAGAAAAAAATCATCGAGAAAAAATACAGGGGGTGTTCTTTAAAGTTCATTGGGGAAAAGGATATTGTCGAATTCTATATGGGCTTATCCTCGAAATAATTATTCATGGGGTTAGATTGAATTTTGACTTGGGTCTCCCCCTGAGTTCAGAAGCCACGCCCGTCGCAGGGGAGGGCCGCTACGCATTATGGGAGAAATGGAATAGAAAGAGTTCGGTGTATAAAATAGAATAAGTGAACCATTGGATTTAAAACTGATTTCGGAGCAGAGAACTCGTACAATGGTACACAGAGAGTCGAGCGGAATCAATTCGGAGAGACGTGGGGGCTTTATGGGGTTTCATGGGGGGTCGAGGGCAGGGCATAGGGGGTAGAAATATTTTTCTTCCTTAATTAACACCGAGAATGTTTCCCGATCGGCCGGAGGTCGATCCTGGATCGTGATCGAGCTCCGGCCGATCGATGCATGCGAGAATCGCGTGATTCAAGATGGCGGCGAGGGGACGCTCAAGAATTCACTTTTGAATCAAACTGTGGATCTTTGAAATTTTTAGAAAACATTATTTTGGAATATGATTTGCATACAATATATGATTCTTGTTTGTTCGTCAATATAGGATGTTTTTAATAAAAATTTGGTTCTGTATGATTGTATAAAATTGTATGAACATACCCACAGTTTAATTGTAACAATAGTACACGAGTAGATAAAATAAAAGTTGTCTGCACTAACTGCAAGACATACATGCTTCATATTAATTTCTTTTCTCAATAAACACAATCAGATGAATATAATATACAATATGTTTAGGTTCTTCTTCTTCATCCGAGCTATTTATCTTTACCATAAATGCATATAAAACCCGCAGTCTATCGATTATTTTGGGAATGTTCATTTTCCGGTATGTATATTGTACTTTCACAGCGCGTGGGTGGCCGCCATCTTGATAGGGCCGAGCGAAGGTGACAAAACAGTTGTCTATGCATGTACTATGATCGCAACGATGCAGAAAATGAGAGTCTACCGGTGACAACGTTAAGAATCCAGGCAGTGTGCCATCTTCGTATACATATACTTGAGTAAGTATATATATTTAATATACAGTATGTACGTACAATATCTAATGAGGAGAGAGGAAGAACAGAGACAGAAAGATATTTATATATATATACATAATAGATAGATAGAGAAAGAGAGAAAGAAATAGCTAGATACAAAAAGACTAAGAAAAAAATAGAATCCTCTCGTACCTTGATGACGAACCATGGAAAGATGAATAGTACAGTGATATAAAGACAGTGAATGATAAAGAAACAGAGACAGACAGTTAAAGAGAAAGAGAGAAAGAGTGAGAAATGGAGAATCAAAAAAGAGGAAATTGAGACAGAAACAGATGAGCAGCGATTTCTTTTGAGAGATCGTCGATCCTCGTCATAGTTGCTCCTCGATTCGAGGAAGGACAAGAGAACGGAAAAGGTGTGACAGAGACAGAGAGAAAGAGAAGATAGAAAGAACGTAAAAACATGTTGAATAAATATACAAATAGAAATAGATAGATATATAGAGAGAAAAGTCTTTGACACACTGAGACACTATCTATGATAAAAACAGCTAAAAGAAATCAGAATGATAACCAATGAAGCTCTTAACAATGTGACGATTAGAAGAGTCGAGTGGCGCTTCTTACCATCTGTCCGTGCAGCGGGTGAAAATGGAAACAGAAACAGAATTCAAAATCTTCCTCAACAGTGACATAGGCGTGTGATCGCGTGTTTATCTCGCGAATTCTCGGCCCGGTCGGTGATACATGTTGAAAGGGGGCGGGCGGGGGTTTGGGGTTCGGAGGGGGTTGATAAATTTGATCATTTTCGGGTCGAGAGAGAGCGAGAGAGAACATCGTCGAGAGGGGCGGGTAAGGGGAGAGCGAGACAAAGGTGAAATTTTGAAAGAGGTGCGGCCGTACCAAAAATCACTATTCTCTGCGCGAGGGGGTTGTTGGGTGGGGGGTGTTTATTATATCGAAAGAAACCCGGATAGACACGCGTGGGGTGCAGGTTGCCTTTCCTTTCTTCTGCTTTTCTCGCATCGGTCGTCCTAGTGCGGAGCTGTACCTCTAAGTAGATCACCTGAATTTTTATCTACGCTGTTTGATCACATGATCGAGAAAGTTTGAAAATCTCTAGAGGCTTTTCCTAATACTGCTATATGTTTTCCTTCGAGCGTCTCTGATGTAATAATAAACAGGTAATTTTCAACTTTGATAACTTTTTTTACTTCTAGAAAACTGTGGATTAAATTTCACCTTACAGGACCAACAATTTTGGAATGTTTTTAATTTAATATCCACAGATTTCAAGGAACTTGGATTATATAAAAAAAAGTTAAAAATTAGTCCAACTATTCTCATCAACATTGTGTAAACACGTTGTGCAATTTGATTGACAGCTCCGCAGCCGGACGATCGATACGGATTCACAGGGTACCGCGAGGATCCTCGGCCTATCCCGCTGGATCCTTTAGATCCCAACCGGAAACGAACCGAACAGATCCTCGCGGTGCCGAGGGTGAAACATGGCCTCTCTTAAATCGTGTCTGGAGATGTGAAACCGTGGGCTGAGACTCTCAGCACGTGTCTGACAACGGTGCGACGCATCCGGCGTTGTTTACTCGGAAACGCTGGCGATCGACTCTCGGAATGAACACGGGAATGCACTCCGATGCATCATCGAGAGAAGGCTGGTGCGAGGCGCGTCAACATCCGCGAAACTTTCGTCGAACGAGTTCGAGGACCGTTGTCCTGTTTCGTAGAAACACGTTCGGGGAACGCACCCGTGCTCTCACAGTTTTCCAAACTGTTAATCGTTCAAGCACCACCACAAAATAACGTGACAAAACAAACACTCTGATCACGATGTAAGAGGGACCAGTAAATCGTTTCTGTTCTTGATTTTTCCTCTCCGGCTCCGTTCGACTTTTTGCCGAGCCGCGGAGAGGGAGAGAATTCGAATAGAAACGAACAGAAAGAAAGAAGAGTGACTCTGCAAGAAATATACGATCGTATTAAGAGGAGAGAGATGTAGAGATGCGGGGCGAGATGCTCGACATTACCTTCTTCCAGCCCGTCGTCGCCGTCGCTCATCAGCTCGTCGTCCGAGCAGATGTTCAGCACGTTCACCAACATCTCCGTGACTGCGGACACGTGGAAACAACCAGCGATTAATCTCCTTTAATTGTCTCGCGAATGTGCGATCACTGGACGGATCCATATCTCGCTCGCCGACGATCAAAATCAAAGTAGAACACGATATTTGAACCGGTGCAACTTCCACGAGGAAAATCGTACGATGGTCCAACACGGCTCGTGTCAATGAAAAAATCCTCTAATATTCTCGCCTAATTTCATGATTTTAGGGGACGCTTCATTACTCCACAGGGAACAGAATTAATTTTCTAAATTGAAAGAAAAATTGTACAGGAAATTTCAAGCTTTTGATGGAAAAATTCAATACAGTATTCGCGATAGTTTTTTGCAAATATCTGAAAAACTAAAAGCGACCCTGTATATTGGAAAAGGCAAAAGTTGTTCAGAACATCTTGCTGCATAACATATTAAGATTTAATCAAAATCGGAGTACGCAGACCTTTTCTATAATAATTACCAATAATAGTTTGAGGGTCTATGCTTTGTACTAAGCGAAGGTAGATCGTCGTTGCGTTTTTCTCGAAGAAGTTACAGCGGATTTAAACATTGTTGGCACGCGTATAATAATGTTGTTTCTTTAATTTCGATCGTCGGTTCAATCAACAGAAAAGGAAATGAATAAAAATCCATGGGAAACGGTGTTCTGTGGGACAGACTTGATTAATATATCTGAAAGAGAGCGTTATTCGACATCTGAAGGAAACCTCACGATGGGTCGAGTCCATAGTCCACTTACCTTTCTCACCGACAAACGGTAGGGACCACGTGAAAACATCCATGAAATTCGGCAACCAGTAAGGGTGGGGCGAGCAGTTGAACTGCCTGATGTTCATCACGTTGTTCTCGTACTTCAGCACAGCCGCCTGGAAAACGCAACGAAATTAATCTCCGCACCAGGAGCTGTCTACCGTGCCGCTCCAACGATCCTAGTTTCCAATTCCGACGGTTAATTGCAGCACGGTCTGCATACCGTATCTTACCGAACCCTCCAGCGTTGCTACCCCCCGACTGACCGAATTCGCAAATTTTTACTAACCTCGAAACAAAAAAACGTCTATAAGAATTTTAATCGACTCTCTAGCTCGCGGGGGCTGCTCTTCGAAGACACGGGATGCAGAAGATCCTTTAAACCTTATTTCACGACTGAGAAATTGTACAAAAAAGTTTGATTTTGTGACAAAGAAAGATATTAATTTTTTCTTTAAACGTGTGTCTTTAAATTAAATTGTTCTTTGAATTAAATATTGTATCTGTTTGAATGTTGATCCTTTTGTGGTAATTTGCAAACAATGTTTTTAAAATAACAATTGATCGAACCAGTGCGCCGATAACATTAACGTATTTGTTATTAAAAAGATATTTAGCTTTTTATTTTATTTAAAGGTCACTTCGTGTTCTTTAAACGGAATGTGCCACGCGAGTGTTTAAAATGGCTTTCTCTATGAAAGCACAGAGAAAGAACAAATTCAGGCGTACATCCTTGAAATAATAATGGAATTCGAAGATTGTTTCTGTGGAAAAATTTTTGGGAATTTGTCTGATCTAGATTGGGTTCGTAGATGGCGAACATCAATGAATTCAGTATTCGATTGTGTGAAGGGGTTGTTCGGAGGGGCGATGAATGCGCGAGGATCCATAACGAGGCGACAATAGATCCTTACCTTGTTGTTGTAAACGTCTAGGTAGTTGGGCGCGCTGAAGATGGTAATTAGCGATGGGAAGCCCGTCGTCTGGGATTTCCGGTACATGCGGTACCCTGCGTCCTGCGCCTCGTGTGCCCTGATGATGCTGAGGAGGTTGTTGTTCTGCAGGAAGTCGCAGCATGCCGCGTAACTGCGAATACAAGCCAAATTGAAGCCAGGAATTGAATCCTGAATCACAGTGTTCGAGTCACCCTCTGTACTCGATGTTATCTCCAGATGTCAAAACATTTCATAGTGCTTTGGCATATGAAACGGTGTGTACAACATGTATTTTTAAAGAATTTTTTTTGCGAAGGGTTATTTTTACCGAGACTGATTCGTGGAATTTGTTCGGAAAAATTCTTTGTCAAAAATCGAGAGGTTTCTCGAAGGAGAGATCGTTCCAGGAGCGCAATCACAAAATGAGGAAGCGAGATCATAATATTCGCGAGATCCCCCGCGACTCCAGAGCAATTCCGTAATGGCCACGGTGCTATAAAGAAGCCGTTACGCGATACTTCGCCCGTTTCCCACGTTCTAACCCCCCATAAGGCCTCGTAAATCCTCGACACCACTGTGTAACGCGCGGACCTGCAGCTCTTCACGGTTTTATTTCATCCTCGTAAACGCCTGGCAACTTCCGAACGGATATCAACTCTCCAAGGTGCTCTGGACCAGTCGCAGCTTGGGTCAGATGCAATTCTAGCTCTAGTGCTTCAGAGGTCACACGATCCGAAAGGTTTCAACAAATAATTTTGACTTTCTGAGCTCAAACAGTGATAGAGACGAGACTCGTAACATGGTCCTCTGAGGCTTCCTTAGATTCCACTTCAGGGATTAGAGGATTCTCAGACGTTTAAAAAATATAATCAATTAATTAACGGAAGTGTTCTAACTGCACTTGAAGCCTTCTTTGGAGGAAGAATTAATTTATTTATAGTCGTGCAGCGAAGATAGGACTCGCAATCTAGGCCTGAGGCTTCCAACCGCGGCACAGAACTTTCAATCTAGATCTAGGGCTCCCAATCTAGGCAAATGGATTCCAATCTCTTACTAGGGCTCCCAATCTAGGCTCAGTACCCCCAGTCTAGGTCTAGAGTAGGCCTAGGGCTCCCAATCTAGGTATATAAATTCCTACCAATGGCTAGGGCTCCCAATCTAGGCCTAGGGTAAGTTTAGTACTCCTAATCAAGACCTAGGGCTCCCAATCTAGGCATATAGATTTCTATCAATGGTTAGGGCTCCAAATCTAGACCTAGGGCTCTCAATGTAGGCCTAGGGCTTTCTTCGACTGCTCTTCAAAATCGAAGAAATTAATTATCGTCAAGGAAATGGTTCCGGTTGCTTTGGAGCGTGAATTAATGTCAAAGCTGAACGACCGTAACTCCGTGGCACCGTCTCCCGGTTTTATGATCGGCCGGGAATAATTCTCGCGTTAAAAGTCGCCGTAAAATTCACGGCGCGACGGCCGGAGGCTGGCCCCTCGTCTAAAATTAAATGCGTCTTCCGGCTCGGAACCGGTCAATCCTGCTCAACACATTAACTTCGCTGCCTCGCCCGGGACACACGATCCATCTCCAAGTGGAATTTCAATTCGAATGCTTCCTCGAGACGAGCCTGGATCTCGCCATTCTTGTCTGGCGATAAAGAAATTCTAATCACTGTAGCGGCCGGATTAAACCCGAGCACACGTACGAAGAGATTGTGTCGGTGGATGATGGAAATTAATCGGCGAGGGTGTTTTTCCCGTTCGACAAGCCTCGCCTTTCGCGAGAAGGAACGGCGAGAAGCTCGACCGACTAACCGGAAATGATTTATCGTCTGGCTTCATCGTGAATTCCGTAATTCGCTATGAATTATGCGAGCCGCGAACTGATTTATCGCGGACGGCTTTATTGTGCCGCGCCTCCCGAGGCGGCGGATTAAAAGTTCAAATATTCAAATACAACCGAGAACCACTTGTTTCCCGTAAATTCGACGACTCCTGGGAACAGTCTCTCTCTCTCTCTCTGTCTCTCCCCCTCTCATTCTCTCTATGAAAACCGTTGCATCAGAGAACCCCCAGGGATTTACTTGAACATCACTCTGCGGAGCAGGCGAAAATGAAATTCTGAAATTTCAATTGAAGTTCGATCGCGAAAACGCGACGCCGGATTGAAATACCGGTGCGCGTTTCCCATTGTACGCGTCGAATCGCATCAATTTCCAGGAGACACCGCGCGGTGCAACACCGATTTCTATTAACCCTTTACAATCATCGCCATATCGAATTTTTATCAAATGTGATATTCCCTCACTCGACGACCATTCTCATTTTCTGAAATAATAATAATAATAAAATATAATAGCGCTGAAAAGCGCTTTTTTCGTACTTCTGTAGATCTTGAAGAGGTAATTCTGAAAACCCGTGTTTCAACGTTAGGGATTCTCTGGTTCGAAAGTTATGTGTGTTTTAAGTTGAATAATTTTGAGAGGTAACGGCGCTGATAATATTTCGAAACAATTTAATTCCATGAATCAATTCGTTTGTTTCTGCGGCGCATCAACGGAATTTCACGAAGAATTGCTCGGACAGTTTTGACGAAGGAGTTCCGCGGGAAATTTGTCTCAGTCAGACGGTTTCAATTAATTCACCGCGGCTTCGGGTAGCTCGAGCCGATGAATTGAATTCGAGTGGATCGATCCGCGAGATGACCCCCGTCAGATGATGATGATTTATCGGGGGGAGGCGCATTATAATTTCTAAATGCTCGGCCCGTGGTTCTGTTATCGCGCGTTCGATCGCCTCGCCTCGCTTCTGGATAAAATTACTCGGCGAGAAAGCTAGAGTAGAGAGTACGAGAGAGAGAGAGAGAGAAAGAGAGGCAGAGTTATCGCGAAAATTTCGCGTGCAACCTCGCGTGCCGAGGCCTGCGCTCGCAACATTCTCGAGACCGTTTTAAGCCGCCTTCGCACCGAACTTCCGGCGAGAACCTTGCTGAAACTCGCGTCGTCCTTCGATTTCGACCTCCCAACATTTTTCCGAGGATTACGGAATCGCTCAGTCGACGTGCCACATTTTTCTAAATTTTCCGATTTTTGTAAAGACGCTCTCCAACAGTTGTACCTTGCAAAAACATTTTTTTTTTTTTAGATTGCAACTTGTGTTTTTTAGATTGCAACGTGTCATTTCGAAGTAAAAATAGTATCGGAAAAGCATCGAAGTTCGTTCGGAGAATGACGGCAGTTTTTCAATAATTTCTCATGGATGTTCGTGTTAGGATCGCGTCGTGGGAGGGGCGCACCGACGACGCCAAGCGTCGGCGTCCACGTCGTTCGTGTAAACAAATTAACCGGTAGACGTCAGACGACCGACCTGTTTCGCGCGCTTATAACTGACCTGGCCAAGGACCGTGAGAAACGGCCTAGCCAAGGTAGAGGCAAGGTCGCTAACGACCACTAGGCGGCGTTCACACCGTGGCAATGATTAAGAAAGCGGTTCCCGAGCGAGAGGAAGAAATGCTGTCGAGAGGAGCTGGCGAAGGTAGCCCTTGGCCTGTATTGGAAGCCCTACATTCATTATACACCACGCATGAATTATCTGTTGCTTCAAGAGGAAATCTATGTTGCATTTATGACACTTGCTGTGGTTATAATTAATTTATTATATTTATTAACAGTGGTAAAAACCTTTGTGACTATGAGAGTCGAGGGAAGTCTAGATTGGGAGCCCTACCATCGTTGTATGACTATATAAATAAATTAATTGCAGGTCCAGCGAAGTCACAGTGGCTGTAAGCAAACTGGTTTTAGTCTCAATGAATTTATTAAATTTTTTAACTGGAGGAGAAATCGTGGACAGACCTCGGCCTAGATTGGGAGCCCTATATCCATCACATGTCCAGAAATAAATTATCTGTTTCTTCAGCACTTTTTGTGTGTTTAATTAATTTATTTATATTCTTTAATCATGTTGAAAACCTCTGTAACCACCTGCAACTCTTGACAAACTGTCGAGCGAAGTCTGGATTTGGAACTCTACCATTATTGTACAATTATAAATAAATTAATTGTTGGTCCAGAGACGTCCCAGTTGATCTTTAATTAATTAATATCTGCAAGGTTGTCACGCGAGAGAGATAGAAAATTGTTTTGTTGCTGCAGAGCGATAGCAGGCCGCGATTTCAGTGGTACGAGTCCGCGCATGGTCGGGCCAGATCGATTCTGGTAATGGAGGTTCGTTTCGAGCGTCGAGCGAATTTAAACAAGGCACGATTCCTCTTCATTAGCCGAAGAAATTATCGACTGGGAGCGGACCGGGTTACGAAATCCTGTCCTGTAAACATCGTTAATCAGCTGGTCGCGTAATTGTTCGATTTCAGTGGAAGAGTCACGTGCATGGTCAGAACGCGTCGAATCAACGCTGACGACTACTTGCTGCGATGCGTCGGTGCGTGCGATACGCGGGTTTTCGAGCTTCCTAATTAATGGATCGACGGAATCGAGTTTCGAGACGTCCGAAATTAATTTGTCAACGGTCTGACGTCGAACATCAACACCAAACCCTTATCGAGCCTCGAAAGCAACTGTTGCCTTATAAATTATACTGCATTTTCTGCATTTATATTCAAGGTATGCGACAGGTACATTTTAATTCAAGTAAAAATATTGAAACAATTTAAAAATATCAGTGAATCGCCTTCAGCGTATTAAAACGATTAAAAAGTGACATTTCCATTTGCTCCCCTGTCTCTTGCAATCCAGGAAACAATTTTTATTTCGCACAAAGAGCAGTCTACTTACACAAATGACAAGATTCAATTTCCTCGGGCTTCGTGCGGTCAAACTATTAAAAATTATCTAGAAATTTAATTCTGCTGTTCGGTTTACAGGCTGATTCAGAAAATTTAAACGAGATATATCTTCGTCTCGGTTGAAGTTAGAAAATAATGTTACAGGGAAAAGATGAGTGGCTTCTAAAGTGCTACAAGATGGCGTTAATTATTTCTTCCTAGACATTATTTAAAATAGATGCCTACATCGAAAAGTATTAGAACGAGGTCGAAAATTTGATAGTTAAAAAAAATAAATGTTGAATCATACTACAAAGTCCACGTCGTCGAATTAAGTTCGGATTCTTCGGTGCCGCGAGTCGAATTAAAAAAGTACGGAAACGATTGTCCGTGCCGAGCGAAATTCCTCCATTATCCGATCGCACGAAGGATTCTGCTGAAAATAAAAGCTCCGGGAGGCAGAGGGAGAGCCGAAACGTTTATTCGGTGCTGTTATCGGCAATCGACGGGCTGGATCTCGAAAAACCGACGAGTGGCCGTCGGGAAAAATATTTTCGTTCCTTTCAGCCGTGCTCGCGCGTTTCCACCGAAAAAAAGAACGCTTTTCGTTCGGTTCCCATCCACACACCGCCATCACACTTTCGGAAACGTCTGTCTCCCTTTTTTCAACGGTTGTTATCCCTTTCAACTAGTAATTAGCCGGTCGTTTGCCCCGCGATCGCGCAACCCGAAACGAGTCAACTTTGGGACAAGTTTCTTTGGGAAGTTCACCCTCTATCTGCCACGCTCGCCCTTTTGCGCTATCCAGGGAAATTAATAACAATTGTCGCGCGACCGACCACCTCTTCTTTAAACACACCCTGGTCCAACCCCCTAGCATCCCCTAATCGCTAGATGCCAAGCAAATATCAAAGAATTCTTCCCTTTCACTCGGAAAAATCGCTTTCTTTTATTTAGGGATGCTGAGCAGTACTTTGGTAATTCATAACAAGAAGTAATTTATTTGAAGTTAATCTTGAAAAGAAATTTGGTAATTTATTTTGAGGAAACGGTTCGAGAAAAATTTTCGAAATTTTTCGCACCTACCGAGGCACGTTCCGGATCGTGCGAGAAAATTTTTCTTTCAGAAAATACTGCAAAATACTCCATACTGTGAATTTGTTCCTCCGATACTCTGACGTGTTTCAATTTTTGGTTTGGTTGAATTTAATTTCGAAAATTCCTTAGAAATCTCAGCCAGGCGCAATAATTCACGCGAGGGTGAATACAATTTCTTCAGACATAGCGAGATTGTTTCGCGCAAGCTGACCACTGAATTTCAAAGAAATTTTCGTCGTACTACCAGCTTCGTTTCGACCGAACATTCGCACTAAATTGAAAAGATGAGTGGTTCCGTCGTGTTCGCGACAGACTCGTAGAGTTCCTCCGACTAGTGTAGGAAAAGAAAGGCAGTCTCTCACCTATAAAAGTACGAACAACCCCTGACGCTATTATGGGAGAAGTGCTCCGCGTTCTTCTCGTTGCCGAAGTCCTCGAGCGGGTCGGACCAAAGCAGGTCGCACATGGGCCCGAACGCCGGTGGCTCTTTGAACCTGTCCAACTGTAACAGCAAAGTCAACATCGATCGAATTAGTCCAAGGAACTGTCCGATACACATCGGTAAATATAGTGCGTAATCGTCGGCACCGTATACGGTGTAGAGGCTTTGCTATAGAAGCGCCATCGATCGTCGTCCTCCCTTCGGAAATAAATTTTCAATAGTATCCTGACTCTCGAAAATTATTTCCAGAACAACTGCTCAACTTTTCGTGACAGGATTTTGCAAATATGTTTGAAGGTGTTTGAAATACATATATCATTTTTTCCAAGAGAAAATTACCAAAATTTCTACAGGGGTGTAATTGGGGGTACTCGAAGTACATATGTTACTTTTCTCAAGTAAAAATAAGGAAAATTTCTACAGGGTGAAATTTATTCAATAATAATCATAATAATTTAATACTACTTGCTCCTTTAGAAATAAAGTTGGAAGATAGATTTGACTTCCAAATATTTTTTTTCGGGGAAAGTATTAAATTGACGAATGAAGACTTTTTTCTCGATCGAAAATGTAATAAAAATTAATTGTGTAATTGATGCAAATGAATTTAACTCAACGTTTCGATACCTGTATGGATCATTTTTTGAGATACATTTTTGCGAAATGTAAAAAGAACAAAATTAAACAAAAATGAAGTATTAAATTCTTCGTACCAGGAATTTTCACATATATCTGTGAATGTTCCAGGTACGTATAGAATTTTGTTCAAGTCAAAAATAATGAGAACCGTCGTCGTGGCAAAAATGAAAGGATGGCAAGTGTCTCTGATCGTCGCTTTCGAAAGGTCACGCCGCCGATGTTATTGCGTCTGGCATTATTAGGTGCAAACTGCTCGTTACAGTGTAAACTGCATCGGGCCGGTCTAGTTGGTGTGCGCTTGCGCCGACATGCTCGCACGTGTTCCGTGTGTCGAGAACTAATGCCATTCAGCATAATTAGCGTTACCCATTATGATCGAAACTTGTAGTCCACGGTACCGAGCCTCTGTCGCGGCGGCAGGCGCGCATACACACACAGAGAGACAACGTCGATACGTCAACGTTAAGTCGGCTCGTTATGGTCGGGTAATTACAGCACGGTAATTATCGGGAACGGTGCTCGACAACCTGGCTAGCGGCTCCGACGCTTGCCTTTTTCTATCGCAATTCCCTGCCGGCTAAACAGATTTCAGGCTGCTCACAATGTTCCCTTTTGGTATTATAATAAGCCGCTTCGATTCCTCTTTGCCGTTTTCTTCTCTTCCCTCTTCTACAGCTTTTTCAATTATTAACCGTGCCTTTTCGCCGGTCACGTCACAAGATCTCGCTTGTGTGGCAAGGTACACGAGAGCCAACTACTCGTTATATTCTACGGTTTTGTTGTATTTGTTGGGAGACGAGATCTTCTCGTTGATCGTGTCAAGTATGGTGGAGGAACTTACAGGAATCAATATGAATTTACAGGTATCAATATGAATTTATAGGAATTAATAGGAATGTTTAAGAATTTGTAAGAATTTATAGGAATTAATATGAATTTGTTTGAGAGGAATGAATAGGATTAATTCAGACCCCGTCTGACCACAGGCCGTCCGAAACTACTTATCCGCAAGCAGATGATTGGTGCCGTGTTCCCATAAGAAACGCACGTCTCAGCGGCAGAAATATATTTCCTTGCTCTTTCGCATTCACCTAAGATTTTATAATTAATTTCTGGGATCTACAAGAGCTGCCGGAGAACAATAGATCTTCATTCCTAGACACAGTGTCCAGAGTAATTTCCTCGCGGAAGTTCTCCCATTAAATAATACTCGGACTCGGCCCGGATATTTCCCGTTCCAATTCGTCGCGGCAGGAACATCGTCACCCCCGCAAATGGAATTATTACCGGACCGACGGACACTCGTGTCCCCTCGTTCAGCTTCTTATGAATCTTTCAGCGACCACTCGCCCGTTAAAACTGCGTCGCGTTTTCCCAAAGAGAACAGCGGAGATCTAATTAGAGACGTTAGCTTCCTGTCGGTGTTGGCTTCGGGACCTTGGTTTCTCTTGAAATTGATGCGCAGACCGTCTGACGTGGAAGAATTATCATCCGAATATGCGAGAAACGTAGCGTAAGCATTCTATTGTTTCGCCAACGCGCATTAGAGTACAATTGTACAGTGGATCCAGACAGCACATTATTCTCGAGCAGTTTCTCGAGGAGTTGGTTGATATTTGAACAGTTGTACTTTTGCCAAAAGAAATCGCACGAACACGAACTTGGCCTTATTTTAAAGCTCGAAACCTCTGCTTTCGCATACCATCGTTACTTTTCATCCGAAAATTTTTTTTAGAATACAGCAACTGATAAACTGATGATTCTTTTCTGGTTCAAAATGTTACAAATTCCAACATCTGTAGAAACATTGAAAAATTTTTCTCATGACTGAAACCACCGTAGATTTAAAGAGCAAACCTTCTTCTTTCCAACGAGTCCTTAAAACATGATCTACGATTTTTCCTAACCGATTTATCGAATTTTTAATACATAGAAGGTATATCACAATCCTTGGTAGTTTACACCAACAAACTAGGTCCTCCATTCTCTTCCATAAATCAGTGAAAGAAACTCGTACAGAAATGTTCAAGGTCTCTTTGCAAAAAAAGAGGCTTTAATCTTAAAATCTGTGGAAGATTCATTCGCAAGAAATTTTTTTTAAAGTTTTCACAGAGGTTTCGATGCGTAGCATTTCCCAGTAAAAATGGGTGCTCAGTTTCTCATCTGCTACATCGTGTAAAAATATCTCAGAGTAAAATCAATAATGGTGTGCGAAAGTAGAATCTTCAAGGTTCGAAACGGTGCCAAGTTTATTGTTGTCGGGTTGTTTGTTATGGAATTACGGCAGGTTAAATGTCTACAGGATTCTACAGAGACCTGTAGAATATCAAGGTCATATTTCAAGGTGGTTTCTCGAGTTCGACGGAATTTTGTGCGGTGATCGAAAGAGTTTCGAGCAAAAGAGACCGTGCTCGTGCAATAAGGTGGTGGATCATTTATTTGGTATGGTACAGGTCCAGCGAGGGAAGTGTCCGCGCGAAATATGCTCGAAATTCTGGCGACAAGCGAGGGTGGAAGTCGGGTGGGACCATGCAATATTTATCAGAGTCCCATAGATCCGCTCCCTCGGCTTCTGTTATGTATTATTCCGTGTGCTCCGACGTAAAAGACGGGTTTTGCAACCGTGGGTAAGCGATATGAATACCAAATGTCGACCGGGGAATACAACGGACACCCTCTTCTGCTGACATTTGCATACCGACCTTCGGAAACCTCGAGCCTACGCGATTCCTTGAAACCGGCCGATTAGCTGAAGGAAAAACCGTCTTCCGTCGATGCTGGAGGGAAAGGGCTGAGTAATACTCCTTGAAAATCTGCTCGAGGAGATTCGTCTCGGAAAAAGTCCCCCAGAAGGATTTTTCCAAGAGAAATCGTTGATCTACAACGGTCACTGTAGAGGGGAGTCTTCAGACAAGATAAAAATGATTCTGTATCTCTCTTGTAACTTTAATAGCACTGACATACTTGAATAATATTTCGGATTTCATCCCCTAAATTTTTCATTGATGAAAATGCTATTTCTGAATGCGATTTATGAATATATAGGAAAATGGAAGTAAATGAGATTCAACATTGTTGGGAAATTTAAAAAATTTAAAATGTCGATATACGATGTCATCTCTAGTGAAATCATTAAGGGAAGAAATAACTTACTCGAACCATGATCGCACAGAAAATGCGATTTCCAATGAACTATAATCAGTAGACTGCGGATCTTTATGAATTTATAAAATTGTAAGAAAATTTTTCAAATTGAAAATGTCAATATATGATTCCTCCTTAATTAAAAATCGTATAAGGGTAGAAATAACATTCAATTAAATTTCTATTTCTTGCAATCGCTGCAGTCAATTATTATTTTGCGTAACGATCCATAGACTAATGATCAGTTTGGTTTCTCGCTCTGACGAATTGTTACAAGATAAAAATAAAAATAATATAGAATTCAAAGGAATTTCTTCTGACAATTTTTTCCGTCTTTCACCGGTTGTTTCGAGGGGAAGCGACCCCGCCCAACTCTTGAAAACGGAGAGAGAGAGAAGGGA
This sequence comes from Lasioglossum vierecki, assembly GCA_028455595.1. Classification (NCBI taxonomy): domain Eukaryota; kingdom Metazoa; phylum Arthropoda; class Insecta; order Hymenoptera; family Halictidae; genus Lasioglossum; species Lasioglossum vierecki. Next base: position 17,230,864 of record CM052337.1, read on the forward strand.
TGGAGAGAGAGAGCTCGCGAGACTATTAAAATATCGAGGCCTGCGATCGACCGGAGGAGGAACGACCGATAACGTCGATGCAAATTACCGCGCGGAATACCCGGCGAATATTTCCGACTCGTCGAACTTCACCTAGTTTCCCAGGCTTTTGTTTCCCCGCCGCGGGATCCAACCCCCTTCCTTCCACCCCCTGCCACGACTTATTTTCCGCGATTGTTGCAGCTGAAAAGGGGAGCGCGACCAACGGGAACAGTCTGGAAGAAGAGGGTTAACCATTCCCACCCCTCCCCGTTCTCCCACGAGAAATACCCTCGTGATCTGCCGGAACAGATGCACCCCCTCTTAGTTTCCCCATTTTCCTTTTATACTGTCTTTCTCGCTTCGGTCTGTTTTTCTTTCTTACCTCCTCTCTATTTTCTCGTCTGCCATCTTTCGAAGCGATTTCCTTCGCTCTATCTTTCCTTTCTTTCTCGCTTCGACCCACCCCATCGACCACCCGCAAGGCTTCGTTGCTTACTCGCCTTTTCCTGTTCCGCGCTTTTCATCCGCTTTCCTCGACGAGAAAACTGCGAATTGAAAAGCGGCGACGCTGAATTACCTCCGTTTATCATGAGACTGGGAGGGATTGATCGCTTTTCTTTCAAAGAAGCGGAGCGGGGAGTCGAGAGCCAAGTAAGGGGTAGTATAACGATTTCAGGAGGGGTTTATGATGTCATAGGTTTCCCAATTTGGAAATTGTTTAAAGATACGCATGGAATTTTACAGTTTATAATGATTCAATTATAATAATTAATATTTAATAATATTTACTAATATTATATATATTTAACATTTAATAATATTTTATTAATATAATAATTAATATTTAATGCGACAGCAATCATGTTTTCCAAAGAAATAGGTTATGGACCCTTCTGAATATTAAATATGACGTAAAATAAACTATTTTATTTAAATGACACAGATACCAGAAAGAATAAGTAGCAGAGAGATGAACGACCCATTTAACGAACCGCGACGGAAAGGGGTGGGGGGCAATACTGCGGTTGGCATCATCTCGAGGCTAATCGATCGTCTAATTAATTAACATGATTCTTTGTTAGCCGCCGACAAAGGGTTAGAACGCTCGAGGGAGCAAAGCCCTCTCTCGGTCCGGCTTTTAATATTTATCGCGTGCTCGCCCGCTGGCAGGGTACCACGAAATTAGGAATTCCTAGGACCCAAAGAGACTTCGAGGTTCGACGTTTTATTTCCGGAGACGATTTTATCGCAGACCATCCCTGGCACACGTTTGATATGGAGATCGACGGATCGATAAGTCGTCCCTTTGAGACGTAAAAGACCATAAAAGTGGATCTCGCACGGCTTCAGCCTCGAACATCCGTCGGATGTCCCTTTCAACCCGGCTCCTCCTTCCATTTTCTATTAATGTATGAATATTTCACGGCTCTCCGACCGGTTTCCTCTCCGAGGAACAGATTCGATACGATAATACCATCGCTCGATAAATAATCGTTCGATAAACCGACGATCGAGACCTACAGAGAGCTCAAAGCAGAAGGGCAAAATTGTTGACGCCATAACAGAGGTCATTTTAAAGTAGACTCTACTTTCATCCCTTTAAATTATTTCCTTCCCCTTGATACTTCTGGAAAGTGAAAGAAAAATTTGTGTGGTACTCGAAAATTTTACTGATGACGACGGGAGGACGTTCGATGATGTCTCTGGAACTTGACCAATTTTTGTTTGAAGTCTAAATTAGTCGCACGATTTTCTTTCACCGATCCGCACAATTTAAACGAACCGGCCACCACGGACAGTAATCCGGTAGTTCGAAGAGGTTGCACTCTTCCCGTCCACACTTCGGTCTAAAAGCATCACCGAAGAAAAATATCTCGGGCAAGCAAAAACAGAAGTCCCCGCCGTTTAAAACGACTCGAGAAACATCGTCGTACGACTCTCCTCTGCGAAGTTACATCGCCGCGAAGTCAAACACCAACAATTTTCCTTTTTCTCAGGGACCCGACGTAATTTCCTTCAAGATCTAATTACGTCTCGATTCTGCGAGGATAAAACGAACTCTGCCACCAAGGTAAGGGAGCAGACTACTGCTCGAAAATGTTTCACCCTGTTTCCCGAGCCTGCACTACAACCTCCTTAAACCGCCATTTTGTTTAATAATGATTTCCTTAAAAAATCGAAGCAAGAGGTGCAAATGCTTGAGAGGACATAGATCATTTTCAATTAGCTGTAACTCCGAGAGAAAAAATCGCGCATGATCTAACTGGGCTTATTTTGAAGGGCGGGGCCTAAACTACAACCTCCTTAAACCACCCCTTTGTTTAACAATTATTTACATAAAAAAATCGAAACAAAAGCTGCAAATGTTTCAGAGGACATATAACATTTCACAGGATTTAGAAAATTTTCAATTTGCTGTAACTCCGAGAGAAAAAATCGCGCATGATCTAACCGGGCTTATTTTGAAGGGCGGGGCCTAAACTACAACCTCCTTAAACCACCCCTTTGTTTAACAATTATTTACATAAAAAAATCGAAACAAAAGCTGCAAATGTTTCAGAGGACATATAACATTTCACAGGATTTAGAAAATTTTCAATTTGCCATAACTCCGAGAGAAAAAATCGCGCATGATCTAACCGGGCTTATTTTGAAGGGCGGGGCCTAAACTACAACCTCCTTAAACCGCCCCTTTGTTTAACAATTATTTACATAAAAAAATCGAAACAAAAGATGCAAATGTTTCAGAGGACATAGAACATTTCACAGGAGTTAGAATATTTTCAATTTGCCATAACTCCGCCAGAAAAAATTGCGCGAAGATCTAACCGGGCTTATTTTGAAGGGCGGAGCCTGTCCTCGTTTCGCGAGGAGGGCGCGTTTCTCGATGGAATCCCGTTCGTTCCGAGGCGGTTTCCCAGTGAGCCGTGTCCTTCGCATCATCGCGGAGGGAAAAACGCGCGGAATCCGAAGCGGAATGCAGCGGCTCAGAACCCGTAGCAACCCCTGCAACCCTCTGAACGATCCAGAAACCCGACTAGAAACACACCCGACACCCGTTGTAACGAAATTCAGCCACCGTTTCGCCTCTCCTCTCTCACTCGGCGAGAGAGAGAGAGAGAGAGGAATTCTGCGCCCGTGCTCCTCCTCAAAGAGATTTCTTTTCGCCGTTCGAACTCCGGCAGGAATTGAACCTTTGAGGAATGAACGCGAGCCAGACGCCGCAAGTCGGAATTCTTTAACCGGAACAGATTGGCTCGGAGAGACCGGCAACTTCACCGCTGAATAATAACGCCACTCGAAACCCGAACATATTTTCCTGTCGCGGCGAACCATCTCGCCGAACAAACGGCGACGTTCATCCGCCATGTTTCAGCTTCGAAAAATGTTTTTGACCGATCAAAGGGTTGTTCAAAATTATCGATCATTGAAGCCGAATATTTAAATTATTTTTGCGACTTGGGAATTAAATTATTTGGAATGTTTGTCCGATTGTGTTAACTTTCAAGGACATTCCCTGAAAATTTCATTCAATTATTTTTAGAATCGACCTAGTTGCAGACTCACCATAGACGCTCGAATTTTTATTTATAAAATAATCAGCTTGTTTGAGCTAGAAAAATTTCTACAGATACCTCGATGTTAGAACAATGCAGTTGAAAAATTTCGAGAAGATCGATGTAATAGTTCTGTGGTAAAAAAAAAGTAATTTCAGTGAAGCAAGAGCAGAGTAGCAAGAATTATTTTCTATAAAAATCCGCAGACGATCGGAATAATAAATTTGGAATAATAAATAAATAAATAATAAAAGTCGATTAGAAGGAAGAGTGGAGAGGCTACTTACTTTCCGTATGTCTTCTAAATTGTGAATCTCCGGTGACAGGCCACCGTGTACACAAAGGAACTGTTGGTTCATGAGGGCGGCAAGCGGCAGACAGTCGAAGGCGTCCATGCACGCGTCGTACACTCTCTCCGAGTATTTTATTTTACCTGAAAGCAGACAAACAATCGTACAAACAACCACGCAACATTCTCATCCGTGAAAACCGGTTGCGATCGTTCCTGGCTTTTGTGTCACGAGGTAGATGAAAACCGGATGAACGAAAACGAAACGAGAACAACGACCGAACCGGAGAATAAAATCCGATCGAGGAACGACGACGGGAGGGTTGGCGAGGATCAAATGGAAAACGAAACAGGGAAAAAAAGCCCGGAGAAAGTTGGCCAGCGACAGGCTCGATTCGACTACTTTCCGCGCTTTGTTTCTTTTATCGCGGCCACGCCTACGAGCTGTCGTCCCCAGCGTTATTGCCACCGAACAAAAGCGTCTTTCGGCGCTTTTATTCGATCCCGGCATGCCCCGCAGCCGACCCCTTCAGGGGTTTCGGTACCACGGCCCTGAGACGACTGCCCTCTCTTCGGGGCCGTCTCGAAAATGACCTGAAGACTGCCGGAAATTGTAAAATTTCATTTTTAGTAGATTGTGAAGGAGTTTTATAAAGAAAAGTAAAATTTTTATGATTGAAAATTTTCTGAAGACTGAAAATTGTCTGAATATCTTCAAAATTGTCTGAATACCTTGAAAATTGTCTGAAGACCTTGAAAATTGCAAGATCATTTTCTAAAGACTTTGAACATTGCAATGAAAATTGTCTGAACCACTTGAAAACTGTAATGAAAATGTTCCGAAGACTTTGATCATTAAAATAAAAAATTGTCTTAAGTTTTCCTGAAAATGGAAAACTTTGAAAATTTTATGAAGACTTCGTGACACTGTACTCAGGTTCAATTTAGTCCAGCCTCGAAGACAATGTTACTGTTTCAGTGAAAGTACATTCAAGAGTCGTCCGAAGTTCGTTCGAGTGAAGTGAACTCTCCGTAATTGTTTTTCGACGAAGCACACAGTGAAATGACAAAGTGTTTGCCACGACCCTGGCCCTTCGATCAAGAAGAATCCCCTGTCAATAAAAGAACCAAGATCTCGAGGTTCGACAGCCTCAAGATTTGTCGGCGGACAGATTGCTGGTCGAACCTGTCGGCTCGAGCCACCCGTCGAGATATCTCGAACCCTCTCGACCTTGATTGCGAGGCTTCCTAATGCCTGTTCGCGAATTTCACCCAAGAAACAAAGTGAACACGTGTTTGGTCTAAGAACCCGCCAATAAATATACAAACTGATTTAACCATTCGCTGCATAGTGTATCATATCTGATACAATTAACAAATTTGGTATATAGTTAAACTAAGAACGTATTTTTTTACTATTCCAAATTATGTTTATTTTTCTGAAACTGCTGTTTGAATTCTTTTCAATATTTTTCCCTTAAATAAAACACAAGAACTGACCTCGTTTCAATTTTTTCATTCCAATTTAAAAAATCGTGCAATCAAGGGTTAACACTAGAATTACGGAGAACTTGAAATAACTATTTCACATTCTTTTATAAATATAACAAGCCTGTGCCAACCAAATTGTTGATCATTTTTCCAATAATATATACCCAAATATCTTAATATCTTATATACCCAAATGTCTTAAATATGTCTAATCAATTATTAAACATTTAGGTATTATATGAGGTATTACACCATGTTCATATCCATAACGTATAAAAGTATTTATTTAAAAATATCTACGAATGCAAAGGGTTAATTATAGACCCAGAATTTTGAGTTTGATTATTTTCTCAACAAAGATGGAGGACCAGCGAGCATGTTCAGGCCTCGGATATTGCAGAAATTCGAGGAGACAGATCGCGGAGGACGATTCGAAAGCGGCGGCTTTCGGTTTCGGTTCGAGATCGATTAATTCTCTCTGGTTTCGCGGTCGGTGTTTTCGCCGGAACAATCGTTTTTGGCGACTTCGCTGACCCTCTGGACAGCTGCCAGCAGCTCTCCGGCGTACCCTCATTTTGCCAGGAGTCCTACGAATAATGCGTTCTCCACCGGTGCTCGATGCGCCGAGCCGCGAAACCGAGATTCTCTCGGCAGGTTCTCTCGTCGAAACACGAGACCCTGATGAAACACACAGCGGCCGCGATAAACAACCCTGGGACCTCGACACGATCATGCTGGCTCGCCCCAGCTGTCGGAATTTCAACGGGAAACCTTGCTTTTCCCGGGGAAATTACGCCAACGATGTATAACTCCGCCTCGACGGTTGCGAAACCGGAAAATTCGCAAAGTAGAACGTCACGGGAGCAACAGAAAATTTACATGATTCGGGACGGAAGCATCGATCGATCCTATAACGAACACTTCCTTCGACGCGTGGACCCAGTTAATTTTATGTTTAACCCTCATACGATCCTGGAACATAGTTGCATAAAAAATCCTACAATAATATTTCACCCCTTCTGACTTCACATTTCAAATCCACTAATTATGATTCAATTATAGTGTGACGTTTCAAAGTAATACATTTTGCAACACAGTTAATTTTATGTTTAACCTTCATACGCTCCTCGGACATAGTTGCATGAAAGATCCTAGAATAATATTTCACCCCTTCCGACTTCACATTTTAAATCCACGAATTACAATTTAATTACAGTGTGACGTTTAAAAAGAAATACATTTTGCAACACATAAAAAAAGAATACGGTCCTCGGAAATAGTTGTATAAAAGATCCTACAATATTACTTCAACCCTTCTTACTTCACATTTGAAATCCACGAATAAACTTTTTAAATCTACAAAATCTACAAAAGTGGAGGCTTCAAGCTGTAACATAAACCCGAGTTTATGCTTATACGACTTTTGCTTCCGAAATTGTAGAAGCTCGAAGATCAAGCTACTCCAAAAATTACAAATTTAATGTCCAAATTTCTCCACCTGTTACGAAATGGAAAAATTTGTTCTGGACAAATTAAGGAAAATCTACAAGAGTAAAGGCTTCAAGTTGTAACATAAACCCGAGTTTATGATTGTACGACTTTTGCTTCCGAAATTGTAGAAGCTCCGAAGATCAAGCTACCCCGAAAAATTACAAACTCAGTGTCCTCTTTAGAAAATCGAGTGAGAAATAGTTGGGTATTTTTGCAACAAGGTTTCCGATTCCGGAGGTTAGTTGGAAGAATGGAGATTCCGGTAATAACCGAGGGCGTAGGTAAGAGGATAGGACCGAAGGGCTCCCCGAGGGATTGATAGCGGTCGAAAGGAGCGACGTAGGAATCATAAACGTAATGTTGGTAGCGGAGGGTTAACGCGAGCCTCGTAAATACGCGCGGCTTGACCCAGTATCGGAGAATTTTCCAGGATCGATACGGTTTTCCGCGGGTCGACTCGACCCGACTCGACTCGACTACGCCACGCAGACCTCCTCGAGATATCGAGGTGATTCCGGCCGAACCCTGGAACCTGGGATCCTGGACCCGGTCAGAATAACCCCCGCGAAGACCCATTCTTCCCACGCATACCAAGAAAACCTCACTGCGTCCACCGTGAGAAATTTTCCTTGCGGAAACTTGATTCCGTGTAATCAACCTTCGAACGCGGTTTCAAGCCATCACTCCTCGAACTGGAAATCGATTTCGACAAATATTTTCAGGATACATTTTATATAAAAATTAATATTTTATTATAAAACTTAGTTAAGTATATAAAATTTCCTTAAATTTTATATGAATTTAATATAAAACGTTTAGTGTAACGTTTGACAGATGAATTATTTAAATGTGCACTCGGAGCCATTTTAACTCGAAAATCAAACGTTTCTTCTGACCTAGAATATTTCCATTCTTTATGACTTTTTTTAAAAATTGATAGATATGAAATTGATGTAATACCTCATACAATACTTAAATGTTTAGTAATTGGTTAGATATATTTAACACTAGGTTTATGAGACCCGTCAAAACGACAGATTCTACAACAATATTTTTTCAATATGCGATTACTAAGTTTGTAAAGATGGAAAACACTAAAGTACACAATAATTAGAATATTAATCCTTCGCAGTCGCAACTATTTCGAGAACTAAACGTTTCTTCTAATATAATTCCATTCTACATATATGATTTTCGAAATTTAACGGATATGAAATATTTCATACAATACTTGTAATTCATACCAACATATCTGATAATGTAAACAATATTTTTAATAACAGTACAGCAATCTTCAGTGATGCCTCTCGAGTGCTAAGGGTTAATCAATTAAATTTGGTATTCCGTGGATCGACGATCAAATTTCCTTCGAAGGTTGTTACGCGCGGCCTCGCTCGGTGTCACATTTCCGGTGAAACGTCTCGGAATTGTTGTTCGAATTGAATTCGTCCGGGGGGGGGGGGGCGAGAATTGAAATCGCGGAAACCGAACAACAAGACGGCTCCTTTCACCGGGTAAAACACGTATCGCTGAGCATTAATCGACGATAAAGAGGCAGTAGCCTGTTGGCCGCACCAGTGTCCGCGCCATAATTCGTTCTCTCTCGAGCGTGAAATCGGGCTAAGTGTAAACTCGATTGTAAATTGGGATCGCCGTAGGGACGTAATTAAAATCCTCGCCCCCTTTGATACGGCTGGGGCGAGAGAGCCACGTTCCTCGGAGCGGCGGGATTAATGATTGAAAATGCCCTGGCCGACGGAGTCGGACACCGATTCCACGAATTATTCAAGCGAACTCGATTTTCCCAGTCGCGATCGACCGGCAAACATCCTGCCGCTAATGGTGGCCACGACAATAATAAATTCAGAACATTACTCGCTGGCTACAAGACCGGTCAATTTTATATGATCCTGCATGGTTCTAGCCACGAGGAAACTTGCTCCTGTGACCTTTGTGACCCAACAGGACTATACCACAGCCCAGGACCCTGTGACCAACCTGACCACAACCCTAATTTTGTACGAAAATCCAATTTCTACGTCGTTATCAGGGGTTTGAGCGATTTCATGGAACCTAGGTCACAGAATCTAGTCTTTGATGATGATAGTCAGTGAGGATCAAGAGAAATTGTATTCCCTGTGGCATTTATGATCCCAAAGAACAATTTCCCAGACCCAAACTAGAGAGGAAAACCCCTAGAAATTGACTCCAACCATTCATAAAACCCCAATTTCTACATCGTTATCGGAGGGCTTGAACAATGATCTCATAGAACTCAGTCTTGTATTATGATCGTCATAATTCCATAGTCCAATTCCATAGTCCCAAACTAGAGGATAACTCCAGAATAATGTGAAAATCAGCCGCGGTCACCCATCTTGCCTAGAAACTCAAATGGATCACTTAAACCTGACCAATCGCGGTCACTGACCATCCTGACCAATCGCGGTCGCTGACCATCCCGACCAATCGCGGGTCACTGACCATCCTGACCAATCTCCAACCATCAAAAAATATTATTTGAAGAAAACAGCTAATAAGATTCTAAAAAATACAGTTTCTTTCTGATTTTCCCAGTCACGATTGACATCAAGAATTCCGCAGGCAATTCATTCACGTTGTTTCACTTCCGATCCTGGGAGTGAAAACCGTGGCCGCCGAAAACATATCGGGGCCCATCGAAAATCGATAGGAGTTCATTGTTTGCTCTTGCCCCTCTCCAACGGCACCGAAAAAAGCTGTAAAACGTCGACGCGACGGTATTTCGTCGGAAACGACGCGACGAGGGTTTCTCGACTCCGAGGAAATCGACCGTGGAAACGGTTCTCGAATTTCGCCGATCGCGCGCGAACTGAAAATCCTCCTCCGGGGAAATACACGTCGAGGCTACTTACATTCTTGCTTAAATGTGAAGTATTCCGTGAGATGACGGCACTCGTGGTTACCTCTGAGGAGGAACAGTGTGTTTGGATGGCACAGTTTCAGCGCCCACAGGTACAATACGCACTGCAACAGAGAACAAGGTTCGTTAGTGTTTTTACAACGACTCGGCGACAGAGAAAAATCGTTTCTGTTCCTACCACCGTGCAGAATCCTTTTGGGGAAACCGTACCAGCGTGTTGTTCGAACACGACTGCGTACTTTTCCATTTTTTTGCATTTTTTTAAAGGAATGTATTAGGCCACAGAGTTTACAAAGTTCGCACATTTCGATTTTCAACATTTTCTGTAGACTGCAGACAGGACCGCCGCCAGAAAGGTCACACATCTTTGAGAATTTTCAATATTTATTAATGAAAAAATTATGAGATGTAGTCGATACTATGAGTTTTTAAACGCGACAAAATTTGTTGCGATATGTTTCCTAGTTTCTCATTAATTAATTCACAAAAGTCGCTTTTGGAGTAGACACAACCTCCACCGAAGGGCTACATAAATAATCTTATCATGGGCTAAATAAATAATCATATCATCGACTATAATAAATATTTCTTAACGAAAAAATTGCGAGGTACGATCGACAACGTCGTCTATCAGCCCCACGAAAACTCTTTACCGAATGCCTCCTGGTTCCTCAGAAATAAATTCACTAACGTCGCTCTTTCGGATCGCTCGAGCGCGTTTAAGCTCCGAATTCCGCGGAGTCGAGCGAGTAAGAAAAGAGGATTGCGACGGCAGAAAGTTCACGTGGGATTGAAAAATCGTTGGCTACGTTGAAAGAATGGACGAGGTTCCGTCCCGACGCGCTTTACGAGTCTTGTCGCGAGCACATAACGCTCGACAATGACCGGCTGGTTCTTTTTCTCCGGATGGGAATTCGCTTTTTATAGATCTCCGCGGGCGAGACAGACCGTCGTAAAAACGTTTATCGTTTCGTCGAAGTGCTAATATCGGCGCGTTATTTGTCCGCTTTCATCGTCTCGCGATTTATAGAGCGTCCGAGCCGAAATATTGATCGGGGGATGTTGAATGGCCAGCTAAAAAAGGCGTCCAATTTATTCGCACAGCTCAATATACAGGATCAACCACGGATCGTGACCAGTAAAGATTAATTAGCAATTAATGCAGACTATAGCTAAAATAAACATTAAAATATAAAATATAAATTAAATTCAATGTTATTTCTTCTTGCAAAAATAGCTGCGTGATAGATATTTATAATTCATTAGCAATTAATACAGACAATAGTTAAAATAAATATTGAAATATAAAATATAAACTAAATTCAATGTTATTTCTTCCCTTAACTCTCATACGCTTTGCAAAAATAGCTGCATAAGAGAGACTAGGATAACAATTCTCTCCCCTTTTTATTTTACACGTTAAATCAACACATTATGTGTCATTCATAGCGTCAAATTTTAAAGAAATACATCTCGCGAAGTAGATATGGAAGGATGAATAATTTCACAGTATGTGAAAATATTGTATGGGTGAATTTTCACCCCGAGGAACGTATAAGAATTAATTGTCTTAAGGATGTTCTGGAGGTATATAAAAACGCAACAAAATTTTTTAAAATTTGACAAGATATAATTCATTGGTCAGGATTCGTGGTTCACCCTGTATTTCGAGCACGAGGTTAATTAATCGCTGGGCGGACGAGAAGCAACAGGATTAACGAAACTGGCAATGCGGAACAAAAGCGTCTGAACGCGATCGGCCGTTCCGCGATTAATCTTCTCGAGGCGCGTCGTCTTTGTCCGCGGAGCGACGGAGTTGACAGGTTTGGCAACGCGTCGTTGAATTCTGCGTCTCGGGGTCCAGGTCTGACTCGATTTAACCATCGAACGATCCACCATGAACCACCATTTTTCACGAATTCGCGAGACAATGTACTGTCTAATAGAAATGTGATCCAGTACAGTAGCTTCACGATTAACCTCAATATCTCGTTTACAAACAAACATGCGTTTAAATACGATTGTATCACAAGGGGAAATAAATTTTCAAAAATAAAGGATTTATTTTGTAACCCGTTCAAGCCGGTTAATTGAGGTACCACTGTATTGGACTTGATCCCATCCCGCTAATTATATGTATAGAAAAGATCTACGTACTCTGATTTTGATGAAATTTTAATATGTTATAGATTTCAACATTTTGAACAACTTTTTCCTTTTCCAATATAGGGGGATCGCTTTTAGTTTGCGAGATATTTGCAAAAGAGCATGCAGGAATATGAAAAATTCAATACAGTATTAGCTACAGTCTTTTGCAAATATCTCGAAAACTAAAAGCGACCGCACTATATTGGAAAAGGAAAAAGTTGTTCAGAATGTGTTACTGCATAACATATTAAAATTTCATCGAAATCGGAGTACGCGGTCCTATTCAATTACCTCCGCCCGTACTGTCAATCGAATCCCATGAATCACGAATTTCAACATTTTAATTTATTCCACTTTCCTTGTCGAAATTTCATTTTTCCTTGCAAAAGCGAGCGGAGACATACAGTTTATTGTGTAAACAATGCTAGCGGATCGAGTGGCGTTTATTTAAACGCAGACGACGATTTATTTGCGAAAAATGCGCAGTCACGACGCACACGGTAAACAATCGTTATAAACTTGGCCGCGGTCGTCGAATCGATATCGAATGGGAGACAGACCGTGTGCAGAGAGAGGGCGGCTCTGCTGCTGGAGCAGAATGAGAGAGAGGGGGAGAGACGCATCTTTTATTCATCGTGTATACATTAACGGTTTGTTTCGAATGCGGGTATCACGTGTAGTATTAATGCGCGAGAGGTGGTACGCGTCGCGTATCCCTGCCCGGGAACAATCGCATAAGTGGCTATGAATGCGGTACGAGAGCGAGAAACGTCGCCATTGTTCCACCTCCACCTCCTTCCCCAGTGATATAATGAGCTCCATGAAAAGCTTGTTTTATTGGACGAGCAGTACACGGTCCACGATCATGCTCGGATAAATTATTGTAAAATCCAGCAGAACCATTTTCCCCTATCGCTTCGAAACACCGTTTAGTGCTCGACGAGATTCCGCTTCAGGGGAATAGGCTCGTCATAGTCCATACGCGAGAGTTCTACGACTTCTACCAAGTTCCGCGACTCCGGGGAACCTTAAACATTATTCTCGACGCACGAGCACATCTTGTCTGATCGCTGTAATCTCGACTCCATTTTCTCTCATAAGAACCCAATTTCGCTAAGAACTCGCACACTTCGCTGATCTCGCGAACCCTCTGAGGGGTTAGAGAACCCGAATTCTTTATCGTAATGATCATGAGAATCTTGCTTTCGTGACCTATGTGACCCAAGGAGACAATACCACAACCCTGGAAAACTCTATTATGACCATCGTGATCTCGATCCCCTACTCATCCACGAAAATCTAATTTCTAGTTCATTGTCAGGGAGTCTCGGTGTGATTTTATAAAACCAGATTATACGATCCTATCTTTGATCGTGCTGGTCATTTTGGATCACGAGGAGGACCTTCATTTCAAATAACTATAAAATCTCCGGAAAAAAGGAACCCGCTGCCTCGGGAATCGAACCCAGGTCTCACCGGTGGTAGCCGATCCACTAACGCGCTTACCCACGGGATCTCCTAATTCTTCCCAATCTCCTACTATATATATTTGTTCTGAGGGTCCTGATCCCACATAACCTATATGATCACAAAGAATAATTCCGTAATTAAACTGCTTTCTTTTTTTAGAAAATATGTTTGTCTGTTTTTTTGTAAATGTCGACTTGTGAACTTCAAAGGGTTGGGGTTGAGTTAGCTTTATTCGCTGCACCCTTATTTTTAAGATAAATTGAAAAATATCCTCACAAACTGGTGTAAAAAGTTTGTCTCTCCATCTTTAACGATTGTTCAAACATGTTTAACAATTCATAATAACGGGGTATAGTTGGTTCAGCATATATTAAGTATAATTTTTTTTTTCGAAAATACAAGCTCAGGGTGCATTGCGAAAAAAACACAAAAATCGCGGTCACTGACCACCCCGAACGATCTGCCACTGCTAAATAATTACTATAGAACAGATACAGCTGATAACCATCTGCGAATACATTTTCTTGCTCGATTTGGCCCGGTTCGATCAAAAATATCGATTTTCCTAGTGATAGACGCGCGAAACAATAACGACACTAGTACGCCGAGCGATTTAACGCGAACGCGCCCGCGTCTTTTGTCCGCGGGGGAAACAAAGGGGGCTCGCGGAAATTACCGGTGGCGGCGGCAGCTTTATCCTCGTTCCCCGATGACTCGGTTGATTAATAGAAATCCGAAAGCTGATCGATGCGGCGCCGCCATTGTCCAAGCTCGTTCCGGGATTATGCACGCACCGATCGGTTATCCGCATCTCCATTACGCGTTATCATCACCCCGATAGTCCATTTACGTTTTATTGGCCGAACCGACCGGATGACCGTGCGTCGAGGAATTTACGAATTTTTGAATTCCTCGGAAACGAGGCTCAACAACAACGGCTGATTTATTGTCTTGGCAGATGGTCGCGAGTATCTCGTCATTCACTGACGTCGCGGGTGGTTGTTAGTCATCTCGCCCTGTCTGCGGCCATGTCTGTCCGTTTGTCTTAATCAATTTCGCGTTGGTTAACGAATAACGTGCATAATTAATGGACTCGGCTCTTCTACATTGGTTTTTCGAAGCCAGGAACATTTTCCTGATCGTTTTTAATGGTCGTTGAATAAATAGAATTTGATATCACGGTGGAAGAAATAAATTGCACCTTTTTACAATGATTTTTTACGGACCCAGGAATAATTTTCCTGATTAATATAAAATATAATTTGATCTCACGGTAGAAGAAATAAATTGCACCTTTTTACAATGATTTTTTACGGACCCAGGAATAATTTTCCTGTTTGTTTATAACGTTCGCGGTGCAAGTAGAATTTGATCTCGCGGCAGAAGAAATGGATTGCGGTCTTCTACAATGGTTTTTCGAATACGGGAATATTTTCCCGGTTATTTCTAATATTCCCCGGAGCAGCGTTCCCAAGCTATTTTCATCTTCGACCCAATTTCCCGGCGAGCACTCGACAAGAGCCGTTTTTCCAATTTAAATCGCGAAGCTCGCGTGTCTCCGAAGACAAGTGTGCCCCGGTCGAACGAATTCATCGGCACCACTCGAAATCATCGAAAACCCGAGAGTCTGCACTTGAACCGGCTACCCGGGGGACCGTAAGAACCCAATTTACTTACACTTCCGCAAACGTGGAGACCCCGATTCATCTTCGGCCCGCTCGAGGACCGAAGTTATACGGAAGCCGAACACACCTGAGTACGAAAGTGCTGCCATAGATTCCAGTCGACTACACGGAAAACATTACCCAGTAACGAACCCCAAAGCTGGGAATTAGGTGATAGATTGATGAGATCATCTAAGGGACAAACATGGTCGATCTCAAACTCCACGAAAATTTTTGTTGGTATTCTATGAAAAATGATGCTTTTAAGTTGAAAAATAACCCCTCGAAATTTCAAATCGCTAACCCATCATTTAAGGATACGGGGGGTGAACACCCTCAACTTTGACATCTTTTTACTTGGTTGTTTATTGGAATATGGAGATGATAAAAATACTCGATTTATCTCCCGCGTTTCGTGTATTTTTTCAGGATTGCGAGAAAATTATTAACGGTTGAAGAACATTTATTTCTCCAGCGGTCAGAGTTGCAATCATGAAATAATTAAAAAATAATGTCACGAGAGGACCTCCCTAGATATTATTATGGGTAGGAAACATTCAAGAACAATGTTTACTAATTCGAATATACTGTGAATTCAAAATTGAAAATTTCTGGAGACCTTACAAAAGATTTGGACTTCGAGACTGTGCAAAAAAATGGCGATGTCTCATCAAGAAAATTAAAAATTTTTACTTTTTACTCGAGTATTCAATCAATTCGACAATACGATGGATTCCAGCTGGAAATTTCCAGAGACCTCCCTCAAGAAATGAAGACTCGGTAGAAGCGAGTCGAGTTAAAAAAAATAAATTCCCACTGTTCCACCAGTTCCAGCAGTGCGTCTCGGAGGATCTGGTAAAAGTGGGAGCGTCGCGCGAGCGTTCATCCATTTTTCCGGGTGATTCCTATCTCTCCATCTTCGGTTCCCCGGGTGTTTGTAATCTAAACATTCCACTCGGCTTCGTCTTTCCCGCAGCAATTCGCTCATAATCCCATCTTTCCAGAGGTAGGGAGTTCGGTTCCCTTCGGTCCTCTTCATTTCTTCCGGATTCTGCGCCTCGGCTTGCCTCGTCGTTTCACTCAGAAAATGAGAATTCTCGCGGAACGCGTGCACGTTCCACGGAGAAATCCCGGCGAATCTCTCCTCGCCAGCCTCGAAGAATCCGGCGAAGCATATTGCGGATAGAGAGTATCGATCGGCGAGCCGAGCCGAGCCGAGAGAGCTCGCAGCCGCTCTCGCCCCTGGCTGACTTCTCTCTCTCTCTCGCTCTCCCTCTCACTCTCTGTCTCTCTTCATCCTTCCTACACTTCCTGCTCTTCTTCAACCTGGTCCTTCGAACCTGAACTACATTCAAACCCTTCGACGAGGACCCGTGTCCTTTGCTACGCGACAAAGATTTTCAGAACTTCCATCCACAGAGTTTCAGAAATGTTTTTGAAATTTTTTTATACATTGATAACCCTTTCCAGGAAATCTAAAATATTTTTCATGTATCTTTATCCAAATATTTGCCGTATGTAAAATAATATTTGCGAGACTATAGAAATTACATAGTAAAACCGAAGGAGTTGTTAGATTTTTATCTTTATGCCAAATAAAAATTGTCTACATTAATTGAAAATTAATGTTAAGAAATTTTTTTATTACTCGATAACCCTTTCTTTCTATATCCGAAAATTGAATGACTTATTAGAAGGATTTTTAAGCTAAATAAAAATTATTAATTGAACCGAATAAACATTTTTTTACCGTACATTTAACCCTCGACATGATTGTTGTTCCAGAGGCAATTTATAAAAAATATTGTATAATTAAAGGGAGCTAGAGAGCTTGAAAAAATTGTCGAGTAAAAATGAATAAAATTAACAGCTGTAAAAAAAAAACAACAAAAGGTACAACCCTGGAATTCTGACATGTAGAATACTCTGCGAAAAATCTTTTTAATTCTGTCGTCTAAATTCGCGTATATTTCTGAGACACCCGTTGCATGGACACGCGTCTCTCATCAGAAAGGTCCGCAAACGTTTCACAAGTTCCAAAGCTTCCCACGAGACACAGCTCCGGCTGCGATGGAAGATAAACGAGGAGAGCATTAAGTGATGATTAACCAAGCGGATCGCTAATTAGTAGGCTCGGTAATTAGCCGGGCACGGGATTCGTCGATTTCTCTCTGGTATATTTCTGTGTACTCGGCGCTTTCGGGCTAGCTTTTCAATTTTTATGTGTCTCCGAGAACAGAAGCGCTTTTGTCGACGAAACTTTGTGACCCATTCCCCCCACCTCCACCATTTTTAAATAACAATGGAAACAAGAGAGGAAATTAACGGAAGACAAACGCGAGTTACGCGAGAGCTTTTTTCGATTTCGACGGAAGCTTTCAGTTTTTTTTCTCCCTCTCGTTTGTACCTTTTCTGAACACGAAAGCGCTCATGAATTTATTCAATTAACATTTGCAAACGTGGCTGCATTATTTTTCGCGAACCATATTTTTCATGAGCGACGTAATTATTTGTTTAAATATTAATTTTTTAATAAAGCTCGTTGAAATATTGCGCTTGGAAGTTTATGTACCACAAGGAACATATCAAACAATTAAAACTCAATTAGAATAAATCGCGAAATGCAGGAAATTTTAGTTAGTTATTTATGTACGTAGAAAATTTAGGAGAATCATCGACCAAACGATTCGATCTAGATCGCGAGTGGTAAACTACTCTGCCGTGTCCTTTCTCGCTGATCTTTTTAGTCCAATCGAGCAGGCGTAAGTTGAACAATGAACTTACCTCGATACTGAAATAACCCCTGTCTACGTAATCGCCGAGGAAGAGATACTTCGTCGAGGAGGGTGGTCCGCCCACCTCGAATAACTTCATCAGGTCGTAGAATTGACCATGGATGTCCCCGCATACTGAAACACCAAGGAAAACCGTATCTGTCAATGTTGAACTGTTTCTTTTAACGAAATCATAATTTAAATGTAATCAATTACTTCCTAAATATTGCAAATTTCATGTTCTTATATCCCTACCTGTCAGAAAGTGGAAAAAATTTTTATGCCGAAATTAGGTATAGTGGGTGAAAGTAGAGACTTCAAGCTGTGAAATAAGCCTAAGTTTATCGACCTACGATTTCTCTCGACGAAAATAATATCCTCGCAACATCGTCAAATAGTTTTTAAAAATTGAAATGTCTCCACTCCTCCCTAGTAAATAATTAAAAAAAATATGTAAGACTAAGAATAATTTACAAAGTACCTTGTGGATAAATATAATTCAATGGCGACAGGAGCTCAAGAACACTGTACACAAGACACAAACGCCACGAAGGTCGACGGAGGACTATGTCGATGCAACTTCTACCTGAATCGAAGAACCGTTTAGGCTAATCGTGATTGGCGGAAAAATGTACCAGGTACACGCGTGTCCCTCATTGCGAATGATTTCGCAGTGGCAAAAACTCGCGTGGTGGGGAAAGCTGCCTCATTGTTCGACGAGGGTCGAGCCCATAAGCTCCGTTGAATTCATGGTAAACAAATTCGATTGTTTTCGATCCGATAAACGTGGGACCGATCAAGTGTGCTGTTTACAAGGGAGAACTTTCCAGCGCGAATTTCTTGGCCGCTACGTCACATATTCGATTAATTTTTTCATTCGTGGCACTTATACGCGATTTTATAGCGAACGATTTTTTAAAATTAACTACAAAAACACTTTCTGTTCAATATTAATGTGAATGGAAATTTGATTGATTTGCAAGATGGATATATTATATAATTACAAACAAATTATTATTACGTTCAGTTTATTATTATTTATACTAGACGTACGATTTTAATTTATTCCAGATATCGAAATCGTACCACCATGGAAAATATGATTTAATTTGATATTCGGGCTTCCTCAAATTTATCTAGAAAAATCGCAAATTGCATAAACATCCGCGGTCTATTTATTATTATAAATTATTATTTATTTTTACTAGTCCCACAATACTACAGATCAAATTTTATATTGTCAATTCAGAGCTTCCTAATAAAACTGTAGATTCAACAGTTTCGCTTTCGTTGTTTTCTATCTTTGAATGAGTATGGTAATTATAAAAGGTCTGCGTACTCCGATTTTGATGAAATTTTAATATGTCACGCAGCAACACATTCTGAACAACTTTTTCCTTTTCCAATATAGGGGGATCGCTTTTAGTTTTCGAGATATTTGTAAAATACTATCGCTAATACTGTATTGAATTTTTCGTATTCCTGCATGCTCTTTTGCAAATATCTCGCAAACTAAAAGCGACCCCCCTATATTTTAAAAGGAAAAAGTTATTAACAATGTCGAAATCCGTAAAATATTAAAATTTCATCAAAATCGAAGTACGCAGACTTTTTCTAACCCTCCAACGGCGGTGCCTGGGTCAATCCAGACCCGTAATATGAATTAATTACTGAATATCGAGGTTGAGTGAATAAAATGTTACATTTGGGATATCGGTAAGACCAATGGATTTACAATCTGCGTGAAAAGTAGCTCGCCATGGGGGCTCAAGGTCGACCTCGGGAAATTAGCTCGGCGCGATTAACAGGCAAGCGAGCGACCGAGCGAGCATCGTCGTCGGCCCTCGAGGCTCTGTAAACTTGTTTGCGAACGTTTCCAAGTGAAATTACGCTTTCGTGTCGTCTGGAGGTATAGGTGCACGAAGGTGGCCGGGAAGCTCTTGCTGCGAAAACTTTCGGTCGTCGAGCGTTATTCGGGGGAAACTTCGATCATGTTCCGACGCCCTCTCCGGTTCCTCAAAACTTCGGCAAACGTTCTTGTACGGAGCCCTGTACACAATGTGTCAAACAACGAACCGTCTTCACAGTGTTCGAGACTAGCTTCCTCGAACATTTATCAGACTATTGTTTTCTAGACCGCGCCGAGTTTAAATAACGTTGTCCGTATCGTCTCCCATCGTGCGAATGCTTCGCATAATTCAGCAACAAGTGGCCGTCTTCTCTTGGGTTTCAGGAAAAAAATTTTTAAAAACCTGCTGGTCGTTGAAATCGTCTTAACAACAGCTAGAATATTATCAAATAAACAATGCATCTTAATATTTAAAAAATCAAAATGATCTTCGTTTTCAATCCGAAAAAAAATTTCTTTTTACAATTTTATATTATATACAGAAATATCTAGATGTTTTCTCGAAACATTCTTTTCCTCAGAGTATCAAAAACCCTTGCAAAATCGTGAAAAAGGAGACTGGTTTCACCGAACGGTCTGACCACACGCGAACCTATACTACTGCGGCGCAAAGTGGGACTCGGGAATTTTTCTTACGGGGCCCGATGGGCACAGCCCTGGGAAACTTTGTGGGCCTATTTGGGCACCATTGACCCGCGTTCATGATTTTTCTTATCCCGCTATCGTCGAAATTGTAATAGTTATTCACCCAAAGAAGAAGACTCGAATAATCAGCGAACATCCACTGAATAATTTTTAATAACAATTACAGTTTTGATGATACCGATGTAAATAAATTTGGAGATACAATTTGGATCAGTGTGAGAGTGTATGTAAAGTTTCGCGGAGATACGTCGACGGGATCGGTGAGGAAAAATTGTAGCTTGCTAGGTTCAGTGTGAAATATCTTTAAATAAAAAGATATCGATGAAGCAGCGGAGTTTCAATGTCCATCGGCGCTTGTCCCTGAAAGCGTGGAGCATGATCGAGAAGAAAACAGCCGCGTAAATATTCCACGGGAAGGTTCAGGGCCGAGCGTTATCGGAAAATGATTCTACCGCGGCGGCCCTTTCCTCGATAAATTTTATTTTAGCTAATGCCAGTATTAACCTGGACCTGGATCGATAGCGTCTCGTGACAGCGGCTTTCCGGTTGATCAGCTTCTCCTTGCGAGAACATTGATAGATCGTTCCTTTTATGCCCCCGGACTCCAGAGAATTTGAAAACGCGATCGAATCGAGTAACCGTCGCCACAGGCTTTTTCGAAAATCGAACCAGCAAACTCCATTTCAACAAACCTCATTTCCGACCGCCATCGAATTCACCCGGAGCTTTCCCTTTGCTGCACACTTAAATTAGTTTTGTTAATTAAACCGCTCCTGGACTAACACACTACGCTGAACCAGCAAGTTACCTTAAAAAAAAAACACCTACAGTGCAGCTCCTAATACTTTTTAATAGATGCTTTAATTATCTCGCTTTATTGCACGAAAAAAAAATAACATGAGTGCACTACCAGAAAATTAATTTCAAGGTCGAAAGGTCAATAATTTGTTTATAGGTTAATAAAGTATTTTCATTATCAAACTGATTTTATTTACAGTGACTTCCGAAAGACAATAATTTTTTTTAATATTGGATTACATTGAGTGATAAAATTTTTTGAAAAAGATTGCAAACAAATATTTAAAAAGTTATCATTTTTTTAGAGCGTCCGAATATTAATGGGAGTCACTGCATATATTTTGGATATATTCGATGCACGAAGAAAATATGCAAATAAAATTCGTTTCAGAATGTTAATAACTTCACTAAGAAAAGGAGAACGATCGAGTTTCGATCGTTGGTTGCTTTTGGCACTTTTGATCCCTGCAACGATAAGGTCGAGAAAACATTGGACCTTTCGGCTTTGAAATTCAAATCTTCTTTTTCGTTGTTTATCTTAGAAAAAAATTCCGAAAAATTACGTGGACTTGACTAATTCTGGTTAACCCTAATTCTGGTATCTACCGTTAATCCCGTCGGCGATATTGATCGGCAGCAGGTCGCTGCCAGGGGCAGTACTGTCAACAGCTCAGCCGAAAAGTGTTTCGATTAATTTGTCATTAACGTGTTCGCTGCTATGCTGCGATAGGTCGAGCCTTGTACCTCCGCACGACCATTATTGTTTCGAAACTAATTCAACATCTGGCGGATTTCCCTCGTCAGCCGCAAACACGGTCACTGACAGTCGCTCACCGAGAATATCAAATAAAGAGAATGGCGAATAAAAGACGGCGGAGAACGAGAGATACAGTATTTTATCCATATAAGTCCCCAATCCGGGTCTGCCGAAGGACATTTATGCGCCAGGGACACTATTCTTTGACTTTTGGTCGCCGAGGAATGTAAACATAGCTAATTCATATTTCCAACTTTCTTATTTTTTTATGTGACTTCGATGACCATATTTATGGCATTTTTCTAATAAAAATCATACCAAATATGATATAATTTCGATGATATTTACTCGTGTAATAGACAATTAAAGTTTTCGGCGCAAGGAAGGACTCTTTCTTTCCCATACGCCCAAAACTTTAATTGTCTATTAGAAAAGTAAATATCATCGGAATTACAACGTCTTTGGTATGATTTTAATTAGAAAAATGCCACAAACATGGTCATCGAAGTCCCATAAACAAATAATGGAAAATAGTGTCATTTTTCTCGGCGACTGAGGCCTCTCAAGGGGGTACACCCCTTAGTAGTGGGGATAGATGTGGGACATTTATGGATAAAATACTGTTATTCTAAGCGCACGCGAGAGAGGGAGATCGAAATTGTTGAATTTCGATTAGACGAAATTAGAGGACCGTAACGGGAGTGTTGTCTCCGCAACAGCCCGAGATGAGATTACAGGCCGACTAATTGCAGAGGGGCTTGCGGCGTCCACTGCATATTTCAAACGATCCACTATTCCGAAATACAGGCTCCGGGGGGGTCTTGTGTTCCGTATCGCGTTAATTATGCGTGCTGCCGATCCGAACGGCGAATCACAGGCAAAGAGAGCCAACTATGTCAGCCAAGAACCTAGTAATTACGCGTGCACGCACGCAGCCCCGGCTGGCATAAGCTCGAGTCTGCCCTCGCGTTTTGTCGAGCTGACGCCATTTTCCTGCGGAACAATACTTTAGGACGTTATTAAATTCATTTGCTCCGTACGCGTATCATTCGCAAGAACTTCATAGCAATTTTATAGTTAACTATTATAATTGTGTTCAATTTTTTCTGGACAACAATTCACTTTTAACAGGACAATCTTTAGACATAGTCGATAAGAAATAGTCGCGATTCAGAATCGAACATTTCCGGTATTCTGAAATTCATTTCTCCCGACTCCCAATTAATTTCCTGTCCGAGATAATTAAGGGCCGCGGTGATTAAAGCCTGGACCAGCCAAAGGAGATCGTCTCGAGCCTGTACCAGTTCAGCGAATTCCGGAATTCCGTTCGGGAGCAATCGACACGCGATTATGACGGTTTGCGGGTCCGATGATTACCGGCTTTGCGTTTCCCAAATCGAACCAGTTCCTCTATCCGTTTCCGGTGCGCACACGTGAAAACGTTAACTAGCACTTACTTAGCGAGGATGCAACGCGCGATGCTGTATCGACCGCCACTTCCGCTTAACCGGCTTTGTACGTCGCGGAATAGGTCGAATTTTTAGTACATTGTACAAGTAATCGATATCCAGAGTCTCGATTAACATTACCGATCGAGCGATCATAGCCAGTGTTTTATTACCACGTTTTTATTAGCTCACTTTCTTGTTTGTTTGTTTGTCCGTTTGTGACTTTTGGAATTGATTTTAAACTAATTTCCTGATGAGCTAGAAATTCAGATTTATTTAGATTTATTTATTTATTTAGACTTGAAATTGGATACATGGTATTAAATGATATGTTTTGAAATATAAAAATGACCAGATTAAATTTATATGGAGTATGTATAAAATGTTTATTATGCTACGAGCATGGTCGAACTAATTTATAGAATCATCGATCCTTATAATTTCAATAACAATGAATCGCAAAATTTGAAACTGGTCGCGTGACCAGTTTAGTGTTAATCGCCTAGAATTCAATTTCGAATTCCGTTGTTGCGATTTTATCGTTCCACCACCTTTCCCGACAGACTCGGTCAACGAATAAATATAATTAATTAAACACAGCGGAAGTATGTAATGCGCTAATTAAACGGGACATTAAACCCGAAGCTCACAAAGGCCACGCGTTACGACAACGCTGCCACGATAAATCGACGATAAAAGACTCTGTCACTCGGCGATAAACAATTTTGTATGACAGATTCGGTGCGATATTCATTATCTCGCATTACACATCGATCATACTCCTGTCCCGGTATTTCCCAATCAAAGAACTCGCATATCGCGATTTCACTGGTCTAGCAAACCCCAATCGCATCGCGCCTGTGTCCGAAATAATAATTTTTTTATTTCTCCGATTAGAAAAACGAAAAAATATATATATGTGTGTGTGTGTATCTGATATAATAATTATTTTATTTCTTCGTTTAGAAAAACGAAAAAAATATATCTATCTATCTTTCTATCTATCTATATTTTTTTTTCGTTTTTCTAAACGATGAAATAAAAAAATTATTATTTCAGACACATATATATTTATAGTATTGCTTCTCATTCATTCTATTCCTTCTATTTATTCCGTCTCTAGTAACCTCCACTTTCCTCAACCATTCCTCCCCTCCCCCTACAATTACTTATATATCAAGTGGTTAATTATGTGTGTAACTGTAGATTGTCGGCGTCGTCGAAGGAATAGAATGCGGATCGCGGAGATTTATCAGGTGTATCTGTAGGATGTTAATGTGCACGAGTAGGTTCCCCGGGGGTGCGAGAGTACGTCGAATTTCTCGAATGAATCGATTTGACACGGTGCGGCGCGGGTACGGCGAGTTTCAGGGCGAAGGAGGTGCGCGAGCGTCGGCTATATAGGTCGTTCGTTAAACGAAGTGACTCGTTGCAAGGCTGCTCGTCTCGGCTGTGAAACGGTGCATAAAAATGCACTTACTTAGCTGCATAAATCGATCCGCCTCCCCGGTATGTTTACACCGCTACATAGCGGTATATAAACCCGCCTCGACCCGACCCGACCCGCCGCCCGGTCCCGTGCACAGACACCACGATGCTAAGTAATGTCCCTCCAAGAAAAATACGACCCTGTACACACGCCGGCGGGCGTGAAAGATTTTCTGGAAGGAAACCAGCCAACGCGTCATATTTTAAACGACCATTCTCTCTACTACTCTTCTCTAAATAGAGAAATAGAGAGAGACCCCATGTATAGAAGATGCAGCAAGTCTTCCTTGCAGCTCTCATGCGGCTGCGTCTTGCGGAAATTGCGCATTTCGCAGCACCAGCTCGCTGTATTTTCGATTTTTTATTGTCCCCATTCTGACTCGTTATTTCCTCCAGTTTTTCTCTCTGCACTTTTCTGCGAACACTGTGAAGATTGTACTGTATGGTTTCCTTTCCAATTTTTCCGAATTTTCCCGTTTGCGATACAGTTTTTCCTTTTCCATTCGGAATTTTCCTTCTGCCAATCGATTGTAGAAGAATGATTGATTTTCCAATTTTCCCGAATTTTCCAGTTTGTAATACAGCTTTTCCTTTTCCATTCGGAATTTTCCTTTTGCCAATCGATTGTAGAAAATTCTTGATTTTCCCATTTTTCCGAATTTTCCTTATACTTTACAAATTTTTATAGCTCCCCAACAAACCCCACCTCTTTTCAGTTGCACGCCAGTTTTCATCATAGCTTTATATTCCGTTCGTACAACTTTTCACACGTAAAAATTTTCCCACCTTCAACAACTCCGCAGACTTTGCTTTCCATATATTTTCTTCTAATAAAGTCAGCTTTTTGCAGTATTTTTTCAATTTCATTCATGGTATACGTTCCATTGTGTTCACGGTTTTTATTCATTAAAGATCCCAGCGGACTGCTGCAGCATCTCTCTCTCTCTCTCTCTCTCTCTCTCTCTGGAGATTACTGCATTTTCTTCCATTTTCTGTAGGCGCAACCCTGTAAATTCCATTTTTACCTTTACCTCTACTCCTCTCCTTCGTTTTTCTCTTCAATTTCTCCACAACACTTTTTACCCTCCTCGTTTTTGCGCCGCGGAGAAAGCAGAATCGATGAACTCGCAACACACATTTACCGGGAAGCTTGTGCCACTTTGCGGAAACGAATAATAGTTTTGCGAAATCCATTAACAGAGTTTCAATGATTTTCTGATAGTCTCTGGAGAATTAATTCTAGTAGTTAGTCTCGAACCCTTAGAATACATCAAAGAATGCAATCGATACCACAATTGCTGACTTTATTTAAAAACCTATCATTCCCCGAATGAAATTAATTATGCATAGAGGAAACACACACTGGTGGAAATTCTTTTCAACAATATATTTGAATTGTTCGTAAAAATCAACATTTTTTTAGTTTTCTCAAGGGGTTTTACTAACCTGACAAACATATGTTTCAAGCAAAAGTGAATCCACATTTACGGATCTATAAATTGAGATACATAAAAATGATTAAAAAATGTTTATTCTATAAAATATCAAGGTCACTTTAAATTTTCAAGAATGCTTATATATTGTTGACTTTGTGATATACTGAGCCGTTGTCAAAAGTAATCCAAAGACCTACAATGTTATTCCGTTACATTTATAAATATTGTTAAGATCGTAATGAGCTAAATATTGTTATATTATAAATGTTGTTTAGATCGTCCGGTCCAATGCGTGAGTCGGAGAGATCGATAGCGTCTGTGCGCCAACGGAGTCATCGCTCGTTTGCCTTTTTATCATTTCTCTCCCTCTCCCTCTTTTCGGGAGGTATATTATCATTAGAGCGGTCGCGAGCGTGACTACAAATTGCACGGGTGAGCTCGTTAATCAGGCCGACGTGGGAATAATTAATACGAATGGCCGGCTTTAAACGACCGGCGCCGACGCGCGGCTTGAACGAGGACGCCGAGAGTCGCGGTAAAGGAGATTCGCGATCGTATTTAGCGATTTATCGCGAATTGTTTACCGGTGTTTTTCACTGCTGCTCGCCTCCCTGCGGGAATTAACAAGCTG
This sequence comes from Lasioglossum vierecki, assembly GCA_028455595.1. Lineage (NCBI taxonomy): Eukaryota > Metazoa > Arthropoda > Insecta > Hymenoptera > Halictidae > Lasioglossum > Lasioglossum vierecki. Next base: position 17,257,783 of record CM052337.1, read on the forward strand.
CCCTCGTTATTCGTTCGAACGACTCGTCCCGGCCCGAGCTCTCTCACTCCGATTAAAATCATGCAAACCTATTGCACGGTTATATTCGATCCCGAGTCGGTGCACAATCGGCTGGAAACCTGTTTCTCCTGGCCAATATTTTCAAGCTTCATATTTTCAATAATTTTTCTAGACATCGATAAACCTTCAAACTACACTTCCTCGAATCATCGAATATTCTAGAAAGCCTTCCATTCAGAACTGTTATTTTAAATTGTAAAAGAAACACTTTTTTCACAATTTCAGAATTTTTTACTATTTTACTAACCACCTATAGAAGAATGACAACTCGAATCACTGAATGATTCTACAAGGTCTTCTTAAAATTTTACAATTTCATTAACCACGTGTCGAACTCTGATCTTCCCAAATAAGAAATAGTGGCAAAGTGACACCTCTTAATAAAAATCCCTTCAGCTTTGGACGGTTGTATACACAGGGTTATTCTACTTTCGGAAGATCACAGATTGACCTTTATTACTTTTGTATGGTCCCAGGCCGGTCTATTCTAGTATTAGCTGACAACAGTTCGTCCCCTGTTCTACTCTGGTCGATATTCGACGAGATGATCTACTTCGTCTGACTTTTGCTACATGATTCTACTTGTTCGCCAATTTATTCAGCTTCGAATGGACCAAAAATTGTTAAAATGATGCAACCATGTTTATAAATTCTTCTAATGTCTACACTTTCGCACTTCACCATTTTCCTGATAATGTATTCTACTTTGTCTGACCATAGACCGACACGTTCCACTCTGTCTGACTATAAACTGACACGTTCCACTGTGTCTGACAAAATACTGGGATCCTGATCAACGAAAATAGAAGAATCAGTGTACAACGAAACGGATCTTGAAATATCGTGAAAATCAATTATTCAACGATTTAATTCCGCCAGGAAATAATTAAAACTCTCCGGAAACGTTGTTTTGCGTCGCGAACAATTTACGAACTTTTAACATCGTTCCATTAATATCTTCGTTACGTTCCAAAACAACTGAGCTCGAGTGAATTATGCCAGTCTGTTGGCGAACTTTTTAAACGTTTGTGTTTTCAACTAATTCCGTTTCGAACATCCTGCAAATTCTCTGCGGAAGTTTTCTCCCGATTCACTGGCGTACCTTTTCAATCTCATTACACGATTAAACGTCTACAGATCTAGAATGTTAATCACTTCGCGTTTTATACATTTATAGGAAAAATTAATGGGTCAGACGCAAAAATGTCTCTCTGGAGAATGGTCCATATAGGGATCGAAAGGTTGAGATGAATCACAAAATTTATTCTATTAATTATTTTCGATCGAGAAGAATTTTACTTTCAAAAATGATTAAATTACGTGATTAGGGGTGAGTTGCGGTTCACAAATTAAAATTGTTGTTGCTGTCCAAGGACCACTTCAAGAATCGTTTCAATATTAATTTAAAAATAAATTATTAAATTACGTAATCAAGCGATAGTTGTAGTACTGAAATTAATATTGGTATTACTACCCAAGGATCACTTAAAAAATTGTTTCAATATTAATTTTAAAAATAAATTATTAAAATACAAGATCAAACGATAGTTGTAGTAAAGAAATTAAAATTGCTACTGCTCCTCGAGGATCTATTAAAAAATTCTCGTCGACACAGCATGTGCTTCTAACTATTAAATAATTGCCAGTAGATGAATAGTTCATAGATTAGAAAACTGATAAGAGCGGATGTCCACTTAGCGAAATCAGAACAGGTGACGATCACGACGCATCGCGATGCATCGGCGGTCATCAGAGATAGCTTATCCATTCTCATCGGGTCGAGATCAGCGGCGCACGCTCGCCGAAAGCCAATCGTCGCGAATTCCGTCCACGTAGCTTCGTAACGGCGCATCGGAACGTCCTGAACATCCAGGTCACGACATTGCCGTTAACCTGTATATCCGTCGGGACTATTCCGCGATACGCTGCCGCAGAAAAATAATAACACTAACCGAATAAAAGAGAGAGAGACAAAGTGAGAGAGTGGAAGTGTATTTATCGCAAAAGGTCATCGGTAAACTGCGGTTCTTTATACGAAATAAAAATTGTTGTTTAAAAGTTGATGCAATATCTTGTATAATAACACGACAATACTTGTTTAAAATTGAAAAATATATTTTATTTTCAAATTTAATTTTCAACTGCAATTGTTGAACAAATTTGGTGTTGGACAGTTAAATCGAATCGGAAACATTTTCCGTTTAAAATTTTGTTTATTTGCTCTTTTCTTTGTTATAATAAACGAATGCTTATATTATTTTGTTGTGTTTCATTCATCAATAAGCCCCTTTTCATTTCCCATCAGTTTCAACTCCATAAAGCAATAAAATTTATACTTCTAAATTATGAATGTTTTCTCGAAAATCGGTATCAATGGCTGCGATCGGAAACATTGTGCCACGGGGTGTAATCGATCAGGCGAACGATTAGCCATCGCGCGATTCGATTCTGGGTTAGCTCGTCGGGTCCCGTCGAGAGTCCAGGTTTTACGGCGGTGCACGGCGACATAATCCGGATGCAAATTATCGTCTTCTGACATCGGTCCACGGCGCACTTAATCAGCTCGAGCACGATAGCGTTCCTGAAGAGCCACTCCGGCTCCGCCCCATTAGCCGTGCGAGAGAAATTCCCAGGGCGGCTCTCACAATTAGCTTAAGCTACTTCTAAGCACAATGACTGTTGCCCGGGAACACGAGTTCTCTCCCCTCACCCCTTCCCAGGCCTCGTGTGCTCAGGTATTCCCCTCACGTATCAGCCTCAGGCTTCCTGTTTCCTCCTGCTCAAGAGCCACCTCTTCCCAGGATCGTCCAAGTCCGCCCCTGATCAATCCCGGGAACTTGCCTGATCTACATTGCTGGGAAACTGTCGAATCCCCTGAGGAATTTCAAACCTACCAAGTGTAGGTTCGATTGAGGGGAGCAACATTAAACATTACAAATATCAACCTGAGAAATTTCGTATATGTTGTCCAAAGTGCCACCCAGATATGGACAATTTTTTGTAAATTTATCGCAAGCCGTTCGTTTATAAAAAAATTTTCAAAGACAGCGGTCTAGCAGGACCCCTAAATGAATCACGAGAGCGTCACTTCAATAAAATTGTTGTATCTCATTGATAAATCAATTGTTTAAGCTGACAATTTTTCTATATATTGTTTAAACTACGGTCTAAACATTCGCAAAGTTTGAACAATTTCCGATCTCGGATTGAAGCAATTTATTTTTCTGATCACAGGTGGAGACGTTCTAGGTGTGTCTGACCACAAACGGACTTGTTCTACTTTCCCTATTAGTATTCATGAGGCAAATAAGAATGTTCAAAATCATTTTTAAGATGCTGGAATCAGTCTAGGAAGTTGTTATTAAAATTGTATTTAGTTATCTCTCTACTGCTTCATCCACGCTCTTTTTGTCATGAATGCATAAACTCCACAGTCTATTAATAATACTCTCATCCGACCACACGCAGATGTATCGACCTTCACCGGGCCACTGGAATGCACTCTACCTTCGTCTAACCACATACGGAGTTATTCTACCTTCGTCTAACCGCAAACGGAGATATCCTAGTTCCGCCTGACCACATACAGAGTTATTCTACTTGTCCCTGTCCACTGCTAGTGACTTTCCACTTGAATCTGCCCACCGAGGGACACATGCTGCCTTGCCTAACCATTCACCGACCTACACCCCCTCGTCTGACCACTGCAAACATGTTCTACTTTATCTGACCGTTGCTGAATCAATTGTATTTAGATTCTGTCTCGCTTTTCCTCGACGTAGAACAATTATTGGACCGCGGACTTTATTAGAACATGTCTAGCTAAAATACTAAAGATTGATGGGAAGGAAAATTAAAAGTATAAATAATTAAAAGAAGAATCATACTCTAATTTAGAATCTGCTTTCTAAAATTGGCATTGGTCATTTTTATTTCGCAAATTCAATTATCATTAGACTTGAAAATAAAAAGGTAAATCTTACGCTTAGGGGAGGCAGCTCCGATGATCTTGATCTTGACGTATGTTGTCAAGAACAACATTCTGAACAACTTTTGTCATTACAACTACTCGGTGCAAGGTTTTAAAGGTTTTAAAAACTGTATTGAATACCGAAAATTCAATTTAGTACTAGCAATAATTTTTTGCAATTATCTCGAAACGAAAACCTTGCACCGAGTAGTTGTAATGACAAAAGTTGTTCAGGATGTTGTCCTTAACAACATATGTCAAGGTCAAGGTTATCGGAGCTGCCTCCCCTAAACGTAAAATTCATGAAATCAATAAAAATTAATTTCATCCCTTTACTATGTTAAATACAACATGACGATATTCTTGAATATTTCTAATCCAGTACTGTTTCATATTTCACCCAACGAATTTCTTCATAAATGTAACAAACACGCACCCCTAACTCCGAACAGCCATTTTCCTCCGGCTGTAATATTCCGATAGAATCCCATAAATCTGAGTCTTGTCAAACATGTTCGAAATAATCTCTCGAAGGGGGAGAGATACGATCTCAGTCAAATTCAAAGCCAATAAAAAGGACTGGAATCTTGACAGGAACATAATGGAACGGCACGGGACTCCATGCGACCGCGTTCGTGGCAGTGGCACAGTGCGTGCACGCAATGGTTCGCGTGACGGCACGCCGCGTAAGGACACCGTGTTACAGAGGCGGCACACGCAATCACGCGCGCGTGAGTACATTTAATTAAAACCGGGTCACGAGCCCCGAGTAATGAACCCTCGGTTAAAAGGGTTCTCCGGCCCCGTTTGCGCCACTCTTTTCGCTCTTGCGAGGCTTGCGACATGCCGGAACGAGGCCTGATTGCGACGGAAAGTTCGGACCTAACGAGACAGGAATCTCTCTGTTTGCGATGCTCCACCACCCCCGTGCATCCCCGTGCACCCCCGCGAGCAAGCTTCTCCAACATCGCAGAAAGGAAAAAAACGGCGCCCGTTCACGAGTCGACCAGGAAAATCCCGCTGCGAATTGTCCTTTCGGGCGAGAATCGTCACCGGAGGATCTGGGACAGATTGATTATGCTTGTTACACCAACCCTATCATGATTTCAGTCCTTCGTTTGATCTTGCAGATTTTTGAGAGCATTAGACAAATTTCTCTCGGACACTCTCGATAAAATTTCACTATCTCACCAAAATATGAATTGTTTAAACTGAAAATTTTTGTATATGTTCTTCGCAGTGCTGTCTAAATATGGAAATTTTTTAATAAATTTCTCACAAGCCGTTCTGATATAAAAAAAATTCGGAAGAATAGCAAGTTTACGACAACCCCTAAATGTAACGCAAGAGAGACCTTTAATAAAATTGTTATAACTAATCGAAAAATGAATTGTTTAAGCTGAAAAATTTTGTAGACGTTCTTCTAAGAGTTGTCTAAATACACGAAAAGTTTTAAACAATGTCCACCCACCCGTTGGTTTACTATGCGTATGACGAAATATACTTTGTCAAGGGTATTAATTCCGCGACGATAGGGAGGGGAAGACGAGTAATGGCGACCGACGCAACTTTATTTTACCGTGCGCCATCAAAAACTCTTCGAGGACGAAATGCGTTTCTTATTATGGATCATTATACGGTTGTTACGTTGTCGGATGGGGTTGGGAAACACGGTGATTTATCTTTCGGCAGAGATTCGAGGGTTGTGCGAGCTGTGTTTCCCGGGGGGCGCACATCTTCGGGACACGAATACAAATGATTCCGTCGACCAGACGTCTCTCGGCGCCCCTAAATAATTATTTTACAATCTGCCAGCCCTACAACTCCGCCCTTTCCACCCTTCGTCCTCCGCGAATCTATCGGGGTCGTAAAATCCCAACGAAGCTCCACTCTTACACGCTGAGCAGGAGTGGCAAGGACCCAACAAAATTGTGTCTCGGTAAAAAATTAATTGTTTAAACTGAAAATTTTTGTATATGTTCTTCAAAGTGCTATCTAAATATGGAAAAATTTCTATAAATTTACAACAAGTTGTTTAGTTGTGAAAAATTCTGAAACACAGCAAGTCTAGCAGGACTCCTGAGTCTTTCCATTGAAGGACAAAGATATTAAATGTGTTAAATCTCGACAAAAAATTAATGGTTTAAACTGAATATTTTTGTATATATTCTTCAAAGTGCTATCTAAATATGGAAAATTTTTTATAAATTTACTACAAGTTGTTTAGATATGAAAAATTTTAAGAGGAAGCGTGTCTAGGACGACCCCTAAATTCATTCACTGAAGGAGATGGTTTAAAATCGTTATATCCCACGAAACACTGAATTGTGAAAGTTGAACATTTTTCTACATAGATTTCGAAGCACCGTCTAAAAGTGGTAAAAGTTTCAGCTCGACCGAAAATCAAGCAGACCAGATTTTGTGGGACGGCGAACAGGGTTTCAATCGGAGTGTGCTCTGAGCGCGAAAAATGCAGCCACGTGGACACGTGTGCACGTGCACGAGGAACAGTTGACGGCCCCGCCAGGATTTTCAACCGTTTCTCGTGAATTCTTAACGCGGCACGATCGACGACCCGACACCAACCGTTATGTGTGCTTTCGATCGATCTATTTATATCTGACAGACAATCGTGCCTTCTCTTTGACGCGCCGCCTAGCATTGGCCACGCGTTTTCCGGGCTATCTTTAGCCCGGACACGCCGATATATCCGAGTCTCGCACATGACTCGCCGACAACTCGCGAACGTCACCCGCCCTATCAAAATCGATATATCATAATCTGTGATCGAATACCTTTCGACAAAAATTTCTATCTTTTGAACTAATTCGAAATTGGCGAAGTGATGACTTAAACTCCCCCTAATTTGGAGTGGGCAATGTCGTAGTCATATTTTAAAAAATTTCTAAGCCACTTCGTTGAAAACTGTGATAAAATAAGGACGAAAAATTTATATATTTTTAAGTGATTCGATAATTGGCTAAGTGTCGACTTAAACTTGCCCTAATTTGTTGCAAAGTAAATCCAACGGGATTGCTACGAATTATTGAGGGATCTAGGTTGATGCAGCCGATGATCCAAGATAGATCACGTTAGATGAACGCGCGTGGGCCGCGGTGAAAACGCATTCACCGGGGTTGACACGCATGTCGATGACGTGAAGACGATGGCCGCCCCATTGGACCATGCGCTCCGCTTTATCCTGCGGTTCGCCAATATCAATCACACGTCCGGTTCATTTGTCATCCGCTAACAATGCAGGCCGAAGGGCACTTCGCGGTGTCCACCCACCACGACATTGCTGAAAAGTGCATTCGAGCGAGCCGCAAGCTCGATAGTGTGCTTTCTTCTTCGCCGAGTCATGTCGCGAGCGATCGCAACCCTCTTCGAACGCAGAACAGCTGGGGCTCTTTCACAGTCTCGCGTTTCCTGCGAATTTTACTCGCATTTTTCCACGGCGAAATTTTATTTTAACATTTGTACTTTATTTCATTTGTTTGCTCTCTCTCCACGTCGACATTTTATCTGTACTCTTGCAAATTGAAATCTAGCGATGGTCTGTCTCTCTCTACGTCGAAAATCTCTCACGTGAGAATTTTATTCCTACCTTTTTGCAGGGAATTTATTAACACTTGTTTAGGTTAATATTAGCAATAAATTAATAACTGCAATAATCGAGAAACAAACTGAGGATCATGACGGCCGGAATCGTTCGAGTATAATTGTGACATCAAACGAGGTCCAACTCCATCATTCAACGTCAAACGTCGCGTTTATTACCGACCTGCTACGAATTTGGCAACGAACAAGAAACAACAATCTAGCGTCCGATCTAGCGGTAGAAAACTGACATTTCCTCTCATGAAAATCCTATCAATCAAAGTGTCTGTAAAAACAATGAAAGAACTTCTTGTGAATGTTCCATGGATTTCGAGATCGAGTCTCCTGTTTGGGAAAACGTTCAACGATGTTTGAGCTGTTGTAGTTTCGTTCAAATAAATCATACGAACAAGAACTTTAGCTTATTTGAAAGCTTGAAGCCTCTACTTTCGCAAAGCGTCAATAATTTCCCAAAGAAAAATTTCTCCACTTTATAAGAGGTCGGAAATCGAGAACACTATATTTGCAATTTTCCGAAAATGTTTGACGATGTTTGCGCTGTTGTAGTTTCGTTCAAATAAATCGTACGAACACAAACTTTGTTTTATTTCAAAGCTTGAAGCCTCTACTTTCGCAAAGCATGAATAATTTCCGAAAGAAATTAATAGAAAATTTCCACGACGTGACAAATGGGGAAGCGACGACATTAAATTTTTTAAAAATTAAAATTGTTTTTTTAGAAGATTTTAAAAAATGATAGACTATATGGAGGACACCGGGGAACGCGTATTCCGAGCGCAGAATATTCGCGGTGGACCCGGTGCATCGCGGAGAATCGCAGCCGGGCTCTGCTCGGGCGAGCGGAATATAATACGATACGAAAATATTCCCGGTAATTTACGACGGGCCGAACGACGCGCGGCGTATCATCCGGATTTATGGTGCTCGTTAAAATTGCCCATAAAAGCCGGCGTAGAGCGTGCACGGATTGCTTTTTCGGATTAAACGGGACAACGGCGCGGCGTGGCGGTGCTCGTAACACCGATGCAGTCGGTATGCAACCGCGTTGCAACGCGTGTTGCAACGCTCCTCTATTCTCGCTGGAACACTGCGATGTCGGTTCCAAAGCGTAATAACACCGGAATGCATTCGTTGAGATGCATTCCCCGTGACCATCTGCATCTGTCCGCAAACGAAATGGCCGCCCCCAACAGCCCCCGAAGATAAAAGTCGAACGCAACCCCTTTGCTCCGGGCGCAAGCTTCTTTCGAGCTCTCGAGACGTCCGGACTCTCGCAAAAATGTTCGTTTACGTATAATATCAATTTCTGTGTAAAATAAAAATCATTTGCGTTCGTTGAAAAACGTGAGTACCAAGTAAAAATTTATAAAAAACGTTATCCTATTTATGAGCCGAGTATGAATTTATTTCTCAGTCCAGTAATTTTTTTATATTATAATTTAAAATCAGGATTACCCAGTTTTTCCATAAATGCATAACATCTTAGAAGCTGTTCGAGTACACGTTGGTTTTAGTCCCTCGGAAAAATTGTTTAATGTTGGAACTTTCATCCCTTACTAGATATAAAGAGTATCTCACCCTGAAGGGGTTAATTAGCACTTGATATTTGAGCGACAATTTTACCGGAGATTAAGAATAAAATGAATAATTTTTTCCGTGATTCGTCGAAAGGAGAGCCGAGTTCCATTTGCTAATTTAATAAAATCGAACAGTGCCGTGGCGAGAGCTCGCGTTGGGGGTCGGATGGCTTTGAATTTATCGTTGGTGGGTGGATGCAGCCCGTCGAATCCGAAACAGTGGCGGAGGACACGGAACCGGATCAATTTCTGATAAACGGAGAATGGAATTGCACGCGGCGGAGAAAACTGAAACGGAGCTCGTGAAACATGCAGATGAAGCGGGATTGAACGGAGAGACGGTGGACGAGGAGAAACGAGATTGCTGGGTTCCGCGAGACAAGCAGAAATATCAGCAACGAACGGAGAGCGACTCTCTCTCTCTGTCTCTTTCGAAAGGGAAACAGAAGCTCCGAGAGCGTCTTAAAGTTTGATCGTTAACTGGAGCCCCGACGACCGAAAGATCCGAGCTTTGCAATTCGAGAGGGAAGATATCGACGTCGTTATCTTGAAAATTTTATTCTGACTCTCCGTGAACAGATTCCCGATGCGATTTTTGCACGGGTGCACGAGTACCGACGGCTATCCGTTCCTCGTTTCTTAATTCGTCACCTCGGCGACGCACGGAAAATCAATAGCACCGGATATCAATCTTTTAAGCCAACGAATTTCCCGCTACGTTCCCCAATGTGCTAACTACACACGTGAAAAGTTTTATTCGTACAAATCCTGCGATTTAACGTCGGGGCCTTCGAAGAAATTGTACCGCAATGAAAAGTGACTCCATCGAGCTGAAAATTTTTTTGCAGGTTGTTCAAAATGCTGTCTAAATGCAGGAAAATATTCAAGAATTTATACCGAGCCGTTCAGATACTAAATAAATTGAAAAGGAGCAAGCCAAGCAGAAACCTAGCACTCTAAATGTACCTCAAGAGAGGGGTCCACTAGAATTGTTATAACTAATCGAAAAATGAATTGTTTAAGCTGAAAATTTGTTTGTATGTTCTTGAAAGGTCTGTCTAATTGTAGGAAAATTTTAAAAAAATTATACTGTGCCGTTCAGATATTAAAAATTGTAACATGGAGTAACTCTAGCACAAACCTAGCACCCTAAATGTACCTCAAGAAAGAGGCCCACGAAAATTGTTATAACTTCGCGAAAAATAAATCGTTTTAGTTGAAATTTTTTTACAGGTCTATTTCAACGTGCTGTCTAAATGCGAGAAAAGTTTCAGGAGCTTAGTGGTGCATATACAGTCGTAAAAGAAGTTATAGAAACGATAGAGGGGTTCCATCGACCCTCGTATCTTATCGACAAAGAATTTGTTCGAGTTGAAAATTGTTCTACAGGTGAAAAGTGCTATTTGAAAAGTTGGAGAAACTTGTAGCAGGCGATTCGGCGAAGAAAAAAAAAATATCCCAAAGTATGCTGGTGTGTGAAAGAATCGATTTTCGACTGGAAGGGGTTGATTAGATACGTGGGAGGGGGATTCGAGCGTCCGAGCCGAATAAATTCGTTCCGGGGTGTGGAAGGGTGGTCCGAGGAGTGCTCGTTGGCTGCGATAATGTATATCAACCCCAGTCCCGCGTCTGTCGCCCCTTTTTAACCGAGCCGCGGTTGTTGGAACAGGGGTGGTTTTACGTTGTACGTAACACGACACGCGAGGGTGCATGTATTCCATCGTTCGTCGAGATACGGGGAACGGAGATAAGGTTTCGCGAGGGAAAGAAACCGAAAGAAACGAGAAACGACGATGGGGGTGCGCGAGGGGTTGAAAGAGGGAGAGAGAGAGGCGAAGAGAAACGAGCCTGTGAAGACTGGGGATTTCTTCTCCCTCTCACTTTCTCTCTTTCGTAGACGGTTGCTGTCTCTCGCCTGTGTTCTCGAGTCGTGTTACGTGCGCTGGAAATTAAAGGCCGAGGCTATCGCGAACGCTATGCAGATATCCGCGGGGCCATCGCTTCCTCCCCATGGCAAACGAGATTCGGGGAAATACAGGTGGACGGGAAAAATTGGCCGGAACGAATAAATATCTCCTAACGAACGTGCTCGGCCGCAACCCTTGCCGCGTCGACCCACAACCACCCGCCCCACACCACCCCCGCAGTTTCTGGGTCAACGCGAGAAGTGGTTGACGCCCCCCTGCGCAACCCTCGCAACGGAAACAGAATTTTCCTCCTGCTCGGCTCTCTACCGCCACCAAACAGCAGAAGGTTCAAGTTTACTGAAATAAATATATCGAGCACGATAAAATAGCAAGGACCCACGGGAACCGTAGTATCTTGCCAACACGCCCGTACTTCGGGCTGAAAATTTTTCTGTATGTTCTTCCAAGTACCATCCGAACGTAGAAATTTTACCATAAAGTTGTACCAGCTCGGTTATTTATTAAACATTTCTCTCAGCAGAGTCGTGCGTACCGACCCCTTCAAGTTCGATGAGAAGAAATCCCTCGAAAAATTTTTATAAGGTAATAAAAAAGAGAGGACCGTTCCAGTTTAACAATTTTTTACACGTTCCTCAAAGTACTGTTTAAACGTAGGAAAAGTTTCACGAAGTTACTCCTAGTCGTTTAGTTATTAACAATTTCTCTTAAAGTTTCACGAGACAGAATTGTTATATTTCAATAAAAAAATTGACCGTTTGAGATGAAAATTTTTTTATACGTTCATCAAAGCTCTAAACGTTGGGAGATGTTCCCCGCAAACTTACACCGCGTCGTTTAGTTATTAAAAATCTCTCCGAGCAGTCTTGCACAACCCCTTGACAACCCCTTGTGCCTTACTAAAAAGTAACTAAATATATTCAAATTATTGCTACTTTATGCCGAGTCGTTATAAAAAAAATTGTTCAAATAAACAAATGCAGCACAACCTATGTTTCCAAACCGAACCTTGCTAAAATCGACACGTCTTTCCAAAAAACGAATTGTCACGCCAATAAAAAAGATTTCCCAAATATTATATTGCCATATAAAAAAAAAATTCGAAACATTGTCAACGTCCATCAAAAGCTGTGGTAAAAATTTCAACCCTTTGCGCAGCTGACTGGTCGAGAATAGAACGGCCGGTGGATTGTTGTTGCAAAAAGTTGCGCAAAATAAAACGAGGTCTCCGCGTCAAATACTAGAGGTCAGAGGCGGTTATAAAAAAAGAGAGAGAGAGACACGTGAGGTCCGGCGGCGGGCGGTAGGAAATGTCAATGTCGCGCGACGCAGTGAAACGCGAAGAGAGAGAGAGAGAGTCTTTAAACGCGGCGCTCCGCAATCTAGAGCCTTGGGATTCGCTTGTCCTTCGGCTGGTGGAAAATTAAAACTAACTAGTTTAATGGTAATCGAGCGAAATGATCGTGCCTCGGCATAATGGAACTGCGTGGCTCGCCGGCAATTATTCTTAATCGTTGCTTAGAATCCGACTTCGGTATATCGCGATCGCGTGGCCCAGCCGTGTCGCTTAATCAGCCCTCTCTCCTCGGGGTGCATCTTCCAATAAAACGTCGGCCATCAACGCCACCGATCGAATAAACCAACCCTAACCGCCCGGCTGGACTCGAATCTCTTCCTTTACAGAAATCAACATATAAAATTGTTCCTCTTTCTTGCAACCCTTCGGAATTCTATGGAAAAAGCCGAGTTGAAAATGTACAACAAAGATTTTTCATAGGTAGTTTCGTTCCCCACAAAATTCGAATTGAAACCTCCATATAAAATCGTTCCCCTTTCTTGCAACCCCTCGGAAACAACAGTCAATTCTGCTCCTACGCAAGATGTCCGGATAAAAGTTCGGCAGGGGATGAATTCTACAGGAGAAACTGAATGGAAAATGTAGAACAAAGATTTTTCATAGGTGGTTTCATTCCCCACAAAATTTAAATTAAAACCTCCATATAAAATCGTTCCCCTTTCTTGCAACCCCTCGGAAACAACAGTCAATTCTGCCGCTACGCAAGATGTCCGGATAAAAGTTCGGCAGGGGATGAATTCTACGAGAAAAACGGAATGGAAAATGTGCAACGAAGATTTTTCATACGTGGTCTGGTTCCCGAGAAAATTCGGTTCGAGCATCTCCAGTGTTCTCCCTTTTTCGGTTTCTCGAGCGGAACGCGAGGAAAGAAGAGGCACCCTTGTGCGCAAGATGTTCGGATAAAAGCGAGGAAGGGTTGCATTTCTACGGTTGCAACCGAATCGAAAATGTAGATTCTCCGTAGCTGGCTCCGTTCCCGAGAAAATCTGAAGAGGGACGATCAACGAGAGAGTTTCCAAGTTTATCGACGGAAGGGGGTGTTGTATTAAAAAATTGTCTGGCACGTCCTAGATTGTTTTTTTTCCCGTGGATCCGGCGCGATCATTCTAACCTTTCGGTTGTGTAGCGGCAGGATTCATCTGGTCCCGGAGCCAAGAGCTCGTAAATAAGGATCCTCGTGGAAATGAAGCTCGGGCTGGGGTGTCCCCGGCGGATCATCGCGGGATTTATCGCTCAATCGGCCCGAGTAACAGAGTGCTAATGCCTCTGGCTTTCCACTTCCGCTTCGGCACACAGAATCAAACATTTCAAAGATCCGGGGAAACTACTCCGGGACACGGAGAGGATTTCACGGAGAGAGTTTAACCGCTCAAAGGACTGCGCGCAAATTCGAAACAGATATTAGCGAGCGGTAAATAAATTGGCGAGCGCGGAACGATGTATCGCTGTCGCCGATAAACGCGTCGCAGCGCGAGCACGCCTCCAGCTGGTATTTTAAAACGTCCATCAACGCGTTGAAACGTCGCCATTCTACCCGGTCGAAAAGGAAAAAAGAAATGTCGATCGATAATGGTACAGCGCGTTAAATATGTCGCTATTCGTAAAGCGAGTCCCCGAGCGTCGCCGGAAGATCACTCGATCATTTTTTTATAAGATGTAATCACTTTATCGAAGGCCTCTGTTGCGGTGAATTTCTGGAAATTCCTGAAAAAATTCTGGAAGGAAACTAGTCTAGCACAATCTATAACCCTTCAGATATAAAGGATATAGTCTAAAATTGTTATATCTAATAAAATATCCAATTGTTTAAGCTGAAAAATTTTGTATATGTTCTTGGAAGGTCTATCTAAACGTAGGAAAATTTACAAAAATTTATACAGGGTCGTTTAGTTATTAAAAATTCCGAAAGGAGACATAAGAAAGAAATGAAGGGTGCGAAGGCACGATCAGAAAAATGGAAAATTGCATAAAAATCCGCAGTCTAATAATCAGGGGAGGATTACGCTGCCCGATGGAATATTCTATTTTACCGTCGGGGCTTCGGCGCAAGTGTTTCTTTACATCTTCATCAAAGCGTACCGCGTTCCCGAACGCAATCAAATCATTTACCGACCATAACCGGCGTAAGACCATGAGACTGCGAGTTTCCGCGACGCGTAAAAAAATGAAATTCCAAGTTCGAAGCGCTCGATGTCCGTCCTAAAAATATTCTCTTTTAATGCTCAGGGACCAAGGGAGGATAAAACTGAGCGATTCCCGCTGGATCCCCGTTGGATAAAATCGCGAGGCGCGCTCGATCGCCGGAGAAGCCGATTTTTATAGCGCTGCCAAGCCTGCCGTGTTTACGGTTCAATTTTCGCGGGCCAGGAATCTAGGAAATGGCCGTTCAGATGCTACGGGCGATTTTGCACGTTGTAACTACTTTTATTATCCGTCGGAATCTCCAAAGCAACAAAACTCGATTTTACGGAGTCGCGAGCTTTACGAGGTTGCGTTAATTTTTATTCGGTGATCCCCTTTCTACGTTTAAAATATTAGTTTAAACTAATTACTTCTTCTAAATTTTTTGATGGTCAAATTCGTCAGTCGCAGACGCGTTATTCGAAAAAAAATTCGTTATCATACGTCTTCTGCTTCTCGAGATATCTCGGAGAACGTCTTTCATCCCCCATTTTAAGGGGTGGTCTCGTGCCGAAGACTTGGAGCATTTTAAATGAAGAAAAATATTTTTCAACGTCCATTGTTGGGAAGTAGAAATAACGTAAAGATTGATTTCATCCCGTAACGACTTTGTTACATTAAAAGCAACATTTCCACATTCTTGAATCTTTAAAATCCTTCACTGTCTCGTATTTCACCCAACCAGGCCCTTCATAAATTCATAAAGATCCGCATTTTAATCGCGTTGAACGTTCGGACAAAAGTGTCACGAGAAATAATTAATTCCATCAATTTATGTATTCATTGATTATTGATTTAAACCGCCAAGAATGAATCCAGAAGTTTAATAATTTACCAAGTAATTACGCTCCCTGGAAAATCAAGCTAAACAGACGTCGGGAATCCTCGTTTTGAAATTTCTGGAGGCAATGCCCTTCCTTTAGCTTCTCGATCGAACAAATTAAGAAAAGCTGCGGTTCCGTGTGAACCGGAAGATCCCGAGTTGAAATTTCCGGTTGTCCCGTTTGGATCTCCGTGAAATCTCGCGGCGTCCTCGAGATTATCCCGGGAGATTTGAAATTTTCAATCTCGCCGACAATGGTTCGTCCCGTGTTGGGTCCCGCGAAGAATATTTCCCGGCCCCCGCGAAAACCGCCGGGGAAAACGGTTTATCCGACTCGTCGAATATGTGGTTGGGGGTAGTTCGCCGAAAAACTCTCGGCCTCGACTGACTTTTTAATAAAACCCGGAAAATCTCGTTGGTCGCGCGCGCGAAAACTTTTCCGCGTATCGATTCTGGCCGGCAGCCCCTCTATCATCGAGATGCTTGCACGCTCGAGTACATCTCGCAAGTATTGGCAATACGCCATCGGACTTCTAGCGCAAAACTCACCCCCATGATCGAATTCGAGAAAGGCCCTTTCGATCTGACGGGATTTCTTTTTCCGGGAATTGTTTCTAAACAAACGGCTCGGTGTAATATTTTTAAATATTGTCTACATTGAGAAGTTACTTCGAGAAAGGTATAGGTCAAGTTTCAACTGAAACAATTCATTTTTTGGTAAGTTACAACAATCGAAAGGCTCTCTTGTGGTACATTTAGGGGTTGTTGTAGACTTGCTATTTTTCCGAATTTTTCATAACTGAACGGCACGGTGTAAATTTCTGGAAAATTTCCTACGTTTACACAATATTTAGAAGAACATAAGCCAAACTTTTTAGATGTAACAATTATAGAGAATAAATAAAAATCGTACTGAAATGTATCGAACGTTTACATTATCTTTTGAAAATTTTCAATTTCACGTAGGCGATGGTGAACGAAATGAGAATCCCATTGTCGCATAAAATCACATCAAATATGCATAAAAATCCACAGTCCGATGATAATAATTATTACTCCGATTTTCTCGTATCCAGAAACGGAATAATTACATTTACATTGTAATCGTGCCCGTTTCGTTGCAAGAGGAAAATTCTTGTTATTCGGAAATCCATTATTTCGCATATCAAGATTCACGATGCAACTTTGCTCGCGAAATAGTTAATAACATTCCGCGAAGGCGGCTGCGCAATTCCGTCAGTCGTAAAATAAAAGACGCGAAACGAGGTCTCGTTTCGGCGTGCCCGGTTATTCCGGCATTAAGAATTTAATCTACGAGCGGAATAAAATGGCGGCTGACGAGAAGGCGTGCACGATTCAGTCCGTTAATCCGATCCCGATCTGTCGGGTGTTTAACGCTTCCGCGCGATCGGCGCCGGTTATGCCGATTATCTGGAACGATCCTGGACGATGGTGATAACGTCTAATCCGAGCGTCGCGACGCCCACGCAAATTCTCGTTTTTTTCTCCGTGGGGCAATTAAAACGCGAACGATTAAGCGATCGGACGAAACGAACAGATACGATCTCGGACGGTGGAGGGTCTGTGTTAGGTTTCTCGGTTCGTGACTCGAGGCTGAGTTAGGTCACGTGTCCTGCGACCTTGTCCTTCGCGAAATCCTGATGGAAATTTTCTAATGGAACTTAATGCGTCTGCCAGGCTTTTTCGTAATAGCAACGCGCGGTCGTAAATGGTAGAGGTCCCTTTTTGGGGGCAGTGACGAAATGCTTTTACGCACGACCTTCTAAGATGGTGGTAGGAGGGTAGCGTGGGACTCAACCTAACCTCAAGATGAGAGTCGGGGAGAAGGGGGCTTAATCTCTAGCTCCTCCTAAACCCCACTCCTCAGAGCTGCCACCCTTCCCTTGGCCCAACATACCAACAACAACCGGGGTCCTACTGTTCGCATTCACTCCCGGGTGCTAGGGGACGCATCTTATTGGGCCCCACTTAGTCTCAAGGGGCTTATCCTATTCCTTAAAATGGCAGAGGTCCCTCGGAACGCGACAACGTGAAAAACTGTGAAACCGCCAACGTTGTCATTGCCGTTATCCATTTATCTCGTTTCATTTAATTCGCCAATGGCAGAGTGCACCGGTGCGACTCTTCTCTCATCATTTCTCGCAGTGGGGCCATTCGTCTTGGCTCGGCTGTCCTCCGTTTCGACACCGCAACAATGCTGTCTTGTTCCCGGATACGACGATGATACCGACGGAACTCGGTTCTGGCAGGCGTCTTCCCCTTGCGCAACCACAATCTTTCATTGTTGTGACGAGCCGTGTTGCAATCCGTCCCCCAATCCGCCAGGGAAATTGCTATTCGACTACTGTCACCAACCCCTTTTTTGAAGAACACCACGTCCCATCTCTTTCGATTACACAAGATTTATTCGTTTATGGAATTTTTTATAACTGAACGGCTCGGTATAAAATTGAGAAAATTGTCCTACGTTAAACAGTATTCTGATGAACATTTACAAAAATTTTCAGCTTAAACAATTCATTTTTCAATTACTTATAACAATTTTATTGAAGGTCTCTGTTGCGGTACATTTAGGAGTTGCTGTAGTCTAGCTATGTTTCCGAATTTTTCATAACTGAACGGCATGGTATAAATTTTTGAAAATTTTCTTACGTTTAGACAGACCTTCCAAGAACATATACAAAAATTTTCAGCTTAAACAATTCATTTTTCCATCAGTTATAACAATTTAAGCGAAGCTCTCTCTCTCTTATGGTACATTCAGGGGTTGTTGTAAACCTGCTATGTTTCCGAATTTTTCATAACTAAACGGCACGGTATAAATTTTTGTAAATTTTCCTACGTTTAGACAGACCTTCCAAGAACATGTACAAAAATTTTCAGCTTAAACAATTCAATCGTCGATTAGTTATAACAATTTTATTGAACGCCTCTCTTGTAGTACATTTAGGGGTTGTTCTAGACCAGCTCTTTGTCAGAATTTTTCAGAATCAGATCTGTTCGGAACTCTTCAGAAATCGGACGCTGTCTCCGACGTTCTTGCTGAAAGGATTAACACGACTTGGAACATGGTCTAGAAACGCGACAAAGGAAAAGTTGGCTCGGGTAGCAGGGGCGAAGGAAAGACGTCCTTCGGAGGGTGTCACTAATTGGAGGGCCGATGGCGTCGCGGAAGGACACCCTCCATTACTTTGCTCGCGAAATAATTTCCTCCTCGCGGGTATCTCGAACTCGTCGCAATAACGCTGAGCCCGGAAGCGAGCTGGTAGATAGGCAGCCCCTTAATGGTGCCTTCGGGGTGTGGAACAGGTATCCGTGGCCCATCCACGATGAATTAGAGCTTGTTCGGCAATCGTGTAACTGTTCCTCCCGTGCTCGCGATCCGAATCGTTCGTGGTTGCCTAATGATACTCGGCTGTGTCAATTCGCCGATTTTCCACCCCTATGTGCGACCGTTTCCCCTTCAAAATTTAATCAATAATCATTTTCACATACTTGGAATTATCAATTTTCCTTCAGACGTTTCCGGAGTCAAAATAGAGTCAACATTATTATCCGTTTAATTGTAATATAATTTTTTTTACATTATCTTGGTTTCTCTCCATAGCGAAATAATTGATAATACAAAATTCTTCCGACACGTTTCCGGAAATTGAACTGTGTGGCTTTGAAGACATACTTGAAAATGTTTGTGTAAATATTTGAAGGATTCTTTCAGCCAGATCTGAGCCGATCGAATTTCGCTGAGGAAGACCGAACTCGGAGATCACAATGGCGAAACGATCTCCTTCGTCAGGAGTTTCGACAACCGATACTGCTATTTCCCACTACTGCCAAAACCGTGTGTAATTTCATCGGGACGCGTTACCAGCTCCGAGGCGTTGTTAACACGGCCGGGAGCCGCGCGTGCTCTATTAACCGCGGGGTCGACTTTGTCTCGTTACCGTCTAATAGGATAATTAACAACTCCGTGGCTGTTCAAGCTGACGGGAACACCGGTTGCCTCTATATAGCCGCGATTCCATTAGAAGATCCGTTTCCAACCGAAATGGAATACCCGTCGAACGTCTGCCAGAGACGAGAGAGAATCACAGAGGTCTAGGACTTGCTGACTTCCGCATGAACATGGCTTAAACAAACGCGTCACGATTTCCCATGCATGAAATCCTCGAAACCTTGCACCATTTAAATACAATAAAATGTCTGCGATTTTCCGGCCGGTACAACTCTGACTATATAAGGTTTAAATAATCTTTGGAAAACGTTTGTTCTTTTCTCGAGGTACTGTCTAAACATGAAAATTTTTTTATCAATTTACCACAAGTCTGTTGTGAAGAATTCGGAAAAATAGCAAGTCTATACCAACCCTTAATTGTACTGCAAGAGAGACCTTCAATAAGATTGTTATAACTAATCGAAAAATGAATTGTTTAAGCTGAAAATTTTTATATATGTTCTTAGAAGGTCTATCTAAACGTAAGAAAATTTACAAAAATATATACCGTGCCGTTCAGTTATGAAAAATTCAGAAAGAGAACAAGTCTGAATCAACCTTTAAATTCTTTCATCGAAGAAGCTGGCCCCTGGTAGAATTGTTACAGCTTACTAAAAAATGAATTGTTTAAGCTGAAAATTTTTGTATATATTCTTCAAAGTGGAGTGTAGATCCTATGTAACTTCGATCGTGCGCTCCCAGAAGATCGCGACCCAGGGACAAGCATGAAACCGAAGTTTCCCTGTCCAAGGGGAAGATAATTTCTCGTTAACCAAGAAAGAGATCGAACGGTTCGTATTGCAAGTCGCGGCCACTCAATTAATGTTCGACGAGAGTTGCATCGAAAGTTCCGATTCCTGTTGATCCCGCGGGAATTTTCTGAATAATTCAAGCGGCGTGCGGTGACCGAACAATTTTCTAGGAAGTGCATTAAGTTAACGCCCCCAATGGGAATCGATGGATCCGAAGAAGAAGAAGAAGGGCAGCATCGGAAATCATCCGCAAACTCAAAGGAGTAGAGAATCTTGTCGGACGATTCAAACGATGCAACGAATAGCTGGACAGCAAAATTAATAAATGAATCCGAACGATGAATAATCTCCTTTCCAAGGATCAAGAGAACCAGGTCGCGAGCTGAGAGACGCCATTAAAATTGCTCGGGCAATCCCCGCGGAGCTGCGTCTCGTCGACAGTTTTACCACCCAGTGTCTGTCTTTTCATTGTCTTCTCCGTTCGTCTCGATCAGGAAAACGGCTGCCAGTCTCCCGGAGAGAGAGAGCTACACCGACCATAAAGCGGCGGATCGTAAAATTATCCGAGGGAATAAAAATTTCGGTTCCCGCCGGGACCCATCTTCCCCGTAACAATTGAAAAATGCCTTTCATTGCTCGGAAACCAGGTCGCATAAACTATTTATACTATACGGTATTCGCGACGTCGAGCATACTTGTTTGCACGATTCCGTGACTGTATTATATTTTATTAAGATATCGCGGGTCGCACTGCTGCAGCAGCATCTTTTATTATAGGTATGATTTTGAAACGTGCACAGTGGATTTTAATAATTAAAGTTAATTAAAGAATGCAAGCTTCCAACTTGACTTTATTGTTTCAATTTAATTAGATGTAGCTATTATAAGATAATATTTGAATGCAAAATTAAATATGAGTTTTAAATAAGAAGATAAAAAGATAAAAAAATTAAGAAGAAATACTAAATAAAGAATAAGTAATAAATAAATAATATAATACATAAAATAATATAATAAAATAAAGACATAATAAATAAATAAAGAAATAAGAAAAAAGAATGAATTTTAGAAAATGAGATTAAGCAATTGTGGGCGATTAATTGGAGAGAAAAATTATTTATTTTTCTGTGGTTCTCGCGATCAACCTTTCGAATGACCATGAAAAAAAAATCGAGAATAATGTTCGATCACGTGAATGTTGGGCAGAAAAGGGTGGAACATTGTTAGATAATTTCTCAAGTATGAGAATTTCAAAGTTTTCCAACGCCTCAGCGATACCGGAGCGATTAATGCATTAAACTCTCAAGTATTCCGGTGATTAGGGTAATGATCGATGTAGTGATTAGCGGACGTGATAGAAGAGAGTCTTTGCCGAGATCCGAGGCACGTGTGTCTTCCCCTGAGAAGGAAAAAGGAGAAAGAACGTCGGGAAGAGAAATTACGTAGAAAGAACGTGGATCTGCAACGGAACTGCCGAAGAAAGGACCGCGGGGGGTGGGCGAGGGATGAGTTATGAGCGCGGCGGATGCAGCAGCCGGTGGTACAAGCGAAACGAACGGAAAGAACCTCGCCAAGAAAGAGTGGCCGTCGATTCTGCTGAAAACGAAGCCTAATCGCTCCTGGAACCTCTAACTCTATCTCCGAAAAATCGAATTTTCTCCTCTATGTAGAAAATAAAAATTTGTACACCAATTTAAAGAACCAAAAACCACATGGAACGATTTTTCTTTCGTTAATAGTTTCACCGGATCAAATATACTGACATTTTTAAGTTCCTTTAATTTTTTTACTATTGAAAATTTTATAGGTTCTGTTTAAAAAATAAATACATTTATTAAGGGTGAGCTCTAATATTAAGAAAACAGAACAACCTGAAAAATTAAGGTATAACTACAAATGAGAAATTCGAAGGAGTGATTCTCTAAAATTTTTTTAATTATGATGATAAGAAACGCACCCCTAAGTGTGGGTACATGGGAAAATGAAGGGGATCGAAGTGAAAGGATTAGACCAGCAACATAGTTGCTGCGTCGCCGACGAAACGCAATAACTATACTCGACGGTCACGGTGTTGAAAAGGGGTAGGGGGTGAGTACGCGAGGGTGGGGCGAAGGACGGAATCGAATCGATCCGAGTTATTGTGTTCTGGTCTCTGTATTGTCCTCGGCGGAGAACAATCGCAGACACCGCGAAGACGACCCTGATGGAACTAATTGATGCGTGTAATTGAGGATTCGGGACGCGAGGGGTGGCGCCGATCACGGTCTTGCTTGTATTAAACGGAAATGAAAAATCTCAGCAGGAGTTCAGTTTCTCGAAAATTTCTCTACGTGTACTTCAAAGTGTTGCCTAAACGTATTGTGAATATTGCGATTTTATATCGATCCTATCGATGATTAAAAATTCCTCAAAGAATTATTTTACCTAACTATTTTACCGAAAGACCTTCGTTCAAGTTGTTATAAGTTTATGAAAAATCGATTATTTGACTGAAATTTTTTTATACGTTCTTCAATGGTGTGTTTAAATGTAGGAAAAATTTCAATAATTTATACCGAGTCCTTCAGTTGTGAAAAATTCTGAAAGGAAGCAAGACTGGTACAACCTCCAACTTCCTTCGCCGAATGAGAAGGCACCAATTAAAATTGTTATATGTTCACGAAAAATGAATTGTTCAAGTTGAAAATTTTTGTACATATTCTTCAAAGTGCTGTGTAAATGTAAGAAAATTATCAGAAATTTATACCGAACCGTTCAGTTATAAAAAATCCTGAAAGGGAGCAAGACTGGTGCACATTTCTAAATTCTTTCGCTTATGGAGAGGGGGGTTGACAATGAATAATATCTCGGAGAAATTTTCTTAACATGAAATTAAAACGATCATGGTGACGCAGCTGGCAGCGAACGTGTTGTAGCAGCGTTATCCTTGGACACGTGGTCGTAACGAGTGAGGAGGAGATGAGAGAGAGGAGCGGGGAAACAGAGAAAAAAACAAAGAGAGACCGTTACCATGAACTCTCCCGTGGATTTATGTGCGCAGGGTTGCACAAGTGCATTAGCAGAGGGTCACCGAGTAAAAAGGAGTGGAAAGATCGGCGAAACGTCTCCCGGGACGCGGCGAAGAAAGGGAAGGTCGAGTTGAAGGGAATATGGAAAGGGGTTACTGTGAATGCTGACTCGAATGAAGGGGTGCAGAGAGAGAGAGAGAGAGAGAGAGAGAGAGAGAGAGAGAAATGGAGAACGAAAAATAGAGCCCGAAACTACGAGGGGAAAAAGTGAGGAGCGAGAAATAAGGGTGAGAGTAGTGACGAGGGGTTGCAACAAAAACAGTAGGCGAAAAAGTAACTTGGGGGTGGGAAAAGGATCATGAGAAACAAAGGTGAAAGAGCACGAAGTAAGCATCTGTGAAGACAGAAACGTGTCCATTCTAGCAATAATCACTCAAAATGGCGGACCAGAAAATTCAATGAATATTCTCATAAATATATACCGTCTATAAAATATACATGTACAGTTTTTTTAAATAGTTCCTTGATCGGGTTTGTTCTGTGCCCATCACTAGCGGTAGCGCTGGCTCTGAACCGCGCTCGAACATGGAACTAATTAGTATATTTTCGAATATTTGCTTCATCTAATAGTAACTCAACTAATTAGGTATTCGAGTGGGTAGTTGGGGTGTGCATGAGAGATTAGCAGCTTTGATCTTTGATATTCGGTGATTAATGAGATGGTGAAGCTTAAAGGTACGGTTCGAACGGTGTATTTCAGCGACACTGTGTATGAAGATTCGAATCGACCGGTCGCCAGCTGGATTCAAAGCGTTAAAGCGTCCCTCGTCCTCGACTGTCCATTCGGGCCGGGGGTTTAAGGCCGGTCCACACGAGCGGAATCGATCTCACGCTCGTCCCTTATTGGATCAGGCGAAACGAGCCGCTCGACCGTGCATCCGTCAACACGACGGCGCGGTGGCTCGTTTCATGGTGACGGGAATCGTCGACGACGACGACGTGTCGATACTTTTCTGCCTTCCGCGCGCGTTTGCGAGACCGTTCATGTAAACGCACACCGAAGGTGACGAATCGGTCTTCCGCAAGCTCGCCAGCTCCCGCTATACACGTGGAAACTGTGTCAAGAGCTTTTCCACATTTTTCGCTCTAATGTGTCCCGATATAATGCGTCCACTCGAGCGGCCAGCAGCTTTCCACGGACGCGGACCTTCTTCAGCGATACGCCGCCAAGGAAAATTCACTCTGGCCGCCAGCACCTCTTTCCAAACACTTTGTCAACCCTTTGGAAGCTTCTCGGAATGTTGGTTTAATTTTTCAAGCCAAGAATTTCGATGTTGGAAACGAACTGTCGCGACACGATTTCATTTCGATTTATCTGTGGCGAAAGTTTTCACGTATTTTCTCGGGCAATTAATATTGTTACGTCTTACTGAAAAATACTTTGTTCAAGCTGAATATTTTTGTATATGTTCTTCGAAGTACTGTCGAAACATGTGGAAAGTTTTATAAATTTCGAACAATCTGTATAGTCATTACAAATTCCCGAACGGAGCAAAGTCTAGGACAAGCCCGAAAGATATTGCAGAGGAGGTCTTCAATAAGATTGTTATAACTGATCGAAAAATAAATTGTTTAAACTGAAAATTTTTGTACATGTTCTTGGAAGGTCTGTCTAAACGTAAGAAAATTTTTAAAAATTTGTACCGGGCTACCCCTAAAACCTTTTATTGAAGAAGACGATCTAAAATTGTTATATCTAGCCAAACAATGAACTGTTTAAGCTTAAAAAATTTGTATTTGTTCCTTAAGTTGCTGGTAGCTGTCCCCAATACATTTTAATTTGCCGGAGCAGGTGAACGGATCTTAATTAAAAGATATTTGGTACTCACCGGTGACTGGAGCTTCTATGTCGATCATAGTCTTCTCCGAACGCAGTAGAGCGGCTCCATCGTTCACTATACGAAGGGCCGCCGCCTCGTCGATCCTACCTTCGAGGATAAAGTGTTGTTTGAGGACTTCCGGCCGCGGCCGATTTGTTTCCGGGTCGAACACTTCTGCCACTGTCAGTTTGTGCGATGGCGGAAAGAGGACATCTGCGAACAAGCAAAACAGAACCATGTAATTCACTGTCGATCGTCAATCATCCACCAAACAATTCCTTAAAGAATTAATTAATTCATTCATTGAATTAAAGAATTAATTCATTCATTCATTCAATTAAAGAATTAATTCATTCAATTAAAAAATTAATTCATTCGTTCAATTCGGAAATAAAAAAGACACATTTATCTTAAAAATTCTAATGAGCGACATGCAAAATATGAAAAAGTAAAAAGGTTCTCAAACGTGGAAGATCTGTCGAGGGGATGAAATACACTTTAATGTGTAAAATAAAATCCGCGATGTATCCCTCAACGTCTTGGCGCCATAAAAAAAGAACCTTTAACCGTCGCCATCTTCTAAACGAGCACGATCGTAGCTCGTTGGAATGATCCAGTGGATATATCGATCCCGAGAGGCTCCAGCGAGAGTTTCGCGCGCACTATCCGCATCGCGCAAAACCGCGAATAAGAGCGGTGAATCAGGCGCGCAATTAAAACCGAGTTTCGGCAAATATTGATCATCCTAAAGGCCGGCCGCAAAGTTATCGCGAGTCCCTTATCATCCTGCGTACTCTTTGCCTAGCAGCATGATTAACAGCCTCCCATTCTCCTCGAGTAGTTTCGAGTCTCCTCTCCGCAGCGTCCATTACCACTGTCCAACACTCAAACAAAACGTTTCGATTTTCGCTATGCGATTCGTACAGAGATTTTCTGCGTTGATCCCCAACCACTTGCACTCGAGGCTATTTTAGTTGGAAAACATTTCTTCCGGTCTAAAATAATTCTATTCTAGTTGATTGAAAAGATAGCTCACAGCGTTTTGAAATTAAAAATCCAAGATAAAAATAGATATTTGTTCGTATATTTATTCAATAACACGAGCAATTTTACTTCGAAAAAAGTAATGAAACAAAATGGAAAATATGTTGTCGAATAAATCGGTGAATGAAAATCGGAATTCTAGCTTTCGGTTTTAATTTACGAACGAACTTTCGTTCCAACCCAATATACATGATCTTATTTTTATTTTATGAATGTAGCACCTCGTACAGTATTGAAATGTTTCGAATCACCGCAAAACAGCTACAAGAATCGCATAATGGAAATCGAAACGAGAAGAGAACGTTGAAGGGGTATAGCCGTATAAAATAATTGTATCGACATTTACGGACTAATATATTTTAATATAATTATTACTGATTTATTACTGAATAAGACACCCAGTAAAGATAAAAGTAATACAGTCCGTAAATGACTAAAGACCGACAGTATTCAAAAAATATTTTTCCGAAAAATTAATTAAACATGGTCCGAACATCGTTCAAAAATATTTTTACAAAGATTTAACAAAAATCATCGATCGAGATACAGGGTTGGAACTTTTCACAGTTCTTTTTTTCTTGGTGCCCTATCGAATGACATTGCCCCATCGTCGATACAATTCGGTTCAAGGTCATTTTTGACTATCTTATCTATACCCTTTGTTGGACAGTGTTACCTCTGTTACGACCGTCGGGGATTTTGGTGCTCTCTTTGGTCGATTTCGACGTCATGTCGTTAAGTGAAATCTTCGACGAGCGTGAACTGCGCTTCTGGCTTATCTTCTCCAAGAACGGCTTGAGGGGACAGTTAGCGTGTCTTTCATTGGACGAATTAGTCACCGCACTGTCATCGAAGACGTCGTTCTCCAGCTTGCTGGAGGAAGTATCATCGAAGTCGTCGTTCTCCAGCTTGCTGGAGGAAGTGTCATCGAAGCCTTCGTTCTTCTGCTGGTTGAAAAAAGTGTCATCGAAGACGTCGTTCTCCAGCTTGCTGGAGGAAGTGTCATCGGAGTAGTCGTTCTGGTCGGAGGAACTGTCAGATTCCGAAGAGCTCTCGGTGTACGTGGACACGTCCCAAATCGAGGAACAACTGAAGTACTTCGACACGTTCCCGACCTTCTCAAACTGCGGATTGGAAAAAAAATGACGAAACAGTTACCGAAGAACCGGACGATCTTCTGACCAGACTGTGGATTTTATGTCGAATAAAAATCGATCAAATACCAAACGATGAAAGTATTTAACGGGCTCTAGGATTGTATAAATTATTTAATGAAACATTTATAAATCTTTACACAAATCTATTTATATAAATTTTTACACAAATCTATTTATATAAATTTTTACACAAATCTATTTATATAAATCTTTATACAAATCTATTTATATAAATCTTTATATATGTTCTTGAATTTCAGCTGATTTGTTCACTGTATCAGATACACTGTTGCAAATATTTCCATGAAATATGCAGTCCCTGGTTGCAACAATTCTGCTGCCCTGGGATCAATTCGAACGATTTTTATTCTCCATGAAAGTCCACAGCCTAACTCATCATGTTCAGAACCTTTTCAGCCTCTGTATCAGACTTTCGAGTAGAAAATACGGGTAACGATTGGTCCATATCAGACCGAGAATCGAGGCTGTCGCAGTCAGAATTCAATATGGCCCTCATGGAGTCCTCCTCAGGGTTGTTCATCTGGCAGTCCTCTGTACCCTCCTGCCGTTGCATTTGGTCCATCGAAGGACTCCCTCTAAAATCTTCGAGGATCTCAACCTCGCTGCCGGACGAGCCTTTCGATATCTCACTGGACACATCCATGTACGTCGAGTCCACGTATAAGCTGAGGCAGTCCGAGCAATCTAGCTCAACTACTTCTTCCGAAGGACCTTCCAAAATTTCTAAAGAATTCTGAAAAGCTTCCGTTTTCTCTCCTCTCACGAAAGGACTGTCAGACAGGGTTATACAATCGACCGTGGATCGCTGTTGCAGAAGTGGCTTCTGCTCCTCTACATCGTTGTTGTTTAGGTCGATCTCTTCGTGCTCGAACGAGAGGTCGTCGATCCGTTGCATGCACGACTCCAGGATCCGTTTCTTCTGATCCGGAGTAACCGTGTCCTTGAACTGTTGGTCCAGGCTCAGTTTCACGATCTCAGACTTCTCCTGCGGGCTCATTTCGGTGCCCAGAGTGCTCTTCGCCTTCTTCACCAACCAGGTGTAGTTGGAGATGAAGTTGACCGTGCGATCCAACAGAGAAGAGCTCGCCTCGTCCATAGACTCATCAAGTTCATGATAAGGCGAGCCGGCCTCGGTATCTACGGGGCTGTTTATGAAATAACTCTTCCTCTCGCGAAGATTCTTCAAAGGAGTCCTCATCTTGCGTAGCTCTACTAAATCCGCTCCTAAGTCTCTTCCAGGCTGGTCCACGTGCTCCAGGATAACGCCGACAGCCTCATCGCCCAAGGATTTTCTACTCTGTCTAGAAAAGTTCGCGTGTAAACGTTCCTCAAGACTCTTCCTCAGCTTCTCGATCCCGCTGCTGCTTGGACCAACCGTGTCCTCTAAGAAAAAGGACTCTTGCGAGTCTTGGCAATCCGACACTTGCGTCGACACCTTCGCTGGCGTGGTGGTCGGCGCGGAAGGGGTTTCAGAGATTCCTAACGCGCTCAACTTACGCATCAGGTCCATCACCGAACTACTACGGCGAAACTCCGCTCGAGCCAAACCGGTCCGCGCCGGGGTATTGTCGTCCCCTGAGAGAAGCAGACGCTCCGAGTCTGAAGAACTGTTCATGCTCATGGTGCAGTAGTAAAGAACTCGGCTACAATAAAAAAAATTTAGGTAAATTTTTTGGAAATTTTTGCATTCCTTTTATTAATCAACGTACCGATATAATTGACGAATTATTCACTCGAATGTTCACGAATCACGTTGATTTTGATTTAATATGTTACTGTAACAGATGAACGAAAATTAATTTCGGGTACTCGGTTACAATAAAAAAAATTTGGGTAAACTTTTGGAAATTTTTGCCTTCCTTTTATAAATCAACGTACCGATAAAATTGACGAATTATTCACTCGAACGTTCACTGATCACGTTGATTTTGATTTAATATGTTACTGTAACAGATGAACGAAAATTAATTTCGGGTACTCGGTTACAATAAAAAAAATTTGGGTAAACTTTTGGAAATTTTTGCCTTCCTTTTATAAATCAACGTACCGATAAAATTGACGAATTATTCACTCG
Organism: Lasioglossum vierecki; assembly: GCA_028455595.1. Lineage (NCBI taxonomy): Eukaryota > Metazoa > Arthropoda > Insecta > Hymenoptera > Halictidae > Lasioglossum > Lasioglossum vierecki. Next base: position 17,287,248 of record CM052337.1, read on the forward strand.
AACGTTCACTGATCACGTTGATTTTGATTTAATATGTTCACTGTTGAAGATATGTTACTGTAACAGATGAACGAAAATGAATTTCAATTACAAAACGAAATTCGATGTCTGTAGTTTTGGTTCGGATAATACTAGAACCACCGAGCCCGGCCAAGTGACGGATTCCAGATTATTTCTGTCAAAATTCGCGAAGAAATGTTTTAGCACAGGTGAACGAACGAACAGGTCGATTCGAACTGACACAAGGAAACGATTGGTTTGTTTTGGAAACGGTCAGATGGAAGAGGAAAGTCACGAGGCCCGTTCGAGGAAGGAGATATAGTTTTTCTGTGTTTTGAGAATTTGTCAGTTAAAAACGACGTTGTTCTAGACGAATGTTGAAAAGGTCGAATCAAATTGTCGGTTGTCGAGGAAGTTGTTTCGGTATTTTAAGGTGAATTTTACAAAATTCTTTTATTCAAGCAATAAAGTTTAATGAATATTTTCCATTTTGCTTCGACGATCTTTTGCCAAGAAGAATATATAAGAAAGTATTTTATTGATTAAAGAGCATCGCTTGAATACAGAAATTCGGTTTTATCCACCTTCGAATACCCAAATTACTTTCTTGCCAACTCAATAGAATCTCATTTTCCGTGCTAGTAGCCTATTCAGTATCTTGAAATTAATTCTGTCGTACTTTATACCTATACAATAAATTTCATTCTTGTTCCGGTACACTGTGGTTCTACTGATAACTAGATAGATTCAGTTGAAAATTTTCTTCAACTCACCAAAAAATCGTTTATAAGTCTACACTGCCCAAAACTGTTCCAAACTGAACTAGCCCGAACAGGAAAGATGGCGGCGCGATTCTAAGGGATACGATTACGCTGTGTTTACAACTTGTCAATCGACGTTCAAGGCTCGTTCGCAATGACAACAGACACATGGGAACGATCGGTTTGGCGTGGATACGGTCAGCAGATGTAAGAGGAAAGTCACTAGTAGAAGTCACCAGACCCGTTGGGGAAAGTAGATATAGTTTCTCTGTGTTTACTTATCGTTGAAATTTGTGTGCCATTTGATCGTTATCAAACGATATTTATCGTTTATAGAACTGGGATTAATAGAATTTGAAATGTTGGGTTCGAACGAAAAGTCTTTGCATTTGTAAATGAAAATTGAAAGCTGAAATTCCAATATTTATGTATTTATAGATTTACTCAATGTAACATATTGTCCATTCTGTTCTATTAACTTTTGCCGTTCTCGAGGCAACTTCTCGTGTTGTGGAATAAACATATGAATAAATAACTTTTAATTTTATTTTCGATTCTTCAAGTGTTATTGAATAAACATATGAATAAATACCTTTTAATTTTATTTTCGATTCTTCGGTTGAACACACTGCGAATTTTCATGTAACTTAATTGTTCCCATATATCTGTAAAGGATCATCGCAAGCGATTAATCTTTCGTTTAGTTAGAAATCAAACAAAAACCTCGTGTGATAGATCGGTGGGAATGTAAAATGATCGTCGCTAGCGTTGCACTCGCGTGCTTATTTACACGGCGTAACTGCGCCGCATTTATCAGCTGTTCGCGATGCATTCGTCCGGCGTAATTGTCGAGCTGTTCGCGCTCTCTCTGTCTTTTTCTCTCTTTCTTGCTAATAAACCCTGCTTGAGCAATTATAATAGATTGCGCGTCGAAGTTCTCGGGTAAGAACTCGTTTATGCGAATCATTTTATCCGCCGAAAACAACGTGTTGCTTCCCGTTGTTCTCGGCCCTTCAATTATATGACAATGAATTTTAGCTTCTTTTTAAGTTTGAAGCCTCTACTTCTATAAACTATCCTTAATTTACCCATAAAAAATTTTTCCACTTCGTCACAAGTAGGGAAACGAGGACATTAAATTTCCATTTGTCAGAACAATGTTAGACAATGTTTGGGCTGTTCTAATTTCGTGAAAAAAAATCGTATGATAATAAATTTTAGCTTGATTTCAAGCTTGAAACCTCAATTTTTATGAACTATTCATAATTTACCCATAAAAAATTACTCCACTTTGTCACAAGTAGGGAAACGAGGACATTAAATTTCGATTTGTCAGAACAATGTTAGACAATGTTTGGGCTATTCTAATTTCGTGAAAAAAAATCGTGTGACAATAAATTTTAGCTTGTTTTGAAATTTGAAGCCTCTACTTTTACGAACTGTACCTAATTTACCCATAAAAAATTTTTCCACTTCGTCACAAGTGGGAAAATGAGGGGACTAAACTTCCAATTTTCAGAAAAATGTTCGACGATGTTTGTGAGCTGTTCTAATTTCGTTAAAAATAGTAGAAAAATAGGTTTGCTGCAGTTAAGTTTGAATTACCGTTTCCCTCGGTGTTTTGGGAAGCATGTCTACCGTGTTTGAAAAGTGTTTGGTGCGCACTGCGACCTGGTAAAAGATATTCTTGAAAAAGCTAATCAGTACGGTTCAGTCGACAGCACAATTTTCTCATTTACTCTGCAGTCTGCAACCAGGTTCGATTAACCTCGAGATACGAGTGCACTGTGGCATCTGGAATCGATGTGGTTGGCATGGTCAGGATTTAGGGTGACTGATTCGACCGATCTGTTTCATCGGTCCCGTAATAGAACCTTCGATAATCGAGAATCGTCCTGGGAAAAGGTTTGCGTTCGAACCTTCTGTTAACGAACATAAATTTGCACGAAAGCGTCCCCACCAGAAAAGCTAAATTTTTAATCGATCCGCAATCGATGAATATTTTGCGAGAGGGATCGACGTTTTCTGCGCCTGGTCGTTCCGTTAATAGAATCGCGATTCCAATCATGGAACGGAAAGATCATTTCTCGGCTAATCATAGAAACTGCGGTTCAAGCCCGGTGTATTCTAAATCTGCGAAATATTAAAGGATCGTCCAATTTTAAGGCACCGCGGTGGTATTTTCGCTCATCTATTTTCCCGGATTTTTCAAATATCGATTTTCACCGCGTCCTCTATTTAGAAGCTTCGACTCGCGAAACGAGAAGGCCATATTAATATTTAGAAATTCCGAAAAACAATATTTTAATAGCAGTCGTAAACAATTTTCGGATAATAAGAAAATTCGAATGACACTAAGTGGAACATTTCTAAGAAAAACTACAAATTTTAACAATTACAGCCATCGAATTTGAAACGGTTCTGAAAAAAAAATTGTGCCCGATTTCTAAATAGAATTGCAACTTCTAGACTACTTTTTTTACAGATTACCTTGTCCAAAGATGGACCAGGAGCTTTATAAGCGTGAACAGAAACAGCCGAAGTTTACCTAATTCACTACAGTGACATTTCAGCGTAAATACTTGAAAAGCAATAGGAAGCCCCTCGCGCACGGCTGGCATTTAATAATTAACACGGCGAAACACTCTCGCAGCCATAAATAATTAAGAAATCCGCGGAGAGGTTGAATTGTCAGGTGTCGAAGGGGAATAGGTCGTCGGTGATCGGACACAAGATAAATTTCTTCTATACACATGTGTACATGATTATTCTTAAAAATACGAATTTAATTGAATCCCGTTTACGCGCATTAATATCATACTTAAAAACTAATACTCCTCAGGTAAGGAAGACATTACGTTACATTGTTTCATTGCGCTACTAATTATCAACTAACATTAAAATTAACGATTACTATGATTACTACGCAAAATTAACTTAATTCGCTCGCAACTATTCTAATTTATAATATATATAAGCGTATTCGTTTGACTGCCATTGGTTATCGCAACTATTCTAATTTTTAATATATATAAGCGTATTCGTGTTACTGCCATTGGTTATCTCGATACATTACTACATGCTTCTTACAAACTAATGATTGACGGAGTGCTACTCTTCTGCCCGCCATAGTACGAATAAATTTATAATTACAGATGAATCTTTACAAGACAGAGAAGTGGATCAACTTTGTCGAGAGATAGTTCGGTGGATAAAACTGGTCCTCGCGGTAAATAAAATGAGTATGATCATTCGATAAGAGAATGAAAAGTCCATAGTCTATTTCGTTAAAAAGAGGAATCTCTATGCGAAGCGGTTCTCTGAAATGCTTCGACTCATCTTCGGAATGGTTGATCCTGGAGTTCTGCATGGAGGGATGCAGAATAATGTTTTAGACGGACTCCAGGATCAACGATAACGGTACAGGTCAAGCAAACGGCAGACAGATAGTAGAATCAGGTAAAGCGAAGAAACTCACCAGGACTCTGATCCATGTTATCCTCCCCCAAAGTTCTCGCCACATTTACAGGATAACAAATATAAGTAATTTTATGTCGATGGTAATATTAAGATAACTGGAATTAATTTTATTGGCGCAAGGTTCGATCAATTTTTCTTAGCAATATTGCTGGAGTTGTAGAAATTGATCGAACCTGGCTTAAAGTAATTTCAATTATCTACAGAATAAATGATTCATTAATTGTTCATCTTTCAGCAAAAATAGCTATTTGTTGGGTAGAAAAATGATCGAAACTTTGCGCTGCGAATAAAAATTCATGAACAGGATAACGTTGGAAAGCGGGAAGAACTTCTGGGAATTTACCGAAATTTTGGAAAAAAGGAAGCCGAAGCCCGAACAAGTCTGAACTAGTTGCCGTGCAAAGGATTCTAATAGTTCCTATCTAGAATCCTTTGCAAACCGTCCAACAAGTCAGCGATGATGTCGATACAGGTGTTGAGATGCTAGGATTCGCAAGAGTCCTTTTTTGCAGAAGAGGAAACTGGAGGAATCTGCATGCAACTGGTCGACGACCTCGTGATGGATCACGAAAAGGTCGACTTGCACAACAACGATGTGCCAGTACGGTTCACACATCCTTATTGTACACCTCTATCCCTTCGTGATCCACAGAGAAGCGCGAGACACTTCCTTAACAACGTCGCGAGGTTGAATGCATAATCCTGCCAGATAGTCCTTGCAAAATCCTCGTCCTTAAGAGTCTTCGGGGAAGATCCTTGGGAGAAGTAATTACGTGGACTCGAGCTTCCTAGATTTTTTGTTCAGTGAGAAATGGAAACTGTTCTGAAAACGAGCCTATTGAGAGTAGATTTTAAAGATTTTAAAGGGAGTGCCTCGAAGGACGAAACGCGCCAAGACTTCGGAGGAGAAAAGATCAGAGCCTGATGATATGGCGCGACATACTTAAGATCAATGATTGTCAACACTTATGCGACTAACTTAAAAATTATATTTGCCACCTTGCCTTGGAAAATGGTGCGCGAGTCGCGACCAGGAGTCTCCCATCGCTACAAGATTTCCGGCTCAGATTCAAGCAACGATTTCCCCGCATAAAAATCAGCTGTTTCGAGAACTTGTCACTTTTTTTAAATTTTTTTTTAAATTTTTTTTTTAATTTTTTTTAATTTTTTTAAAATTTTTTTCTTTAATTTTTTTTTAATTTTTAAAGATGACTTTATTCTAAACAAATTTTGAAAAGCTCGAATCAAATTCGCCCAATATTTTTATTTAAGCAATGAAGTTTAATGAATACTTTCAATTTGAACTTAATTCTTATGTTTAATCATATTTTCCATTTTGCTTTGACAATCTTTTGCTAAGAAGAATAAATAATAAAATAATTTATTCATTAAAACTCATCGCTTGAATAGAGAAATTCGGTTTTACCCATCTTCGAATACCCAAATTACTTTTTTGCCAACCCGATAGAATCTCAATTTCCGTGGTAGTAGCCTATTCACTAGCTTCAAATCAATTCTGTCAGACTTTATACCGGTACAATAAATTTTGAGACTCGCGCAACGATTTCCCCGCATAAAGCATACAGCATACTATACTAAAAACTAAAACTACTTAATCCCATTAATCGATACTTAATCTATTTCTACTATTCTATTATTGGTTACTGGTCATTGCATTATTTCCTTAATCTATACTTAATCTATTTCTACTATTCTATTATTGGTTACTTGTCATTGCATTATTTCCTTAATCTATACTTAGTCTATTTGCCCTTTTTCCTTAATCTATACTTAGTCTATTTGCCCTTTTTCCTTAATCTATACTTAATCTATTACTACTCATTTGCGCGCTAAAATTCTTCCGACGAATCTCTGCATATGTGCCGAGAAATCCTCGAGAAATCCGAAACCGTGCCAATCGGTCCCACAAACCTCTCGAAGATCTGTCGTAGATGGAAGTCGACTCTCGGTAGCGAATCGATCGGAAAATAGAAGCAGCACCCCTGGTATTGCACAATCTCCTTAATCTAAACTTAATCTATTTGACCAGTCATTTTAACCTAAACTTAATCTACATTAAAGAATTTTGGTTTGCCCGGAAAATCCTCGAGAAATCCTAAACGGTGTGAATCGGTCCCACAAGTCTCTCGAAGTCCAGTCGCCGGTGTTAGTCGACTCTCGGACGCGAATCGATCGAAAGATGGTATGAAATCGACCCTGGGCTCACAGATCCTTAAATTACCTATTCTGAAGGATTCGCACAGTTTCATGAACTTCGACCGATGTCCATCGAGAAGTGGAAACGATCAATGGATCCTTGGTTGGGCTGGATCGAACACCTTCTCTAGATCTTCTGGCTTAGCGACGTTGTTGGCTATCCGGCAAGCTGCGAGAAGAGCTAATGTTTTTCACCTGTTTCTTTGTTTATTAATCGTTTCGACGAAGTTGTTGAGCGACAAATGTTCAATGCAAATAAAGTCTCTCCTTCAATAATTCATTAAAAATAATGTTCCATCTACTTCTTATTCTTTGTGGTGAAACTATTAAACAATTATTTCACTGATAGATGGTCTAACATCATAGAATTCCACTTACAATCTTGCAATAAATTCATTTTGAATATAAATTCATGGAATCCCAATATACTAATTATTGAAGTCGGTGGCTAAACCATTAAAGAAATTATTTAAACAATTATTTCAATGGTTCATAGTCTAACAATATATAATTGCAATAAGATCCATATTACAAATGATACATATGTAATATGCATAAAATCCCAGTCTAATCGTTACTTAACAATTATTTAAATGCTTGTAAAACTATTTCAAAAGTTATTTAACCGCTCGAGACTCTGCTACGCCTGCTGCACAGCGACTAAATGAACTACCAAGACTCTCAGACGGATTTTGCGACGCCATTCGCCACATATGTAAATCAACAGTGTGCCAACAACTTCCCAATGGAAAACGATTAATGTTTCGAAGCCAACATAAATTTCCGCACACAATGATCACCGTGAAAATCTAGACTGCACGTTCAGCTAGATTTTCACTATTTTTAACGGTTTACAAGATCGTGGGGGCAATAGGATTGGAGGGAAGAAAAATTCGATGAAGTTCCGATTTCAATTTGCGAGGACAGTTCTCTGGTAGCGACACGCGACCACCTAGTAATCCGCTACGTAATCTTATTAACCTGTCGTGTTTACATTCCGCGTGACTGTTCAGCTGGAACGTGTTTTCGAAACGTAGCGTATCTACAACGGTCGAGTGACTCGAAACGATCTCTCTGTTGGGAGTTCTCTTCTAGAGAAAGAGAGAGAGATTCGAAGAGAAGACATTAGCTTTGGCAAATTCTTCGAAGAGAGAGGAGGATGGAAGAGACAGAGAGAGAGAGGAAGAGAGAGTAACGTGACTGTTCTCGCTCGCCTAGCTGCCAAAAGTCGCGTATTAATAGTCCGACTGACAAAAACAAGTCGTCGCGTCGTGTTGCATGGACAGAAAAGTTTTTAATCGCACCCGAATCGCGAGAAACGCGGTCCCGCATCGGTTTCCCAACTGGAACGATTTCGCAACCACTGCACATGAATAGAATCTACCGTGACCGGCTCTAGCTGTGCCACTGTTCTACGCGCAAACGTTCCGTGTTTCTAGTCATTCTTTTCAGCTGTACCTGCTGTGCTAGGATTCCAGGGAGCTGGAGAAAATTTCGTTTCCGTGTACCTCGCGATCGGTCCAATGATTCACGCTGAATAGAGTTTTCATTTAGACCTTGGCTTTTTCAGGAAATATTCCTAAACCTAACCTGTATGGTTTTTGGGAGGTTTTTGGAGAATGATAGATGCCATTCGGAGGTGGGCCAGCAACGCCATTTTGTGGACGAGGAAAAATAAGAAAAATACTGCTGTGTACCTCACGATTGATACTACGAATGACACCAAATAGATTTTTCATTCAGCCCACCAGTTTTCCGGAAAAAATTCCTGAAAGTCGAATATTTGATTTTTTTAAGGGAATTGTAGAACTGAATGATAGATGTCATTTGGGGTGGCTCTGGTACCGCCATTTTGTCACCAGGAGGAAATAAAAAAATACGGGTATGTTGCTCAAGACAGGTGGTATAAATCACACTGAATAGATTTTCCATTTGGCTGACGGTTATCTCCAAAAAAAATTGTCGAGTCTACGTTTTCGGTCTTCGCGGTGTTTCTCGAGAGCGGAGCGTTATTTTGTGATCGATCGACTGGAATTGCGTTACGTCGCGAGAATTTAGGTTGATGGCGCATATTAGGGTGGTTGATGGAAGGTCGTTCGTTAGGAATTTCGAGTCGGAAACGGTTGCGAGTTTGCCGAAAACGTGTGCCGGCGTTCAAGGACAGGAAAGTTTGTGTTGAGCGTCGTCGATGGTTTGCGTGTTGTTATTGGGGACGGGACAATGACGAACTCTCCGAAAGCCGGGTAACTTAACGTACACGATACTAATACCGGGGAAACGGTGGTTCTAAGCGGAAATTTCAAGGAATTTGAATGAGAGTCACGAACTAATTGCACGAAAATGAAAAATTTCACATGGATAAAGCTAATGAGAAAATTATTGATGATAAAACAGCAGCGAATACTTGCAACTTGTTGGGAAACTTGCAGTAAAATCGGATGAAAATTGCGGAAATATTCGACGGTACAAAACCGAAAGGGATCCGCGGAATTCCGATGCAAGAAACTGTTGGAAATTGATTCTGGAGGATCTTTGCGTGCGGAATAAGATGAAACCAAAATTCTTACCGAACCATAGGACTCTTTGCTTCTTCTTTGATTGTCGCGAATTCAGCCAGCGTTCCCAAAATACGTTTCGACAGTGAGTGCGGTTCAGAACGCCATGCGCGAACGCATCGCGAAATAGTTGATTGCCATTCCTCCATCGAGGATCTTGCCGGTATTCTCCGCTGACTGACGTGTTTACAACTTACAAACTAATAGATGACTGGTACTCGATCCTGTGGGTAACGATCCACGATGCTTCGATGTCTCCAGATAGCGTATCGATCGCACAGATCGATCCGCGTTACTGGAGAGGGGATGAAAATGGTTCTTATTGCAATTTTTTCTGTAGGAACCATACACGATACCGAACGGAGATCTTCTGGAACGTAAAAGGACGTCCCCAGACTACAGCAACATCTTTTTTCCAGATCCACTCTCTTTGTTGTTCGTAGAAGAAATAAATAATTTAACCGCCACGCGGTAAATTGAAAATAAAGTGTTTCTGCATTTTTCCTAGGAGAACCGAGACCCCCTGGGATATGAAAAGACGTCAATAAACTACGGCAAAATATTTTTTCCAGGTCCACTTTCGTTGTTGCTCGTGGGATGAATAAATAATTTATCGATCCACGCGGTGAGAGAAAAATGAATGAAAGGGTTTCTGATTTTCTCCTCGGAGAAACGTTCATGATCTGAGACCTCCTGGGACGTGAAAAGACGACCCTAAACTACGGCAAAACATTTTTCCGCTTAGTAATATTTCTCGTGGGAGGAATGAATAATTTATCGTTGCACGCGGTGAGAGGAAAATGAAAGTTTCTCAATTTTTCCTGGCTGAACCATTCGTGATAGAGAACCGAGACCTCCTGGGACGGACAAAGTCGTGTTAAAACTGAAGCGACATATTTTTTCCGGCTGTTTTTTCGGATAAATAAAATAGTTCGGTTACGTTGCTGGGAACGGCGATGGGCTGCGGGCAACTGCAGTGGGACTGCAACGAAAATTTCGGGTGCAACGCGGCGGAATCGCGTCAGGCACGCCGGAAACCACTCCCGAACCGAGACCCCCACTCGATGAACAATCAATATTTTCGAAATTTAACGCGTTTGTTCAGAGGGGCTGCAGCGCAATCAAGCGCCGGGAAACACTTTGCTGTCGACTCCAGCCGAACGCCGCCGGAGTCATTGAAATTCACCAAATATAACAACGCATTCGCGACCGTCGAAAGTAAATTATGGGAGGCCATCCGCCACCCCTCGACGCCCTCACCGTCCCCCGTCCTCCATCGGCCTGGAAATTGTAATCCAGGTGAATTCGATTATGACACGATCAACGCGCGATTGTCCGGTCCGCCGTGGTCGATCTTCGTTAATTCGACCATCGGGTGTACATTTTCCGCTGTCACTCGGAAGTTTTCATTACGAGGACTACAAACAGTGCTACATCATACAACCCGCGTAAACATTTTACAAACCCTCCACGATCTTAACAACGATCCTAACTCTCAGATTTATGAATGATAAATACGTTCGCGAGGTCAGTGGGTCGAATATTATCATACCCAGGCGATTCCACGTGAAAAACAGAATCGAAAACGTGGAACAGTAGGTTCTTCATTCAGCTTTCGTTTTCGAGAAAATCAAAAAATAATACACTAGAAAATTTAGATTGTTTCTCTATAAAATCTTTTAACCCCACATTCACCCCATTCAGATTGTTTCAATGAGCATTAAGACCAAGTATGATGTAAATCAGACCACGAACAATATACAATTCCTCGTACAAATGTTGCAACCCCTTTTCACCCGCTTAGGGGATGAATTTTTTTAAAATGACGAAATAGGTGTTTGATTAATTGTATCAAAGAGCATTAAGACCAAGTCTCAAGCAAATCTGACCACAAATAAAATATTCCTCGTACAAATGTTGCAACCCCTTTCACCCCCTTAGGGGTTGAATTTCTAAATATCCGTTCTTATACCTTATATAGTTCATAAAGGAAGCCTCTGTGCAAAATTTCAGCTTTCTAGGGCCAAGGTTATAGCTTGGGCGTTGATGAGTGAGTCAGGACTTCGTTTTGAAAAAAAGTTGAACGTGACTCTATGTTCGCCGAAATTAAACAATAATTCATTCTCTGCGACAACATATCGATTCTACGCGAGAAACCGAATCGAAACTGTGAGACAATATTTTCTCGCTCGAGCCTCCTCGTTTTCGAGAAAATTAGAATCGAACGTGCGCGCGTGTTCGATTCTCCGGGAAACGAGAGGCGCGCGCGGCTCGTCGAAATGAAATAATAATCCGTTCGCCGGTGACAGTGACCAGGATGATAAAACGCCGCGTTGATTTCACACGGAAACCCGAGTCGAGAACGTAGGATAACATTTTCCGCTGGAGTAGAAAGCTGTCCAAGTCGAGTTTTCATGAAAATTGGGTTTTCAGCTTCGCCTTGTTAGGTACAGTATTTTATCCATAAATGTCCCAAAAGTCTCGCTTATAAATGTCCCAGATCTATCCCCACTATTTCGGCCGCAAGGAAGGACTCTTTCTTTCCTATACGCCCGAAACTTTAATTGTCTATTACACGAGTAAATATCATCGAAATTATATCATATTTGTGTATGGTGTTAATTAGAAAAATGCCACAAATATGGTCATCGAAGTCCCGCAAAAAAAAAATAATGAAAAATAAATAAGTTGTAAATTTTTATTAGCTATGGCCTCTCGAGTTCAGTTGTCCTTCTCTACGTTCGGCAACATTCAAAGAATACTGTCCGTGTCTTATAAATGTCCCTCGGCGGACCCGTGCTGGGGACTTACATGGATAAAATACTGTACTTCAAAATCTACGGTTTCAGTGACTTTCGAAGGCAACTGCTGATTGATTAAAGCAAGATGGATCTTTTATCCAGCGCTTTTGACTACTGAACAAACTCCATCTTCGCATTATCGAGAAACGAGTACACCCGTATTAATTAGTTTTATTCGGCTACTGTAAAATTGACTTTCTCGTACTTGAGCAATTTTCATGAGACCGAGGATATGGCGGTCTCGTGACGGATATTGGCACACCTGAGCAAGTAGCGTGGGCGTTCGTGAACTCTTCCAACGGACCGGGGAGCTCGAGACAGCGAGACAAGACAACAACAGTAAGAAAGTCCTCTGGCAGAGTCTCGTCGCGTCGGTCGGATTCTTCTCGGAAAATTCTTGACACCTTTCGGCGACCGTCTGCCACCTGTCGGGCTGTCTGTCAAACGTCCGACAATCCACTCCGCGCGAGTCGATTTACTGCGCGATCTTACATACCGTGGACGCGGTAACAATGCTTGCTCGGCTGGCCGCCGGCCAATTCCAAATCGAATTTCGATTCCGGCCAGCTTTTCCGCGAAAAATCCAGCCCACCCCTTTCGCCCTCGATCATTCATTTATCCGGAGGAGTCTCGGGCAGAAGGTTTCGATACGTCGATCAACCAGAAGTTCCCTCCGGGCGAACCTCCGGAACACGTCCGTTTCGAATACTCGCGAAATATTCATCCGTTAATACAACTGAAATAACAGAAATCAGGACGATTATGCCAGCGATAACGCTGCTCCTAATTATTGGGAATCATCGCTGACCCACAACCAGGTCGCCATTCGGCCTCCTCTGTTATTTATCAACGATCGACCAACAACCGTTGGAAGAAACGCCAGGATCGAAGAAGAGCCTCTCTCTATCTCTCTCTTCCTCTCTCGTTTGTTTTTATTATTCGACCGATTGACGCAACTCGGTCGCACACTGCTCAACGACCAGTGTGTGAGCTCGTCATTACCGTGCGCGCGCCAATGATAAACGTAAGCGACGCTGTGTCGACGATACTCTTTTTTTGTTTTCTCGCAAGTGGGTCGCGGCAGATACTTTTACGAACTTCACCGCGAGATTCTTCAATATCAATGTTGCTTGGGTAGAGTCAGGATGGATCAATATGAATTTTTTTTCAGAATTCTTTATTAAATATTGAAAGAATAGGGTAACTGCATCAGTAAATGAACGCTTTTGCATATTTCAACAAATTTTAAGCCGCACGGTATACTAGCGATAATGAATCTTGGACCAATAATAATTATTATTACCAATAATTACTAGAATGTAGTGTTCATTGACTGGTACTTTTTTATGTTTTTTATTTAACGTTTAATAAAGAAAAATAATAATTTCATTTTATTTGTCAAAAATAAATGAACAAAAATAAAATGAGATTATTATTATTTTCCTTTATTAAACGTTAAATAAAGAATATAAAAAATACCAGTCAATGAACACTATATTCTAGTAATTATTGGTAATAATTATTATTATTGATCACAAAAGAAGATCACAAAATTTAGTATTACTACAATTTCGATCGAGAATAATTTCAAGGTATACCGCCATTTTGTAGGCAAATCAAAATCAAAGAATACTCGTGTGCAACTCAAGATAGGTGCTACGTATGACTCGTAAGAAATTTTCTGTTTGGTCCAATCTTTTTCCAAAAGAAAATCGGCGAAGGTAACATTTGTATCAGCTGTTGAATAAATACGGGTTGAATAATTCTAAGGTTCCCAAGGATTAACATAACTCGGTGTTGTGCGAGCGCAGCAGAAGTTGCGCAATTCATTAGTCGAAAGTTCAGTCAGTCTGACAAACATTATCGGCGGAACGTGAGAATTCACGACACCGTTGAACGCACGAAAATCAAACAAGCTGACGACGACGCCGGTGGAAAGACACGTGTACCTGCTACGCAGAGATAATTACGTGTCAACAGAGGTACACAGAGGCGTGTTCCGCAGCCCTAACCGGGCTATAGACTCCGACGACGACGTCGCATATCCTCGCGATATACATTTCGACGAAGCAAACCTCTCGATGGTTCGTATCAACACAACGGGGAACGATAACGAGCGGAACTGGATTTCCCTTTGTAATTTTTCCATTTTCCTTTTCTCTCTAATTACATAAACAATTGATTCATGGGCGATAGTGCTCATTAACCATTGTCGCTTCTCGGACATAGTTGCATAAAAGATGCATAAGATCCTAGAATATTATTTCACCCCTTCTCAATTCACATTTCAAATCCATGAATTGTGCTTCAATTATAGTGTGATGATACAAAGAAATACATTTTCCAAAACAGGCAAAAAGGAATTAATCGTTTCGCAATATGTGAAACAGTTAAACGGATGAATTTTCACCCATAAAAACGTACGAGGGTTAAAACGAACAACTGTCTAAAAACATTTATTACATTACAATAACTAGACTGCGCATCTTTAGGCACTTATATTAATTTATATTAATACAAATTTTATTCACTTCAGATCTATAAATAAATCTACCACTAAAAATAAAATTTCATTTATTCCCAGTTTCTTGAAATTCGTCTGAAACAATTGGAATCGACAAACCGAATTATCAAGGGTTGATTTTACACCGTCCGAATTAATTTGATACAGTTTATTCATTTTGATGCTGTGAAATTTTCGCGAGGCGCACAATAGATACGGGGGCATAATGACCGCGATAATAATCAAAGAATAAAATGCACGGGGATGGGGGACGGGATTCATTTATTCGTCGGCGTCGGTGGGGGTGGTTCCGAGCGGAGTGGAGTCGATTTATATATTTATCGAGCTTAGGGACGTCGAAAGAATGGGCAGGAAAGGATACGTGAATAAAAGACGATGGTTTATGTAGGTCAGGGAATGAAAAGTAACGAGTCGCTCGTGACTGGATGGACGTGAATGAATGAGCGAACGGTCGGCGGAGTCGCGAGGGAAAAAGCGAACGCCCCGGTCCAACCTGGCCCGAGGAACGACGGAAGAAATACCGGACAAAAGCGAAGACAACGGCTCCCTGCGAAAGGAACCGGCTGCGGGGGTGGGGAACCAAGTGCAAGTGGAGAGAAGTGGGTCGGATTACCAAGTAAGAAACACAAGTGCGAAACACGAGAAAGTCCGAAATTCCTCGCGATTCTCGCTTGACGGACCGTGCCCGACTACGGCCGGGTCGCTGCGGACCCTCCGAATACGCGTGGAACCTTTCTGCGTTGTCCAAGGTCGATCTAAAGTGTTTTTATTGTTCTTTTTTATTATCTTTTTATATATTTTATTATTTTTATTATTATTAACAGCTAGATCATTAGTGAATTTATAGTAATTTACATAAATCAATGGATTTAAAAAAGAGGAGGACGTTTCTAATATTGTCTTCTCCTAGATTTGTCTCGAGGCCATCTTTGATAAAGTGATTTTTACTTACGTTCATCGATCACGTTTCTCCTTATAAAGTTAAATAATAAATATACAATATTTTTGCGTTACTAAATTTCCATACAATAAATTACTAAACGTATTAATACTAGCTGACCCGACAGACTTTATCAAAAATCCTATCGAAAAAAGCACTTTCATTTTTCCCCGATTTTTCTCATTTTTCTAATTTTTCTTTCCCTGAAAACCTTATTCGGAGCATTAAGAATATTTTATTTTTCAATTAGCCAAATCGGTCCAGACGTTCTCGAATGATGCGCTTACCACCGAACAGCATTTAATTTTTATTTATATAAAAGATTTTCATAAACTACTGAAAGTATTGTACGAGGTATCGTATCAGTTTCCTATCGATAAGAGAATCTTATAATATTTCAGAAAATATTTATACATGGTTTCTGTGTCTTACAATCGAGACAGCCAATTTTAATGTTGCATAAAGATTCGCTGTCTAGTCGGGACGGAATGGGCAGCGAATATATTTACACGCTGAAGAATTAATGACGATACTATGAAACTCGAAGCTCCGCAATGTACCAATATTGCAGCTAGCAGCTAAGAAACGTGGGTTCGCGAAATTCGATCGTGCCGCAACCTAAATCCGCCAATTATGAATTGCAATCTGAATAAATCCGAAGCCGAGGGCAAGGAGTGGTTCCATTACAGCGAAACCCAGCCCCGGCTGCACGGGGGATCGTCGAAGACAAGAACCAGAGCTAGAAAGCTAATTGAAGAAATCCGACGACAACGACGATGCGCTCGTGGAACGGTCAAAGACAAAGATGCGGGACGTCAGAGGGGATCAAACGAAGAAAGGCTAGGATGAGGGGTCAGGGGTTAGGGGTGCAGAGACGGGGGTGCACAGGTAAGTAAGGGAGAAAGAGAGATATGGGTCAGAGGATGGACCGGACGGAATATTGATCCGGCCACCTCACGATAGTTGCCTGTGTTGCGCTATGCTCTCCGCCGTGTTTCCTCTCTCTCTCTCTCTCTCTCTCTCTTCCGTTTCTCTTCCGCTCGCCCAACACCACCCGGAAGCAACTTGATCCGGGAATTTTCAATTGAACACCTTGCGATCACAGGTGGTCGAAGGATCAACGCAGCCTTTCATATTTCCAGGATTTTTAACCCATTGTCGTATTTTAACGAGTCAGACTCGTGATTTCGAGATTTTAACGAAAATATAAGCAAATACGGTATGCCTTTCTTCTCAGATGAAATCAAATTTCATTCGTTCGTATTATCAATATTTAAGCAACAAGATAAATAGTAGCCATGCAAAAAGTATACGACATTGTTGGGGATAAAGTTGATTTAATAACTGTGACTGTAAAGAAAATGTTAAAGCGAAGAGATGCGAACCAGCAAACGCATTTTCTTTGGGTCAAAATGGTTGCAAAAACCAGCAAACAATGGTCAGTGACCGCGGTAATACCAGCACGAATTGGTAGACCGTGGTCACTGACCAAGAAAATACGTCTACCAATTATTGTGATAAATGCTTCCCGCAGTACTGCGATTGCACAATACTCGAGTGCATCGTCGAGCATGAACAGGTATGTAAAACTATCAGGAAGGAAACGGGGCGAGTGCTATAGTATCGATACTGGTTCGCGGTGGCAGGTGTCGAGTACTCGAACGACCCGTCGAAAATCGAAGACGGTGCCCTTACCCGTCAGCATTCGGTCACCGTGAATGAGTGAACGCGTGTAACACCGCGCGCACAAGTCATGAATGGAAGAGAATGCACCGTATTGATTCCAGTGTTTCGCAACTACGGCCCTGCTGCACCGTTCGCCTCCACGTGACCATAATCGCGCGATGTAATGCTCCGACAACGGAGGGTAGCTCTCGCGAACAAATCCCATATAAAATATAACATATATTAATTTTACAAACATTTTCTACAACATCATTGATAAATCTCCTAGTCACGTGTTATCAATAGACTGCGGACGTTTATGAATTTTAAGAAATTTTAAGGAATAAAATAGAACGTTATTTTCCTTTTTAGATCTGAAATAAATTAAAACATTTTCAGAAGCCATATAGCTGAGCAAAAATCCTCAGTCTAATTATTAAATAAATTGTTTTGGAAAATGGAGCGACCGATCATCTAATAATAATAAATTATTTATTAATACAATTTTAATTATTTATGGTTAAATCGAATCTACTCATTTTTGTCACGGATGCATAAAATCAATACAAAAATTAAAATAATATTAATCTATCCATAAATAAATAATGGAGGAGCAGGGATTCAGTTTTTCCCACGCAAAATGAAACGAGTTCAGGGCTGTGCAACGGACCGTGGAACCGGGCGCCTTGTGTCCGAGCTAAGCAGTTTAGCTTTGTCCGCGGAAGTTTCCGCTGCTCGTTCCCCGGTCTGATTTGGTGCTGGCAACTTGCTAGAGACGTCGGTTGCAGTGGTAGCTCGCAAAGACGCGTTTCGTTGGCTCGGAACGTCCCGGAACACGTCGCCGGCGGATCCGTTTCCGACGGTTCGACGCACTGGCAAGTTCCCCGGTGACCGAGAACCCGCAGCGACGATCGATTATCGGAGACCTTTATCGCAGATAGGGTGTGGGTCGGTTCGTCGAACCCTTTCGGACTTGTCCCGGACTAGTCCCGGAATCGTTCCTTCGAACTGGAACGTATTGTTCGTGACCGAATTCCGCGATCAACCTAACTCCTTTCGTCTTATCGTTCGCGATACGCTGTCTTTCAGAATTTTTTCCAGCTAACCTGTTGGGTATTTTCATATGAAATTTGACAAGCTTGTGGAGCGACTTTCGAAGAGTGTACCCAAATTTTTATCACCTGGATAAACCGTTTCTTTTTTTAAATTTATTTATTTATTTTACGTCGCTCTCAACTCTTTGCTAAGGTTACTTCGCTACGGGACCTACAGATTATTAAGATGGGTTCCGAACCACCTTAGACCGTTTCTTTCCTCGATGCAAGGAATTACAATTGAATTTATAATTATGCGATCAAAGTGGCGTAAAACTAGCAGATTTTTATAGAAAATATGCATTCAATAATTGTCAGAAACAAACATTAAAATTTGATTTAAAAATTATTATAAAATTAAAATAAATAAATAAGATCCTCAGAGAGACTAAAAAATGCCCAGGGGTCTTGAGTGCTCGAGGAACGGCTAAAATGGCGTACAGGGGTTAATGGGACGTTGAGGACGTTCATTATCACCGCAATAAGTCGCTGTTTATCGGTGCAACGGTATTTTACGGGCGAAGAAGCGGCCTAACCGCGGTAACAAAGGCATCCGCGACCTAAATTGATAAGCGAGATGAGGAGGGAACTGGTCGGCTCTCTCCGGCCCGAGGAACTCCGCGGACGTGTGCTTGCGGAACGGCCGGGAACGGTAAACAATTGGCGAAAATAGAATAATTATTTATGTAAGGAGAACTAGGCCTCACGGTTTAGATCCGTACGATTCTCCTTAGGACCGAGCGGAAGTGGCGATTGTGACCGACGAGGATTCTGCGTTTCATTCTCCATTCAGGAAAGTTTTCATATCTCCCGAGGGAAACACGGTTTGCCATGACCGAACGCGATCACGATGGCGTAACTAGCAGATTTTTCAAATATTGATTTCACATTCTTTGTAATATTTACTTTATATTTTTTAAATATCTGGTTTATATTCTCTGAATATTTAGCTTATATTTTCGAATTGCAACAAACTAAAGTGAAATAGAAATTTTTTTCTTTCTTAATATATTTTTTCATTGAATTGATTGTATCATTATTTTTTTCTTCTTTGTCTTTGTGTGCATGTACCTTCTTTCGTATTAAATAAGTAGTCTTGTATCTTTCTCTTTTTTTCTTTTCTTTGTAAATACTTAAAAAGAGCTTCTATCCATCAATAATAAATAAATAATAATAACAGCATCGAATACTTTCATTCAAGATTGCAATATAAAAGAAAATGTCTATGCTCTCTTTTGGTACCGCAGAATTATTAAAAATCCTGTTCACATGCTTTCGGTAGATTGGCACGTGTTATCATACAGCTAATAATATTTGTAGTTTTCGAATATCAAGTGACGTACTCGATTATTTCAGTATCAGTTGAAACAGGCTCATAATAATGATAGAAAAGGAATGAAAAGAGATGATCGCTCGTATCTAACTGCGATTACAATGGCAGCTCGTTAGCCGATCTATTGACCGGGGGCAAGGCGATTAGATCACCGACTCGTATGCATCGATCGCAAGTAAATCAGAAGAGGAAGCTGATAAATCAAACCGGCGCGGCGGCCCGTGATTGTTGTTAGAATAGAATAAATGGCCGATTACTTGCTTTGCTCGCGTAACACGCGAATCTTCGTTGTCGTGACGCGGATTAACGGATCCGCGCTTCTTCTCGAACGTGCGTGAACGTCATCGGTTGACGTCGACCGATGACACTGCAATTATCCACGCTGAATTACGTAGCCGACTAATCCCGGCTCATCTAATTACGCTCGTTAGGCCGATCCACGCCGCGTTCATAAACGAGCCGGATTAATCGCGATTCTCGGCGGCACTGCACCCCCTCGAACCTTCATCGTCACTCCCCAATTTCTATCCTAAGCACACTAACGTCCAAAAATCACCGGACACTTACTTACCATCCGTGAAATAGTAATTGAAGACTACTAGCTTCAAACTAGACTTTATTGTTTCGTTCTGATCAGGTGTAGTCATCGTACGATAATGTTTTAATGAAAAATTAAATAGGGTAACTGCACCAGTGAATGAATATTTAAGAAATTGTTCAAGAAGATATTTTATTTTTTAAAAAATATGTGAATTGAAAGAATCTCTGCCAAATATATAATTAATATTTAATTATAATTAAATAATAACTAGAATGTAGTGTTCATTGACTGGTATTTTTTATATTTAATAAATATTAATTACTAGAATGTTGTGTTCATTGACTGGTATTTTTTATATTTTTTATTTAACGTTTAATAAAGAAAAATAATAAATTCATTTTATTTGGGTTCATTTATTTTTCATACATGAAGTATAGGAAGCCATCTCTATATGCGAAGTGGCTTCCTATATTTTATTTGTAAAAACTTTGTGAAAAAGAGTAGAAATTGTGGGACGATTATGGGCAGCTCTGACTACAAAATTGGAAAATAATTAGCTCAGTTCAATTTTATTAGATTGGCCATGATGGTAGATCACGGTCACTGACCGAACCACTCCTGGTCACGGGGTGATCACTGACCCGAGCCTCGAAAATTCGTGAACCACGATCACTGACCGAGGCACGACTATCTTCCGAAGAACATCGTGCAGATGTCTACCGAATCATAACGAAGATGCACGAAACAAATAGAATACAGTCGAAATGGAAATGAGAAGGCAGCCGATCGTCCTCGACCGATCAAGCTCCGAAATCGCGGGTCGTAAAGCTAATGGAATTCTCCACGGCGAGATTGTCGGGGGCCTGGCAATCTATCGATCCACCTTAACAGACGTTACCTCGACTGTACAATGGAACACTTGGCCAACGTGGCGTGGCCAACGACAATTCTGTTCCACCTTGGGGAAGAGAAACGAGGTCCTTGCTAACGAGAATCCTCGGCGAGGTTATGATCGCGAGACAAGAAAAATGGGCAGACGTATATGAACGTGTGTGTGTGTGTGTGTGTGTACACGCGTGAGAAGAATTCGCGTAATCAAGGAATAGCTGGATGGATGGTTCCGAGTGATGCACGAGTATAATAAAAACAATAATGGCTCTACTCGTTTCATCCAGTTTTATTGTCTTCACAGAATCTTCGCCAGACAACGAAGTACTGAAACATTATTTTTCAATCGTTGTACGCGCGTAGATGGGAAGGATCGATGAACTCGACATTTACGAGACATTGCCGATCGCTCGTCTCTTATGAGAAAGAAGGTAAGCTTGAAAGAAAATCCTAACGCACCGGTTTCGCAGAATCCTACGCAGAGGGTTGTAGCATTTTATCGCCTACCATTCTCCACCCCCGACCCTGATACACTACCGTTCCACCGGATGTGCGGTGGCTGTCGGTTCGAGCTTGAAAGCTTCTAAAGTTCAGGAGTCAAAGCCGACTGCGGCGGTATGGCTTCAAAGAGCTTTTCTACGCTCGTCGTCGTTGGCGCTGGCTCTCGGCGTGTCGCGAAACATCGCTTCCTGCTTTTAGCACGTATCCCGTCGATAGTCACATGTACGTTTACTCTGCTACCCGCCCCTGAATCGCCGGAGATCTCTCGAGGGATCTTACCTCCAGCGATTCAGAGAAATCCGCGGAGAAACCAGTCTGGCTTGATAGTCGAGAGATTCCGACACACCTCTGTGATCTCCTCGGAAGACATGGTCAGACTCGGTCAGTGACCATCATATGAAAATTCTTAATGCTTGTGTCTTGGTCAGTGACCATGCCATGGCCATTCCCCGTGCTAACGCCTTAATCAGTGACTATCTACTAATTCCTAACATCAGCACCGCGGTCAGACCCGGTCAGTGAGCATGCTAGGAAAATTCTTAATGCTAGTGGCTTGGTCAATGACCATGTCCCGGACATTAAACATGCTAACGTCTTGATCAGTGACCGTGGTCTTAAAATTCTTAACGGAAACATCTTGGTCAGTGACCATGGTCTACTAATTCCTAACAGCAGCACCGCAGTCAATACCATCCTCCGAGAACTCCTAGCAATGTAAGAAGGGTAACAAAAATGGTGGCTCATATGAAACGGTCGATTCTCAGAAGTGATTTACGTTTTACCGGTTGTTAATTTGTAAGACGGTAAATGTGTCGACTTGTAAGAGAAACGATCATCTATAGAACGTCATTGTACGCGCAAACAACAGGGGAACGCGTTTGAGTTACGAGCGAGGATTTGTTTGGCTGTCTCGTCACGGCTCGTATTTCGTAGCCGATTGTTGCGCGATCGTCGGTTATTTACCGGCAGTTTCGACCAGCCGCAGAGGTCGGCACGGGGATCTGAATCGGACATAAATTACTCCGTAGTCGTCGCGGCGGTCGTTGTTGCCAGGCCAAGTTTACGCACCGTTTCTTGGATTCGCGGATTCCGCAGGTGCGGATCGAGCCTCGCCGACAGTAAACTCGCGGGGTTACGAGCGGAGAACGACGTTCACGAGCCGCGAAGTCGACGAGCGCGAAGCTTGAGGGGCTTTCAAACCGTTTCCCGTAATTAAACGGTCGCGCGCCGTAGCTTTCTCGAAACCGAAAAAGGACGCCGGAATTGGCTCCGTCGAACTTTCAAACGTTCTCCTCCCGCCATCCGGTGACGACCGGTGCGGTCGCAATAACAATCGTCGGCTCGACGAGCCACCCCGTTTGAAATATTCGAAAGAGGCATGCTCGAAACGATAGGACCGGGAAACTGGTTAACGCGCCAGACGTTAAACGACTACGGCCGCGCAGCTTCGCCGTTCTACACTCGGAATTATTTCAAACGGATTAGGAAAAACCACGGAGCTGGAAGCTCACGGATCGTTCAGGGCGCCGTTTATACGGCGGATTTGTCTGTATGGAATTGAAAGACTGCTTTCAGAACAGCGCCCCGGCAACTGGAAAACCCTTTTGATCCTTTAACCATAGAACTCTCCAGTGCGGTGGCTCGAAATCCTCGGGAAACGTGGTAAACGTTTGAACGTTCACCGTGTCGCCGCTAAATACAACCCTGGACCGTGTTTCCGGTGAATTTCCAGCAATTTTTTTCGGCCACGGTCAAAATGAATATAGCGTACAGTATTTTCACTAAATTATCGTCGTACGCCGATTCTTTGTGACTCTGTATCCTGGTTCCTGAAGGATTTCGTGGCCGAGCCAGGAAACCGATTTGGCACACCCGCTACGTGGAGCGTGCTGAAGCGTGCCTCGAATATCACGGACGGATATTGCATTCTACTTCCGCGTGCGGTCCCAGTGAACGCGATAAACCCGGATACAATTCTAAATAATGGAACGCGGTGCGGACGCGTAGCCGGAACACGTAGGACGTCTTTTTCAAACTCGCCGCTACAATTGCCCGGACCTGGAGAGGTTCGATTTAGCGGCAGCCATGGTTTCCCGACGCTTATCGCGTCTTAGTCGAGCATTGTCTCGTTAATTAGCTCTGGATTCGCTGTTTCGTTGATCAAAAGATATTTTCAATTGTTCAAAGTGGTTGTGAAGGCTTCCCAAAACATGGTCAGTGACCACGATCATTCCAGAAAATCGATAGACATGGTCAGTGACCGCGGTCACTGCTAAAAATTAGTAGACATGGTCAGTGAACACGACCACCGCAGCACATTGGTGGACAGTCGTCACTGACAAAGACGTTACACACCGTACGCTGTTTTCAGGATTTAACAAGGCAATACAGTTGCAAATTGGAAGACGTGATCATTGATCAAGACCTTACAGCCACGAATAGCATTCGCGGTCACTGACCACTTCCTACCAGCAGCAACGAGAAAACTTGCTACAAATATGGATCCCGGGATTCCACAGAACTGTTTTCCTTCTTATGCTCTTTTCAAGATTTATTGCGGCAGAATATATTTACGGGGAACATCATCAACAACCGTCCGCGGTAATTGTACGAGAGGCGGTGGTGTACCCGACCGCGTTTACCCGTTCGAATTTCCGTCGTTCCGGCATATAAAGCCGCGTGCACACGGTGATCGTGTCACACGCTCAACCGATCCACGGGATATCCCATTACACGCCGATTTGGAGGCGCAAAGGGGTTTTACTACTATTTGCACCCGATTATAGAGCACAAAGCTGCGAGCGACGGTCAAATTGAAACGCGCGCAAAGCCGACCGACCGGATTCCCTCGACTTTTGCGCTTCCCTCTGCGAATCCGAGCGCGAGCGAAACCGAAATCGGCTCTGCGCGGACCTGCAAAACAGCTACCCCTCCATCCGGTTTTCGATGATTCTCCTTCCTGCGTGTGGAAAAATCATCGAAATTGTAGTGTTGATTTTGGAAAAATCGCACATTTCGAAGAATCGTCCAGAGGCCAACAGTCGAAGATGCAACAAGCGGACGAGACGATCGTCGCGAGTATCAGCGTCCCGGTCCATTCATAACCGGCCACGCTAAATTTAGAGGCTGGGGAGAGCTTGTTTGGGAATGTTGCTGTCCCCCGCACCTCCCGCCGCCTCCTTTTTCACACCTCTTCAAGGCGGAACCTGCGTGAAAGGGCACTGCTCCGTTTGCGTGTCGATCTTGTGACGTCCACGCGCGCGGATCTATCTTCGTCGCCTCTGATGAAAGAACCAGAGACCGACTGGTCAATTGCGACTCGCGTAACGCGTCGCCGCACTCGCTCGATCGGACCCGCTAATTAACCTCTTAACTGCGGAATTTAGATTTAAAAATCCCCCCGGAGATTGCGGAATTAAAATCAAGCAACGACGAGCACCGCGCGTCGAACGCAGGGCAAATAGTTCTATTGTAAGTTTTATGAAAAATGAGGAAGAATTACAATTTTCATTTAATAAATAATTAACGATTCACTCTTGAAGAGGTTATTAAAAACTGAAAAATTGTCAACAAAAAAAAATCAAATTCATGAATAATTATGAAGAAATATAATTGACTGTTTAGTCGCGGAAAAATAAGGTTGCACATTTAATAAAACATTTGAATAAGGAAGGTGAGCAACAAGAGACACGCTCGCAGCAAATTATAATTACACGTTGTCAACAGATGCCACGAGCATATCTCCGTTGGTAAGGATACGATTTTTCCCTAAGAAACAGGAACCAGACGAGCCGCATTGAAACCAATCGCTCTTTGCTGCTTCCGCGATCGCGGTCGCAAAAACCTTCTGGACGCTGAGCGAGGACTATTAAACGCTCTCATGCAAAATTCATCGCGAATTCCGGTCTGCAGACGCCGTAAACAGTCTACGCAACACAGAGCGATACGAAATAAAATCCGCGGAAGAATACGATCTTGTTCTGAATCGTATTCGATTTTATCCCTAATATGTTGATTGTAGATTAAGCGGTAGGAAGTTTTGTCCAAGACCCCGAACGTTACGAAAGATTTTCTCACAGCGGAACGACTTTTGGTCTCGCGCCAAATACACCTCGGGTTTCCGCAGCTGTGTCCACCCCTCTTAACAGAAAATATGCATAATTCGCGCGGCTCGTTATCTACATAATTAGAACGGGACTTGAACCACCGGCTGTAATCAGCTGTCGATCACGTAACCAACTGGAGAGAGAGAGAGCCGACTCAGTTCATTTTCTTTCTGTTTCGACACCTGTTATAACAGGCGACAATTTTTCATGAGCAAATTGGCGACGCTCTGCAAAAGTGGAAGCATCGAGCTTCCGAATAACGCTGAGCTTATCATTGTGTTACAATGTGGAAATATTTTTCTGATTAGAAAAGAAAATATGAAACAAAATATTAAAATATTTCAAAGACGGAGAGGCACCACTTTTGTACAGTTTTTTGGTGATTTTTTTTAATTTATCTGAAAAAATAAAGGTCTAGCGGAAAATCAAACTGCACCACGAGATAGAGCAGACTTTTATCTTGAGAAACCACCCTTTCAAGTTTCCAACGCTGACGTATTTTTCTGACTAGAAAACAAAATGTGACGATACTGCATAGAGCAAGCGTTCCACGGAATACGGCGCGGCGGACGCCCCATCTAGTGGTGATCGCGTCACTGGCGGTAACTCATGTCGGCCACGGATATTTTGTTTCTAGTCTAGAAGGAAAATTAAGGTCACATTCAGAATCAGCACGAGAAACCCTATGAGAATCGCATAGTGAGAATCGAAACGTCAAAAAAAGTTTTGAATTTATTGAACTATGTTATCAGTTTCCTTAGAAGTTCCGTATCTCGGGAGCTATTCGATATCGATACTCTCTCGCAAGTGCGCGGCGATCTCATTATATTCCACGGGCGAGTAGAATCGTTATACCGTCCCGTGGAGCATGATCGCAATAATAATTCTTATCGGCCTAATTACCGCGCTATTATTCCATTATCGATAATATGGTGATTCGAGTGTCGAGCGCGATATTAATTGCGCCCCGTTACCAGCTCGATCTTCATTATCCCGTAACGCGCCGGCGACGATTGTTCGAGAACACGGTCCGATTCGAAACGGGAATTTCTCGGACCGCGAAAATTCCAGTTAAATCGAAGAGATCGTCCGTCGATGGCTAATTGGATAACGCTCACCGACATCCTGTTGCCGTCCGCAAGACCCGAGACTTCAACACTTACCTATAACAGAAAAAAAACAATGTTAGTTAACACGCGGTATAGTTGAATAATGTGGAAAGCGTTGTGTCAGTTAGCTGGCGGCGCTTCCTTATCGCCACTTGGCGGTTACGTCGTCGGTTTCCGGCAGATAAGCAACGTTGCAACCGCTTTTTCCGACCACTGATACCGAATTTCTGAGTTGCTCGACGATTTCGCACGGAACGATGATAATAGAACGCGCTCGGGGCTCTAGAGCGGTCTTGAATGCGTTTTGGAACCGTTGGGATCTGGTAGGCCACACCTACTTGGCCCAGGCCACGCCTAGTCAAGATCATTCTTAGAAAAACGTGGCTCATCAGGGCTAAACTTTTTGGATGCACAATTTGAACTTGTACAAGCAGATCCCTATGGCTAGATTTTTTAGATACACACAATTTAGACTTGGTGCTAGTGAAGATTGACTCCTGGAGCACTTTCCAATCTCTGTCGAGATCTAAGAAACTACGCCTACTTCCCATAGACCACGCCCATTCAGACTACTCTATGCAAAACTAGAAGTTTTCGAAGCTAGATCTTTGTGAGATGCAAATTCAGGCTCGGCGCGAGGTCGAATTGTCTCACGACCAGGCCACGCCTATTATGCGCTGACCACGCCTATTCAATGTGGATAGGTAATATTAAAATCTGAATTTCTGGAATACGGAACGCAGACAAACCGTCGATAGAAACCTTTTTCCACGAACCCATTTCAACTCGCGTAAAAATCGAGAGCAACGAGGCCACGCCTACCAGGGTCGCTTTCCGGATAATTACGAATCAATTTACACTCTAGCGATAAAAATCCACGCTGGAACCTCCAAGTCCAAGAAATGCGGATGTCGCCGAACGAAAAATGTTGTTTGTCCGATATAAGCGTTGACACGATCGGTGGATTGATTTTTCGTAATTGAAATTGCACTGTGCGGCCTGGAAGCAAATCCGGCTCGCCGTTTTCATCGCGGTGCTCCGTCGGGCGGCGGGCATGCATTCCAGGAAGATCGATCGCCGGTTTGCTACGGATCCCCGGGCTGATTGCGATTGCGTGAGACGGGCAAGCAAATCAGCGTGCCGCGGCCGAAGCAGCCCGCCAAAATTGCGCAATAAATTCGCGTTATAAAGCTGTTCGCGGCGAGTCGCTCTCTCCTCCTCCCCCTTCCTCTCTCTCACTCTCTCTCTCTCTCTCTCTCTCTCTCTCTCTCTCTCTCTCTCTTTTTCTCTTTTTCTCTCTTCTGTTCTGTTTCGCGCGTTTTTGCGGCCGACAAACGACCCCTGCGAGCCTGCAGCCCGCGAACTCGACGGCTGACGAAACCGATACGACTCGCGACGGTTCAATACGCGATTCCACCTCGACGAAATTATTTTTATCTCCGCCAGCTTTGTTCCTCGGCCGTTCTCATCGGATTGCAAGTCGGTTAACATTCCGTGCTTCGTCTCGCAATTTACTTTAAACATTGCTCCTCGGAATATATTTTTATTATATTTATTTTCTTTTCATATCATTCTTTCAAACATTTAAAGTAAAATAGACTTATGTACTAATTAATCCAATGAATCGCATTATTGAAAAATCATGCACTATTTACAATCGTAATGATTTTTTCAATAATTCATTAGTAAAATTTAAAATGCAACTAAAAAGTACCACTATCAAAAGTTTCCTTTCTGTGCATGTTCTGTCTTTGTCATTATACTTATACATTATGCTTCAGCCCTTTTATAATAAATAATAATAATAATTATTATTATTCGTAGTCTCACGATTTTCGAGATCGAACATTTCGAAACTATATTCACCGATTTGTTCGCGATATTTAATTCGCCTTTGATATTCTTCGATTTTGCCACAGAGAGCGTCGGCCAAAGGACGAGTTCTCATTCGTACCTGCATCCAGGTGCACGCAAATGTCAAAAGCGCGGAATGCTCGACAAAGGCGACGCGACGATCACGGATGCACGCTCGATCGTGCATGTCCGGTGCATCGGGCGCAAGCGGAACGAAATAACGTGGAAAAAGGGCGGTCGGGAAAACGGTGGAAACTGCGAGGCACACGTTCACGATCGGACCGCAAAACCGAGCACCAGTAAAAAACGATGTTACCCGATATCGTCTATAGAAATTTCACGTTCGCGTATAGGATTCCACGTTCTACGATTCGAGGGATCGCTTACGGACACTGCCCAGGTCCGTTTAGGGACACAAGCCACACCCACTGGGGAATTGTGCTCGCAGAGCTAGAATCTTTCAAGATAATGTGCAGAGTTCAATCTGGGACCTTGAGATCTAGATATAGATTCAGCAAAAATTTATCCAAGGTCACTAGCTCAGTCCATCCAGGGCCACGAAGCCACGCCTACTCGTAGAACCGCCCACAGACAGCTGGGATCCTGAAAACTCAGTTTTCAGAGAATAAAAAGTCTGAGAGGTTAGGGGAACAAAAGGTGTAGACAGGTGGGAGACTGTGGGTGCCGAGAGCACCGAAGCCACGCCTACCAGAGCCTCCCAGCGCTGGGCGGAGCCGGGCAATCATTTTCCATGATCGATATCGAACTCGCACTATGATAAATCTACTTCGTCAATGTCCGATCGCGATCCGTGCCACTCCCAGATTAAAAATCATGCGATTCACGTCTGGTGGAGCTCGGAGAGTATCGGAGACGTTCGAGACGGGTGATCATGTTGAACGGGCCCCTTGGACAAAGACATTGATCGGTTTCGGAGGAATTCACGGGCAAGCCTTGCATCGATCGTCGTCGCTGCATCTCCCGGTGCGAGCGCAACGTTCTACACGACCGGTGACCGTGTGACACGAGCTTAACGCAGGGGACGACGAAGGGTGGAAAAAGCTGAAGAACAGGGAGAGGGAGGCGGTGATACAGGAGAGGGAGAAGCAGGGAAATGGGAGAGAAAGAGGGCGACGCGTGGCGTTTCAGTACGCTGGCGCGGACCTATCGATCTTCCTCGACGAAGAGGAAGACACCGTCGCGGGATGAAGAACCGCTGTATCCGCGGCTTAGTCGACCATCGTGGTCCCGCCAGGACCGTATTACCAGACCGTTCTCTCTCTCTCTCTCGCCACTGATCTATGATGATCGAGCGCCCGCAGACGATCCAAGCTTGTCGAACACCGAGAGGCGGAGGGCTAGCAAGAGAGAGGGTAGGCAGAGAGCCCTTTCAGCTCACCCCCACGAGCAACACCAATCCCTGTCCACCGGAAAATCGCCCCCAACAGGCAGCCATGACAGCCGAGGCATCTTCGACGCCTCTGTTGTTCCTGCCTCCCATGTCAAAACTCGATGCGAAATACGACTGTCCCACAGTTGCCTTCTCAACCCTGCGTTTTAGAGGATGATAGTGGGAGCTGAATGTAGCTATCTTCTTCATACTATTTTCCACGCTTATCTCGCGAAACAATCTTTTTTAGGGGATGATTGGACATCGCTGGGCTTGAACCGTCCGAGCGAGGGTTGCAAACATTGTGGAAGTTAAATTGTTCGTGTTAGTTTGCAACGGTTTCGCACAACAATTTTTCCGAATCAATACATAGGCTGTGCTCATCTTCGCTCGATTGAAATCGATCGAATCGATTTGTCCCGATATCGAGAGTGTCCGAGTGGCTCTCGTGACCGGCTAAATAGGTCGAGATCTTGGCACACGGAGCAAGAGATCGCTGTTGCCAGATTCTGCGAACACCGTGCGCCGGCACGGGAGACCCGAGAGACTCAGCCGTGTCCGGGCTTTTAAATAAACAGAGAGATCCATCATTCTCGAACTAATGAGTCCTATCGTCTTCCGAGAGATCGCATTATCGTCTCTCGAAAGCTGACTCAGCCGTTTATTTATTCGTTCGATCAACTCGTCGCCTTGCGGAACACGGTTGACCTAGCGGCGATAATTCCGAACATATTTTCCACACCATGTTTACTAATTGATGAACAAAGAAAATGAATTTTTTAAAATAATAATACCAACGAATCTCATCATTTTTATTTATTTATTTTGTGTTTGTGTTTATTTGTGTTATTATGTATTTATTTATATGATTTAACCATTCCTCATAGGATTATTGTTTTAAAAAAATAATAAAACGACTCCTGTGTTTTTCACTGGAATTTTCACGAAAGCTGAGATTCCCTGCAATCGTTCCCGATTTTTCGCGAACTTGCCAGCAATTTCGCAGACCCGTTTCATCCAATAATCCAAGAAGCGAGTTTCCCCGTCCGAGGCGCAAACAATACCGATATCAAATTGCAATTTGATAGGATGCAAGGCGGCGTCCATCGATCGTCCTAATTAATTGATTGTGTCCCGACCTTCGGAATCCGATGGAAAAATTGTTGGAACCGTTCCAAAGGAAGAATAAAAAAAATGGTTCAACTGTGCCAAATTGTTCGTGCACATTTTTCGCGAAAGATATACGATAGTTCGCAAACTATGCGGTCCCGCAAGTTTCACCCGCGTTGTCTCGAGAAGTTCGTCGAGAAACGTCATGAAAATTGAATCGCCGTCTCCGAAGACGCGACCGACGTACCGCCATTTCCGTCGTTTTCCTCGCGTCCAGGCGAATTAATGCCGCGGAAAACAAGATTCCCTATCTCGAGGTCCCATCGGCGACGGGACGCAGTTCCGGGGACGATAGGCGATTTCCGCTTCTCGATGGTTCCTTCCACTTCAACACTGTGCGTTTCCTACCTTCTCTCCGCTCGAGTTATTCACGAAACGTGATTCGATTATGAAAATTGCATGGCATCGCGTAAAAATATTCGAGAAATTTCTAATTTATTTAATTTATTTTTTAAACAAATTTGAATATACAAAATCGATTTACGTGGCCAAATTGCGTATTGAAAAATACACAACTTCGTCTTTGACGCCATCCCTCTAGCTCCAATAGTTCCAAAGATATTCGACCAAACGTATTTCCCACCCCTAAGTTCGAGGGTTGTTTCAACTCGCTGGATACAGTCGGTAAAAAAATATGTGTCTAATATTTTTGCAAGAACCACATCGTCCCAAAGTTTCATTAAGATATAGACGTCGCTTGGGGATCGTCTCTGTCAGAAAACCACCCCCACTAGGGGATGACTCTCTTTTCTCGTTAGAAGTGCCCGATGCAACGTAGATGAAAGACTAGGGTCGCAGACGAAACAGCAATTCACCGGAGAAAGTATGTTCGGGGGATTTCGCGTGCAACGTGCATAACTAGTGGGTTGAAGTTCGTGCAATTTCGGGGGACCCTGCTCAACCCTGTCGGAGAGAGGCTGCGGGGGTGTCCGAGCAGAGAGAGAGAGAGAGAAAGAGAGAGAGAGAGAAATAAAGGGAGTGAGAGAGCAGAGTTGAAGAGGGTCGTCGGCATCGCGAGAGCAGTGACACGTAACGGAGATGCAAAGACCCGACTCCGAACGAAGAAAAATAGCTTCCAGGCGGATCCGTGGGACGGAGAGAGGCTCTCGAGGGTGTTTCTGTAGCGAGCTCTACCCACCCAGGGTCGATCGTTCGAAAAAGACAACCTGGATCTCTGATCCTCGGGCGAACTCTCACACGAGACGATGCCCTCGTGTCTCGTTTCGGTTTGACCCTGACTCGTTCCATGGAAAATGGAAAATATCCAGCCCTTCGCTTCCAGAAATTTTATGCGATCGTTTGTTGCCGTTCGTGTTCCAGAGTTTACTGCAAAATTATCGATTTTGCTTTAAAAAGGGTATCAACCCCTCGAGCAAAGGGTAACCCCTAAAAATCACGCTTTGGTTTACTTACCATCATGTAGAACACTCTAACTAGGCGTGACTGAGTCCAGTGGGTATGGTTTACAAGACAATTTGAGCTGATTTTCGTGGTCACGCCCACTTGGGGCGTTCTATACGAAAACTGAAGTCTTCGAAACTGGAACTGTGGGAGATACGAAGGTTTCAAGCTGGTTATGAGTTCAAATTTCCCTGTGATGCACAGCTGGGGTCCATAAGGAAATGGGGGAAGCGAAACCACGCCCACAGGAACCTGTCACGCCTACTTGCTACATGCTACGTAAAGCCACGGATATGTACAGTAGAATTTTTCGGAGATACAGGAAGTCTAAGCTTGCGAAAGGTCCAGATTACTTTGTGAGCACTGTGTAGATCTATTACGAAGCGAGAGCTGCGAGACCACGCCTACTGGGTCTAACCACGCCTACTGGGTCTAACCACGCCTACTTATAGCTTCCCATGTAAAGGCAAACGTATTCACAGTTAAATTTTTTGGCGGGTACGGAAAGTTTTAGCTTGCTAAAGGTCCTGATTACTGTACAGCAATGATGAAGACAAGTTTCCGATTCCCCACGAAGAAAACTCTGTGGTCGAACGAGAGTTGATTTTTCGGGGAAGGGGCGATCCCGCAGGATTCTCCGGACCAGCGAGGCGACGCCGAGTTGCCGGGCGTCGGGGTGCTCTGTTATTATCGTCATCATCGCCATCTTTATCGATCCCGTGGCGGCTTGGCTTGGCTTGGCTCGGCATGGTTTGGCGTGGCTCGGCGTGACGCGGCGGTGGCTCGTTATCATCGGGACGAATCTTCGCGTGACGCCTCGGCCCTTCCGGCGTGGATCGAATGAAAAATTTATGGCAGCCACCGCCGCCACCCTGTTTCGCTCGAATTTCCCCGGATCGTCCAACGATCCCCGAGACGTCTGATAAACGAAACATGGCGAGAGCACCCACAGGGAGTCTACGTGGTCTGTCCGGAAAGTATCATTCCTGCTTGATATCACTGGTGACCTTTTCGCAGTATTGTCCGTTAGACGCAACTTTCTTCCAGCCACCCTCCCACTTTTTATATTGGTTCTACGTCTGCAAATCTGTGTACTTGCAGAGGTTGCTTCATTTCGGGTTTTCGAACAAGATTGCCCAAGTTTCTGGCAAAATTTAACCCTTCGCTGCATAGTGTATTATTATTATTATTATTATTATTATCATGTTTATTTATTTTTCTGAAAATGTTGTTTTAATTTTTTAAATATTTTTCCCTTAAATATAACACCAAAACTGACCTTCCAATTCATTAATCCCAATTTAAAAAATGATGCAGTGGAAGATTAATGGATATTTGTAATTCCACACGTTCGGTCATTGTAATACGCGACGTTCACTTGACCCAATGTTTACAAAACTGCGTATTGGTTTCAAACGACAGCATGGAGAGATTTGTTGCACGGGCAGGCCACTTATTTGTACAAGGTCGCGCCTAATATAAACATACGCTATCCGCCTTAGTTCACTCAGGAACGAAGTACATATATCGTGATCCAGGGGCCCGATCCCAGCCACAGGTCGCTCAGCTTCTAGGTCCCCAGAACACGTCTCCGACGCAAGCAACCCGTCCCGATCGATACCTACGTCGCCGGAGACGACGCCAGTGAGCATTGCGTTTTATTACGCACGCCTGTAGCTCGTCGCATCGGTGTGCACTTTGCGACAAGGCCTCCCGATCCCTGAGATAAATATAACAAGCTTCTAACGATCAGAGAAAGCTTGTCCTTCCCCGCTGTCGATTCCCCGACGCTCCACGGCGTTTCCTTCAGCGGGTATATTCTGCTTTTGAACTTTTAAGAAATCGATCGTCTCCACCGCCACTCTCTTAAAGCGGAACGCTCTTGAACGACTTCTGCGAACGGGTCCGCGTGCATTTGTTCAATTCATTTATTTATAAGAATACAGCACGTTCGTGTGCGTAATAATTGCGGAGTAATTATGATTAAAGAAATACATTGGATTATTTATTTATTTGAAGCGGTTCAATACTGAAATTTTCCTGTACGTTGAAGTGATCTACATCTACAAAGAATGATTATGTACTACGTCTCCGGCCATTCGTTCGGAAATACGTGAGACGAGGTTGAAAACGCGTAAACTTCGCTCGCCCGGCGACATAAATACCGGTGCAAATAAATTTCGCAATTAGAAGACCGTCTCGATTACGAGTGTGCCACTGGCGAAACGGTCCCACGATGACAGCGTGTTCGTCGTGCCCGAAGAAAAACGCTCCGGCAATAAAACTGCTAGTTCAGAGGCTCGCATCTGGAACGCGTCCTCGCAACTTTGTCGCGCGGGCCGAGCCGGGCCGAAACGAGAGGCTGACCGGCTCGTGTGCAACACGTGTTTCGCCGTGTCGTGTAGTATATCGCGTAATCCAGCCAATTTCGTAACTCCGGTCGAGGCGGTCTCGATTTTACGAAACGACGACCCGCATTCCGCGATTCGATCGAAGAAACGACGAGAATACTTCGGTGGTCGCTGCGAACCAAACACGAACTGAATAGGACGATTTTACGTCTTGGAATGACATTTTTTTATATAATAAAATATAATAATAATTATAATATATATAATTACATATAAATGAGTCTTATACCATAAGATCTTATACCATTATCTTGTACTAAATATAATTATAATATATAATACCATAATTATAATATATAATACCATAATTATAATATATAATACCATAATTATAATATATAATACCATAATTATAATATATAAATATTATAATATTATAATAAAAGTATATAATATTTTTATATAATATAATAATATCTTTTATATAATTTTATATAATAATTCTTTTTACATAATACGAAGCAACGTTTTTAAATAATTCGTGCCTGAATTAGCCAGAAATATTTCGAACTAGATTTTCTCGAAAACCGAGTCTCACAGGAGGAAAATGTTTCGCACATTTTCGATTGGTATTTTCGCGAGGTAGCATTCCACCGTTTGAGATTGAATTCGAAGACATTTAAGAGTAATCGAGATGAAAAGTCGGTTACTCGTCGCGAGAAAGCCAGTTGTTGCTCGAGATTTATTCGACGAACAATGTCCGGCTAATTGGACGACGATTGTCCGCGATAATTCCGGGTAATCATTATTATTATCCGTCTCTGCATTCGTCGATTCGCGATTGTGCGTGAAAACTGGGTGCCGCGCACGAAATCAGTCGGATTCGCTGCTCCCTCGGATCCGGGTCGAGGTAATTGGATCCCCGGCGAGGCTTGGATTTTCATTAATGCTCGCGCCTCTCGTGATCCTTCATTAACTCCTAAGTAGTATTTCGGTCGGTGTAGTTAGATAGTAATTAACGCGAGTTCTTCGTTATCTTTCACGCGAATACGCCTCGCGCGATGTCCGGATCAAGTACCCGGCCTGTTTCGAGTCCCTCGAAGAACGAGTTCGACGCATTCGAGGATTGATAGAGTTTCCGATCTTTCCCTGAAAATCCAACAATCGACCATCGTGATTCGAATATCGGTTTTTCAAATCGAAAGTCGTTGCATATTGTAGGCGAGTGCTCGAATGCTCTCGTGAAACAAGCTGATAGGGGCTCGTAGAGAACGGGAGCACCAAAATCACGCCCACAGGAGACGGTCCCACTTATCCAGAACCGCGTACCTGAAGATATACGAATTTCTGGCAGATGTGGAGAATGATTAAGCTAACTATCGGGTCAAACTACCCTGTATAACACTGTGTAAACTTCCTAGAATGTGAGAGCTACGAAACCACGCCCATTGGAGTCAACCACGCCTACTCAAGACGGTCTCTACGAATGTAAGGCTATTAAACGTTGGATTTTTAGGAAATGTACCTGCAGCAAGAAAACCACGCCCACAGGAATCTGTTCAGCCCATCTACAGTTAAATATCTAAAGATATCAACTGTGTGTCGGATTGTGGGAGCTACAAAATCACGCCCACTGAGACGAGCCACGCCTATTTAAGGCGTTCCAGAAAAGGATAAAAATGTGGCAACGTGTGAATAATTTCAACAAGTTGGAAACGCGTGAGACGTTTCTACAGCCTTTGAAGCTACTAATTTTCGCGATAAAAATTCTCAGTTAGATTATTATTGTTATTAATTGTTCGCTCGAAAGCCCGACGAAATTCCGCTGGAGTGGCCCGCTGAAAGGTCTAATTACCGCTGCCGAACGGGCCAAGAATTTCACAGGAGGCGGTTCCGCAGCTTTAACGACGTATCCGCTTTCAAAGAGCCGTCGAAGCTCGTGCTTTGTTCTCGGGGTTCATTATTTTTCGACGCAGGCGTCACGGCCGTCAACGGAGCCCTGGACAAGCTCCTTTTTTGGCAGACATTTTCTCGGGAGCCGACGGTCGCCTGACGAAAATCGTTCCGACTCTTCCGTCTCTTTTTCTATCCTGCCGGAAAGCCTATTAACAGGTTCATTAACGACGCGTCCGAGGCTGAGCAATTTTCATCCGAAAACGTTCAGCGAAGATTCTTGGCCCTTGGTTTCGCGAAATTCCATGACGAATTTTTCTAGCAATTATTTCTGATTACTCGATTTTCGCAACGGATGTCGTCATAAATCGTTTAACGATCGACAATATTCCCAGTCTCCTCGAGAAAGAAGCGGCAGTTAATTAATTAATTTATTCGCTCGAGTCGACGCGTAATGAGTCACCGATCAAAGTAAAGGGATTCTAACGACGCCGCGATTTTATGCGAACGATATTTCTCCGCGTCTCGTGCCTGCCTATAGGAGCACCGCCGCGAAAAAAAAACGGGTCGCCGAAGGATGAGAGCGTCGTTTAACAAAGAATGGTTATGACGGGCATAAAAGTAGAATCGAGGACATACAGGACGATGACGGTAATAACGATGATATCGTCCGATGGCATCGCTGTCGTTTCCCTATGTACTTCCGGTTGCGAAAATTCCTATCCCCCGCTGTTTCCATAAACCTCCGGCAGTTTAGTTTAGCGTCGGATGAACGTTGTTTCGTCGCGGGATTGCCCCGTGTAGCACTATTAAAAAGCTGTAGAAATTCGACACCTCCCATTCGAACCGGTTATGCCCATTCGGGGCGTTCTGCGTGAAGACGATCAAAGACATTCAAGCTAGTTATAAGCGTAAATTTAGCATTCGAAAGTGCGGACAACAAAATTATGCTCATTGGAACTGGCCACGCCTTCTTGGGGCTTCCTGCTGGAATTGT
Source organism: Lasioglossum vierecki (assembly GCA_028455595.1). Classification (NCBI taxonomy): domain Eukaryota; kingdom Metazoa; phylum Arthropoda; class Insecta; order Hymenoptera; family Halictidae; genus Lasioglossum; species Lasioglossum vierecki. The sequence goes on from CM052337.1 coordinate 17,324,819, forward strand.
GAGGGATGTGGACAGTTCAAACTAGTTATGAACTCAAATTTCCTTATATACCACGCCTACTCAGCATATTCTATGTAAAGATGGATTTTTTTCAGTTCAGAGACCAACTACCAAGAATCCGACTCGAATAGGCGTGACTAACTCCAATGGGCGTGGTTTCGGAGCCCCCACGCTTTCGTAGCTGCGGGATCTTTGGGATTCGAGATTACCGCGTTGATCGAACCGTTGATTGACAGCAAACACTCGAGTTGGGTCCAGGAAAATTCGCATTTCGACAACCCCCGTACAGCTTCCGTCTCGTGTGGAGGGTCGGCGGGCAGTATAGTGGGTTCTCGAGTGGACACGGGGCTTTAAATGTCGAACAGAGGGTCGAACAAGCGTAAGAACCATCTGGTAATCCCCAGAGGGTCCGGGGGATGAATCTCTCTTTCAACCCCTGGTCTTTTTCAAGCCCGGGCGTAAATACAGGTTGACCGCAACGCCGGGTTCTAGAGGGTCTGGAGTTAGAGGGTGGCGGTGCGGTGACAGTGGCGGCGGCCAGGGGTTGAAAGAAAACACCGGACGGCTCGGTATGTTATGAATAAGGTATTCTATGCGTTACTACGGGGTTGGTCGTGTGTATTGATCTGGCCACGGTGTGCCCCGCCTCTCTCCTTCTCTCTCCCTCTCTATCTCTCTTTCGTGGTCTATCCTACCCCCGTGCTAGCCTCGCAGTCTTCCTCTCTCGACTCTCTTTCTCCCGCTTACGTCCATTCTGTGTCCCTCTTTCTCTCCCTCTCTCGCACTCCTCTTCCTTAAACGGTTTTAATATTGAGTTACGTGCGAAAAGTTTTTAACTACTTCTTTTCATTAACCTCCCTCGGTACAATTTATTCGCTGGCAATAATATACGCGCGTAAAATCGAGTTTTTCTTCGTCTCGGACGGCGAACGGCTGATATAGGTAGTTAGGGGTTTTGTTGCTCGAACAACCGGTTGCTGATTAACCCTTAGCACTCGAATGGTAATTCTGAGGCGCCACTAAAAATTACTGTACCATTATTCAAATTATTGTTTACATTGTTAACCCTTTGCCATTCCTTTGTCGAGTGAGACTCGACATCAGCGAAAGAAAGATATAAATAACAAGGGTTTTAATAAGTATCTGGTTCATCCGTTAAATATAAATTACAACAAGTTTTAAGAGCTGTATTTAATATAATTAGTGAACAAAATTCATTTCTCCTGACTTCCTGCTTGCGAAGGAAGATGTTTGGTGCGTCACTCGCAAATTTTCTGATATTAAAGGAACAATGACTTTCAGAGAGAACTAACTTTCCAAATCGAACGGGCAGCAACCGCGTTCGTCCTCGAGGAAGGAAGAAACGAGAGAGAAAGATTCCAAAAGAGAAAGCTAACTCTTCGAAGAGGAGAAAGGGACAGAAGCCGCTGAACCCCGCGGACGATCGTTCACCTGTTGATGCTTGAGCTCGAAGGGCCGGCTTTCCTCGAATCCTGTCATGACCTCGAATCCTTCCAAACCCCGTGTTCTGGCTAACCACCCTTTTCCAAACACTCTCCCAAGTATCCGAAATAAGATTCCATCATCGAGTACATCCTTTTTCCCCTATTGTAGCGGTATAGTTGAGCGATCATGACTGTCAGTCTTCCAAAACCTCACACTTTATCTACCGAGAGCCTAAAATTTTTATATTATTTGAAATTTATATTGAATTTTTATATCAAAAAAATTATATATTGATTTTTTATAGAAAATTTAATATTATTTGAAATTTATATTGAATTTTTACATTTAATTTTTTCTTGAATTGTGATTTGATTGAATTGAAGTTCCAAAATTTATCATGTAACTAATCATTTCAAGAAAAATTGTTACATCACACGAATTCCAAATTCTTTTCTTAATTATCGATGAAATTGCTTTCGAATTTTTAATTCTTAAAAATCTTTTTATATATAATCATTTCAAATGAAAATAGTTTTGATGACGTTCGCTGCTGAAAATGTTAATAAACATTCGCGAAGCTGCGGCGACACGCGCGGCCAATTGTTCACTCGTGTCTCAAGATAATATTCCGTTCGATTGTTTTCGTTGGTCTGGGTTCGGTTAATTGGCGGGCAACTGTGCGAGCTGATTTGTTTGCGTTGTAATTACCCGCGTACGTGCTTGTACAATGCAGCCGCTGAAACACGACGATAATGTTGCTGTTGTCGCGGAATGCAAACACCGTTCGTGGGAGAGTGCGCACGTGATTATGCAACTCCGAGAAAGAATTCTTCTTCTCCGACAAAACATTTATAGTTCACGTGCGCTCCTCGATGAAATTCAACTTCGACGGCTTCAATGGTTTCACGTTGAACAAAAGCAAAAAATCTGTGTTACGAGAGAATGATAATCGGCCAGTTTTTGCACGATCGGCTGATGTCTAAATCCGTACGCGATCCCCAGCTTGTAAATTATTTTATCGCCGGAGCGAAGTTCGATTAATGGACTCTCGCCGTTTGGAAATGTTGCGAAGCCGACTCGCGAACAAAACGAAACAGTCGAATTATTTTTTTTTACCTTTGTGCGCATGTACCTTCTTTTTTATTGGATAAGTAGTCCTGTATTTTTCTCTTTTTTGTTCTTTGTAAATACTTATGTAAAAAGGGCTTCTGTCCGTCTATAATAAGTAATAATAATAAATAAAAAATAAATAAAATGAAAATTTTCTATCTGAATTGCAACAAACTAAAGTGCAATAGAAATTTATTTTTTTTCTTAATATGTTGAATGGGTAGAAGATAATGTAACAGTATTTTTAAATGTATCTAATGTTTTTACATTTTTCGATAATTCATAAAATTAGCAGGCCAATGATAACGTTTAAGATCAATTGTTTCTTGAGCCGATGTCCCGATACGAACGAAGATGTTCCGAAAGAATGATCTCGTTGAATTTTGCCGTTCTCGAGGGTATAATCGAGTTTACGGTCCACGTTCGCAGATTCTATTCGTCGATGAATAGCGAGGCGTAACTATAAAAATCCTTTTGTTCCTGTATCGGGAGCTGCGTGGAGTTTACGGTGGCCACCGTGAATACAAATTGACTGGTTCGCGACGCACTTCGGCTCCGTGGCCCGTTAACCCATAAAACCAGGGGAGAAGTCCCGAGAAGCCGAGGAATCGAACAACTCCCCACCCTTCTACGCGAAATTTCGTCCTCGCGCAACCCCGCTCGCCCGTATCGATCCGGTTTCGAGTGGCTCGACAAACCTCGAACAACCCCCGGGGATCGATCGGGAACCGCTGTGCTAACTCGATTTTATGCCCCGTTTTAATGACCGTCGCCGAGCCGAATTGTCTTGCTGTTTTTCCCATCGAGGAAAATCCGGCCTCGACGATCGATCCATCGAAACGATATACATTATTCATCGATCCTTGCGCGAATCTTCATCGTCCTGAAATACCTCTGCGAAAGTATTGGAACGTAAAATTTCTGATTTTCGAGATATGGACGATATTATTATTATTTATTTATTATAGACCGGCAGAAACCCTTTTTACATAAAGAAAAAAATAATACTGGTACAGAGCGTGACTCGTTAAAATACGACAAGAGCTGTAAGTACGAAATGAATTTTAATATTGCATAAAGATCCGCATCACAGATGGAAAATTCGAATGTAATTTAATGAAAATTATCCTGGAAATGCGGGAGCCCTTTCAAGGTCGTCTCCGAGACATCGAGCAGGAAGCTGGCCCTGGATAAAAGCGAAGTCGAATAGAGATTGAACTGGGTGCAGAGATTAAATTCGAGAAAGTGGAGGGCGGCTCGGGTTCGGGCCGAGCTCGGGCTCGGTTCGATCAGATATATTCCGTGGGGTTCGAAAAGCGGGCCACGTAATGAATTCGTGCGCCCTTCGTCGATGACCTGGTTCCGTTGCGAGCGAAGCTATGCTAAATGAAGGTACGACCTTCCAGCACGAGGGTCGCAAGAGGTCGCCGGGAAATTAGTCGCGCCGCGCCCTCGCGAAACAGGAAAAAAAACTTCGAACCGGTTCCGTGAAACCTTACCGAACACATCCTCGCCGAGCTGCATCCTTGACCGCAAGAAAGAAAATCATGCGGGGACACGTACCGAGGGGAAGGAACACGAATTAATGAACAAAGACTAAAATTAAAAGAAGAAATGCTAAAATTAAAATATCCCCTTCGCCAATCATCTTTTGATGTTAATTGGTTAATACTGTTTTTGTAGAAAATAGGAATAATATTTTTAAAAAACACTGATGACCTTCGTATCTCTTCTACGGGTCCACCTACAACAAAACTCACAACACTACGAAGAATGCATTCCTTAAAATCATTTGACTTGTAAATTGTATTTTAGTTAATGATTTAACCCTCATACGTTCCTCAGGGTGCAAAATTCACCCATCTACTATTTTTACATGCTATAAAATGATTGTTTCTTATTTATCTGTATTGTTGGACGTATTTCTCTAAAATGTGATGTGATAAATGAAGTGATGCTTATTAGTTTAAAGTGTGATGCAAAACAGAGTACTAAATAATCAGCAATAACACATATTCTCAAAACTATTCAATTAAAGAATGAAATCGTTGTGTTCATATCTGATTTTATACGTTTCTCTAATAAATACTTAGTTTACTACGTTTCTCGAATGTTATTACTTCCTCTAATGATTTTAATAGAGGAGTTTATTATTTTATTATTATTTATTATTATTTTAGGATTTTAATCGATCGACATCTTCGATTTGTCCAATTGGTCCAACGCTTTTCAATTTCATTTTCAATTTCGAACGCATAAAGATACGCAGTCTAATAACGACAAAGTTGGTGAATTCTCTGTTCAGAATCGTTTGAGCAAACGCGACACGTCCGTGACAGGGTGGAACGTCTCCCAAATAATATTCGAGGTCTCCCAGAGCTTCGGATAGGGGTACGATAGTTTTGGAGGACACCGTGCGCACGGCGAATGCTAATTAGATCGGGCCGCGTGTTTGCCATATTCACACAGTCTGATAAGATCAGATAGAGCCGGGGGAACAGCAGCGATCGCGATAATAATATCCGAACGCGTTTCCCCGCAGCATCTGCGACCCAATTCCATCGGAATAAATGGCGACTCTGTTTTTCTAGCGTTCCCCGGTGAACTTGAGCACGGGACACGCCGGCCACGTGCGCGAGAACCTTCCTCTCGACGAATATTAATTCACGATAAACGCGAACCTAATTCTTAGCACAGTAGTGCCTCGATGGATGCACTTGGTCCTCACGTTTGCCGAATAATTCCTTTAGGGACATTTTTTAAAACGTGTCCAACATATTAATTTTTTAAATAAAATATCTTCCAGAACAATTAACGAAATGGCTCCCTATACTTTATTTGTCAAAAATAAATGAAATTATTATTATTTTCCTTTATTAAATGTTAAATAAAAACTATAAAAAATACCAGTCAATGAACGCTACATTCTAGTAATTATTGGTAATAATTATTATTATTAATAATTATTAATAGTAATTATTGGCCCAAAATTTGTTGAAATATACAAAAGCGTTCATTTACTGGTGCCCGTTTATTCACTGGTGCAGTTACCCCATTAGAAATTCAAGGGGATGAAACAGGGTGTTAGCCCGCAGCTGAGGGATGGGTGTGGATGTTGATCGGGCGCTGGTTGGGTTCAAGAAAAATTTCGCCGGTCCGGCACACGAGCAGCGAGCGAACAGTGGACGACGGTCGAGCCAAATGTAGTTGGCCAACCAGCCAAATGAGTTTGCATCTATTATTACACTCCACCCAGCCGTGAGCCACGAGCCATGAGCCACGGGGCCCGGTCATACTGTCTAACTTGCTATATTAGCCGCCGCGCCGCCATTGTACTCAGCCCACCCCCGAGGATGCACCTTCTCGCAACCGTTTCTACCGATCTCATTCTCGAAAAAAAAGAAGAATTCTTTAGTACAAGACAGAAACAATTCAGCACGAAAAATCAATGCAAAGAGTATGATTGTGATTGACAATGAATCGGGAGTATGGTTTCTTTTTGATCATTCCCGTTGATCGTTCCCTCGAATTCTTTTGTGTGATGAGATAGCCCTTGAGAGACCACCGTCGGCGGATCGTTTGTCCACGAAAATAGAAGCCCGGCCCGACGACGACACCGTCCACGGAGAGAGGCGTCGCGTCGGGACGCCCCAACGCGCATCGAGAGACTTTTATCGTGCGCGGCCAGGAACCGAAGACGATCCATAATGCCGAATAAAAATAGAGTTAATTCGTTGGAATTGAACCTCCATTGTCCGATGCCACGTTGGCTCCAGCAAACACTATACATCCCTCACCCCCTGTGCACATATTATATTCCATAGCGAATTACTCGAAACAATTTGAAATTTCCGCACCGCTGCAGTCCAACAGAAAAAACAAGATCCCTCGACCAACTTTGCTCTACCCGTGAAAGAGTTATGACAGACTCCATCTAAGTTGCTAAGCTTGCTCTAAAGACAGTCATCATGGCCACCGCTTAACTTATCCGATGCCACTATGCTCCAGCAAACACTACACCCCCCTATGTGTTTCCATGTTATCTTGTATCCTCCGCGAATATCTCGAAACGATTCAAACTTTTATATAAAATTTCAATATTATGATTTTTTAATCATTTTAAATTTAAAAATTTATGTATATCAATATACTCGATTCATTTTGTCTTTGGTTGGACCTAAGACTGGAGACTGAGTCTCAATAAATATTAAGTAAATATATATATATATATATATATATATATATATATATATATCGATTATAATAAATAATAATAATAATAATTGACTTGGAACATTTTTATTTTGCACGAAGATCCACAATCTAGCTCGAGCCAAGTTGCTAGGCTTGCTTCGATAGAAGACAGCCTCCCCCAGATGAAAGATCTCGGTTCCTCGATCCTTCTCGTAGATCTAGATCGATACAGCAACCGTTATTCGAACCAGACAAAAGGCGTGTTGTTTCGCTTGCGCGAATAAATCGGGCGCGAGCAGGAAATTAAAAGGCTCGATTATCGCAACCTTGTAACCTTGTCAGCGGGTTCCTCCTCCCTTGAGAATCGATACCAGCCGTATAGAACTCGAGTCGACAGGGCTCGCGAGCAGCCAAGCCTTGCCAGATCTCGTTAGTCGCGCCGGAGAATCGACTTTCCGATTTAATCGCGTTGCGTCGGTATCTTCCATTTCACCGGGACAATTATTTCGCAATCCCACCCCCTCGATACTACCCCTGTCCCCGTTTTCAGGACTCCGAATTGCGAACTACTTTTCGAATCGTCTAATGCCGCTTCCACGATCGACGTCACTAGATTGGAGATGGATTCATCCAGAGGTTACTTTAGAATTTTTTTATGGGAAAACTATTAAACTTCTTGTAATAAAATTTTGCATACTTATTTACGTACATTTCAACTGCACACGTGAATTTTTAAAACCAAGAATAATCGAAATTACACGAGTTATATATATTTTTCTAGAGTATGTTTTCAAAGAACTGCATACAGGAAGACCACTCTGGCTGCAGGAATTTTTTATTCTACATTTGAAGTACACAAATAATTTTTTTCAACTGAAAACAATAAAAATTGCCTGAGTTATTAAGATTCTTATAAAATCAATTACAAAGACTCGTCTGTTGTCAAGGTAGTCCTTCTGTCGTCCGGACCGAAATAACTTCGAGACCTTAATTTCCAAAATGGCAGCATTAATTCCAGGATTAAGGAATCGAGAGTCAGCTGTTGTACGTTTCAAGGTGTTAATGGGTTAAATTGCGCGTAGCATTGTAACAATGGCCCTTGATGGACAATGCGTGCCACAATGGAGGCAATCACGATGCCGATAATAAAAGTTTAGCGAATGGAGTAACGGTGTCTGCGTTCCTCTTCGTTGCTTCTCGGCGACAAGAGCGCCGCTTTTCGCGCACAAAGGCCGGTTTTCCGGTCTCCGCGGAATGCAGAGCATGTTTTCCAACTGTCCACGAGTGCTCAGAAATTTTGCGATAGTCAATAACGTGCGCGTTTCCTAGTCAGCTATCTCGGAACCGGTTCGGAACAATTCTTTTTTTTCCCTCGAGAGTGCGGCGCGTTTTTCGCAGACGAAATACCATTTTCCGGTTTTCGCGGAATGTGAAATACATTCTTTCTGCATTTTCGTTACGTTGCACCTAGATGAGGTCGCAAACAGTACTCGAAATGAGTAAAGAGAAAAATTCCATCGATAGCAACAGGACCAGTTGCTTCCTTTGAAGTAAATATAGTATTTTATTCATGTAAGTCCCTAGCACAGGTCTGTCGAGGGACATTTATGCGCCAGGGACACAGTAGTCTTTGACTTTTGCCGAACGTAGAGAAGGACAGCCGAGCTCGAGGAGCCGCGGTCGTCGAGAAATGTCAACATAGTTAATTCAAATTTCTAACTTCTTTATTTTTAATTATTTTTTTATGGAAATTCAATGAACATATTTGTGGCATTTTCTAATTAAAATCATACCAAACATGATATAATTCCGATGATATTTAATTTTCTGTTACACAAGTAAATTCCATCGGAATTATATCATATTTGGTATGACTTTTATTAGAAGAATGTCACAAATATGGCCATTAAAATCCCATTTTTAAAAAATGAAAAATAAAGTAGTTAGAAGGGGCAATATCCCGCAGTAGTGGGGATAGATCTGGGACATTTATGGATAAAATACTGTACAACGAGAAAGTGATTTTTCAAAAATCCAAGAGAAGAATATTGATGGAGATGATTCAGATCCTTTTCAAACAAGCTATTTTTCGCGTTCTGGCGAAATCCGTTCCGCCAGAGTCCGAAGACTCGGGGACTCGAGAAGATCACGAGTCGAAGACAGGTTGAGGAGGGCCTCGACGAAGTTGATCATGCGGCCAACAGAAGAGATTACGATCCCCCACGTGTCACGGGATCGCGGATTATTCAGGTTTGCCGCGTGGACGTCGGGAAAAGCGATCGGCGAGTCGCTCGAGCAACGAAAATAGCCTCGGAAGCCAGGCATTATGAAGCTATGAAAATATTTATAGATCCCGCCACCGTTTGGCAAATAATGACACACACGTACACGTAACGCAGACACACCAAACAAAACGAGAGAGAGAGAGGAGTAACATGGTTCTTGGACGGTTAGATAAATAATAAGAGAGCTCCAGGTTTCTTCATCCCCTTGCCCTAAAATGACGCCTAAAGAATGTCATCGAACCTTCGCGTGCCAAATCGTGAAGTACCGAAGCCATTACTAGGCCAATCTTTAAGATTGTCTGCATAAATTAATCATTAACAATAAATTTTAATCAACAACCCCTTTAGCACTCGAATTATACCATTATTCCAAATATTATTTACATTATTAAATACGTCGGTACCTAATCAATATAGACTGTGGATTTTTATGCAAAATAAAAATTGTCTGTATTAATTGCAAGGTACAAAGGATATATAGGTATTGATTAATTCTTTAAATAATTTTAGTACGATCAAAATGTGTAATCACCAAAATCGACAGCATAATTATGAAGCATTAAGAGAAATCGGAATTGAATCGTAGGGCAACGTTGAACCGTGTTGTTTCACGGTTCGATGTGTTCCATTTCCAACCCCCATGGATCTTGCACATCATCCCCTCCGTTCCGAGATCGCAGGATTAGGAGCAGTTACCACGATCAATGTCGATTGATCACTTTTTCACGGAACCAGCAATGGAACGGTCGACCGAAGGACAACAGAGGGTGAGAATGCCAATTTCTTGGCACACTACCCTCCCTGACCCACTGCCCCACTGCTGCCACCCCGCATATAACGCGTTTCGACCAGAAACGTATGATCGAGTAATTAGTAAACTTCGTATGTTCATAGAAAATTTCACAAAGGGGAGAAGTCGTTCTAGCAGTATAAATTATTTGCGTAATACATATAAATTATTTAATTCAGACGTCTGCGGAATAAACTCGCTCTAAATCACTCCGAATACCATACGACTCCACGATATTATGTTGTCTACTATTTTAAATAAATTTCGCGTTTATTTTACATATCTTCCGCATTAATTCCGAGTATATTCCGCATATTTTAGCATACGAGATTCGCATAAACGACCACGGGGCTTTAGTGAATGGCTAATGGAGATAAAAATCAGGTTTCTTTATGTACTCGCATCGTCGAATAGATTTTGTTGAAAAGTTTCGTCGTTTCAATGGCACAGCAATCGTTTCGAAAAAAATCACTGTGGTCCTCCAACTTTCCCGAGCCACGAGCAACGTAGGGTTGCGTCGAAAGGGAAAGGATTGGCCTGAAGTTTTACTGACCTAACCCAGATATCTAGCCAGCAAAGTGGAGCGCGCACACAATGTCGATTGCCGGCCAGTTCACGACAGAGGAATTAACACACGCTGCAATTCGACTAATTTCGCGCGATTCAATCTCACATTTCCAATTTCGGTTCTATCCAGGCTCCTTACCAACCCTTTGGATACGAATGGCACCGTATTAATGGCAATTATGACTCACCAAATCCCCAATGTCGCAAACAAACAGTTTCAATTACTTAATTAAAAATTTCTTTTAGTTATTGTATTAATGTTTTATCAAAAAGTTTAAAAGGAAACCTTGCACTAACAACAGGGCATTCATTTTCCTTACATAAAACAGAGAAAAAAAAATCGTATATCAATTTTTAAGGTCTCGTTGTAAAGAGGAGGCTTTAATCTTCAAATTCATGGAAGAATAGTTCACGAAATAAATTTTTTAACGTTTTTGCAAAGGTTTCAATCTGTAGTATTTTTGGGTAAAAATAGGTCCCCGTGTTCTCATCTGCTGCGTCGTGCAAAAATTTTTTATGGACAAATTAGTGAGAGTACGTGAAAGTAGAATCTTCAAGCTTTAAAATGAGCCCAAGTTTATTGCTGTACGATTTTTCCTTACGAAAGTATGTCGAGCTTAAATATCGTCAAACTTGATTCCGGAAATTATTCGAATAGTAAATCTCCAATTTGTAGAAAAATGTATCATGATTTTTGAATCGTTGTAATTTTGTTTAAAAAAATCATATGATTATAAACTTAGGCGCATTTGAAAGCTTGAAGCCTCTACTATCACGCACCGTCTCTAAATTATCCATAAAAAATTTGTCCACATTGTCAGAGGTTGGAAAACCAGGACACTAAATTGCCAATTTTGCGAAAAATATTTGAACTGTTGTAACTTTGTTAAAAATGATCTTATAAATATAAACTTGATCTTATTTTGAACCCTGAAGAACCTACTTTCGCACACCACCACTTATTCGTCCATAAGGTAAGGCTCCGCAAAGTGGTTAAGTTAGCGAGAACGTGGTCGCCAAATAAATCGAGGTACGTTCCCCGCAGATCGACCCGACGGCCATCGACGAGTCTCCGGGAAAAATGAGCTTAAATAAAACGATGGAAGTCAATTTCCATAAAGAGCAAATTGTGCTCCAGAGTCTCTCAATTTATTTATAAAGCTGGGTGAAGGAGTCCGCGGGACAAACCGAGGGAAAAAGCGGTCGAAGATGAAAAGGGGATGGAGGAGACGCGGTTTGAATGCGAGCCTCGAGGAACGCAATTCTTCCCGTATAGAAAACGCTCGAAACGCGAACTCCGTGCGCTTCGTTATTCGATTTTCGGTGGCCGAACAATCCTCGTTCTTCCATCGAGATAATATTATGAACTTCGAGCTTTTGTGAAATACTTTTCTACGCAGAAGTTTCTGCTTTCTCAGAATTTCAGATAAAATAGTAAAGGTGACCAACTCACTTGGTGAAATTAAATTTCAATAAAAGTGAGTATTAATAGAACACATTGTACACAATATTTATCTGTGTCTATATTATATATGTTCTCCTTGAACCATGAAAATTTCAATAAAATTGCACAATATTTACCAGTATTAAAATAATTAAATTAACCCACATATTCTTATAAAGAAAACAGACTATAGAACTGTATGTCCTCCTTGAACCATGAAAATTTCAATAAAATGCATAATATTTACCCGTATTAAAATGATTAAATTAACCCACATATCCTGATAAAGAAAACATATTACAGTACTGTATTTCCTCCTTGAACCATGAAAATTTCAATAAAATTGCATAATCTTTACCCGTATTAAAATGATTAAATTAACCCACATATTCTGATAAAAGAGAAACTGATTACAAAACTGTATGTCCTCCTTGTACCATGGAAAATCTCAATAAAATTCATTAAATATAAAATTGTACCATACTAAAGTGCTTAAATTGACTCACATATAAAAAAAACAGATTACAGAAACGTATGTTCTTCTTAAAACCATGCAACATTTAAAAAAAAACTGTTTCACAGCATAAATAATTTAGGGTTCATTTGTAGTTGCAAAATTCGGATCCTGTGCAAGGCGTTTCGCAAACGTACGTTTTGGGTACGGCAGAATTCGCGTGAAAGCATCTATCGAAATTTGGTTTCGGCGATGAAATTGGATTCGGATTTCGAGGGAAACGATCGATGATGCTTGATTCCTCGGCAATACGTAACCCGCGAAGCATCTATAAGCTGTTTAACCGGCGCGCGAACGAACCGATTATCCCGCGCTGCAATCGCGCGTTCTCATAATGTCGTTAGGCGAAAGCCTCGGCGCACTGTAAGCTCTTTGATTTCATTACAAACTGCTGGGTACGCTCGCGAAACGGCCCGCAGCACACAATGCGCCCCGAAGGCACCGAGCTCCGATACTTGAAAGGCTTGAAACGCCGTCGGCCCTGTTCAAATGAAATATAATTAAGAGCCCGCGGATTGTCCCCTCGTAAAAAAGAAACAGAGAAAGATCAGCTGATCTCTCGATCCGACGACGCTTTTGTCTTTTCTCCAGCGGTTACCGACCGGCTAAAAATAGAGGTTACACAATGCCCGAGTCCGCCAAGACAAAGATATTCGGCGGAACCTGTTCTGGAGGACGCTCGAACGTTTCCGAAATCGGCGAGATTCCGGAATTTTTCTACCGAAAACGACGCGTCCTACCGTAAAAATTCTTCTCCGGTCTTGTTACGACGCTCTTCCAGACACTGGAAATATTTTTCTTTTAGAATTTTTATTGGCGATCCGCCTCGCATCGGCGACTTTCAGACGCGATGGATAAGAGAGCCAGAAGAAGGTGCGCGAAGCGGTCAGGCAAAGTACAGTATTTTATCTATATAAGTCACCAGAACGGGTCTGCGGAGGGACATTTATGCGAAACGTAAACCAACTTCCTTATTTTTTATTATTTTTTTATGGGACTTTGATGACTATATTTGTGGCATTTTTCTAATTAAAATCATACCAAGTATGATATAATTCCGATGATATTTACTTGTGTAATAGACAATTAAAGTTTCGGGCGCGAATCCTTCCTAGCATTTCAAGAAACCGTAACACGGGGCTGTCGGAACCGGTTTCCGAGAGACAACACGCTCTCCGCTAATGGCCGTCGCGGCCCGTAATTGGCGGGTTAATTCAGTCATCGGACAATTATCGGGACAACCGTGGGCCGTGTGATAAATTTCTTTGCAACCGTGAACGGGGAAAAGGCGTACGCGGTGGTCGTGCGACCGACTGGAGACGCAATTAGACTGGAAAAATATTAGCTCGGTAACACGAGCGCCGGTGTGTAACGCGATGCCTTTTAAATTCGGTAATTGTCCAGGCGCGCGGCCGATGGGGAGGGGAGAAAGTGGCGTAATCGAGCACGTCGTCAGCTTCGAAAATAATCGCTTTATGGTGACGCGGCTCGCGTTGCAATTCTCCCCGAATGAGAAACCGGCACAGGGAAACAGCGAATCCTCGGTCCGAATCCCCTGCTGAAAATTTCTACCATGGAACTAGAAATTTTACCGTCGTATCTTATTCATTTAGGCAACTCGTATAAATTCGTATTGTACCAGATCAGAGTTGTGCTAATTCAATTACAATGTAGTTCAATTACTCAATATTTTAATCAGATGTGTAATTGAAATACAATATATTTGAAATACAATATCATTGAAATACAACGTCTAATTGAAATACAATATAATTGAAAAATGAATAATAAATTCCTTCTATTTGAAACCTTCGCATAGATTTTACAACCTATCCCTTGCCTATTACTTCATATTTCATAATTCAATTACAATGTATTTTATAATTGTGCTCCATTGCAATTACGAATTACATTGTAATTTAATTGAGTGAAGATTTGAATTATAAATTACAATATAATTCAATTACTTTGGAATTATAATTCTGGAGTAATGCAATTGTAGTTCTGCACAACTAGCAGAAACTAGATTTGAAACTTGAAATTCAATGGTTAAATTTGAAGAGTGCAGCTTTATTAATCAATTATACAGTTACCATTCATTTTAACAATTAGACAAGAATGATGACTATATAATTTTTTTTATACTCCACTGTGAAGTACACTTTGCGATCTATGAAGATCGGGCACGAAGTTACACAACATCTAATATGATTGCTCGTATCAATTATTATTATCCAATCTTACAATACCAATCTCCCACAGTGTTCCCCATTGCCCTAAATGCTTGTAGGGTGTCCCTCCGAAGGATAAAACTCGAGAATTGAGGATCCGAGAATAGCGATTTTCGCGAACGGATTCGACTCCGACTTCCAAGATTAACGCGAGGTCAGCGGGCGAAATCGAAACTCCAATTTGAGCTGACGACATAGTTGCTTCGTTAGACACCGCGAAACGATAGTAACAACGAGTGGCATAAGCTTGTCGACAGATAAACGCGACTGCCCGGCTGACAATCGGTAACGGGGTGAAGAAAAATGGTTAATCGTCAAGCACCGAACTTGGAGATACTCCAAATTACCGATATTCCCGTCACGACAATGAGTTATATTCGGCGGTATAGTTCGCGGCCGTGCATAAGTGTCCCCGCCTATTTTTATTACACTTTCGCCTACGATTCGATCGAATTCACCGGACGAATTTATAAAAAAAATTTATCGTCTTCTTCTTTGATAAAATAGGATTTAAAACGAAAAACGTCGGGCGCAAAATGCATCGATTAACTATTTCATACGCCCCACGTTTTTCGTTGAAAATCTCACAAATATTTTATAAAAACGTGGTATTTTTAAAAAATTTATTTGTATAACAAACAAGAAAGCAAGCTTAATAAAAACGTGGTAAAAAGAAGTGAAAGTTGTTCGATACTGCTCCAGTGGAGACGTGGCTTAACGCAGTCGAGAAATTTCGAACGATCGACAACAATTACGGTGACGCGAGCCTCCTTTAATTTACGGACACCCGGTGTATCGCGGTGCCATACCTTAATGATTTATTAACACAGTCGCGTAGTGCGTTAACGAAGAAATTCGTAGGCGAACCGAGACACACAGAACTTTGTGCGGGAACGATAAGAGAAACTTGCGTTTTAAGTATGCAACGGTAGCCCAGTTGTTTCGTTTGAAAACTACTTGGTGTGTGTTGTCGCTGTTTTATTATTCAAGGGTTGCGAACTGTATTTCGAACGCTTCGCGGAACTTCGACGTTTGTTGTTGTGTGTTCTGACTGTTTTTTTTCCATGAAACCGCCGGCATACGTGGCCACAAGTAACTGCCCGAGTCTGACCGGAGTGTAGGCATTCATTTAAAGAATTAAATCAACGCCGAACAACCCCTTAACTAGACTACACTTCAACCCTTAGCGAGTCCAAATGTTTTTTTCCTTTTGAAATTCGTTAAAAGTTACATAAAAACTCGTGAATTTATGGAAAAATTATGCTTCACCCTTTAACGAGGCCGAACGTTTTCTTCCGCAACTCGCAAAGTTGTAGAAAAATTTGTGAATCTATGGAAAAATCCAACGAAATCTGAATGAGAAAGCAAAGACTGACAAAGAGTCTTTTCTCGAGAAGAAAAAATCGTTGAAGCCACGGAGCGACAAAGAGGATCGATCTTTTGGGGTTTCCATAGCGCCGTACCCTCTTTAAAGCTTAGGGGTGGGGGGTTAGGGCTGTGGGGAGGAGAATAAAAACACGACGGAGGGCGCCACGCAATAAGGGTCGACGACCCGAAGTGGCTGCCACCTGTACGTCCTGAACCAGTTCCCCTTTTCGGCAGCGATGTGGGTCAGCACGCCTCCTCGGCTAAAAAGGGCATGTGCTCGCTGCTCTCGTATCGGCGAACGCCAGACAATGCCTTGGACGCGTGCGCTCTCACAATATGGAAATCAAAATACACCGGTGGGGCCATTGTGCGCACGGCACGTGCACACGCTCCAAGGGAAACCGATTCCGGGACCGGGTCCGAACACACATCCCTTCTATCTCGTCGTCGAAACCGCTATAATATCGATCTCGGTTCTTTCACCCTCTATTCTTGCTTTGATCCCTATACAGAAACCATACGGTTACCATAATCATGGCTTTTTGATCCCACTTCGAAAAGTAGGGGCCGACTCGATAGGTATCACGCTATTTCGTTGACCAATCATTTTATAAAGGATGCTTCCCATTTGTTTATTCTTCAATATTTCTGTTGAAGCATTCACGATAAAATCATTCATGCGAAACATTAAAAAACTCGACGAATTATAAAATGATTTTGCATTATTCAAGAAACTGTTTTTTTTATTTTATATTAAAATCGATATACAACGGACACAGTTGGATGCATTTCGTTCCGCACGGTCACCTGTGCGCAACTATGCGCCAGGGTCGACGACCGGAAACGGGCGCCGATGGTAAAAAAGGAGAGCTCGAGAAACTGCTGAATATCAAGTTCACCCGGTATGTGGGTCGTCAAGGTTGTTTCATTGGCGAGGAGAATCAACGAGATTTGATTTTGCTGTTTCTAACCGCATTCTTTGCATGCCCCTGTACAGCACCTATATCGGTGCCGCGTAATTATCAACCCCTACGATGCCCGAAATTATTCTCCGGGTTGATCGAGCTTCGAATTTGCTGTTCAAGTTTATACGAGCTCTGGGAACGACGTCAGATCAATTCGAAATTGTAGAAAAAATTGTAACGCAACAACCCTCTACAACTAGGTAAACTAACATAATTTATGATAAAAATGCATAGCTGTAACTTGAAACGGTAAAAATAAATATGAAATACATTACGAAAGAAAACAAATTCCAAGAATAGAAAACTATTTGATAGGATTTTTCAATATTATATTGAAAATTAAAATTGAAGAGATTAAAATTCAATTTCCAAGGAGCATACCATAGAATTTCGCATGCCGAGCATTGCTCCGGATCCCGTTACGCACCCGATTTCCATTGGATAGACCCAGCATGATCGATGTCAACGTAATGTAAAGAATGATTCACGAGGATTGAACGGCGTGAACGAATTATCGACTAACCAGCTAATAAATTCAATGCCGAATATCGATATCCGTCCGACTATTTCGGAAAATCGAGAGAGAACGAAAAAGGTAGTTTAGTCGACGCCAATGGCTGGTGGCCCGGGCTTATTTACATTAGTGATGGGCACCATCGACTAATTACTATTTAGTTGCTACATACTATCGAATATTTAGTCGATTGAAATTTCGTTTTAGTGGTTACGTCTAGATTGTAGGCTATAGTCTATGCCTACGTCTATACTTCTCATCTCTCACAAATTATTATTTATACTTTAATAATAATACAACATAAAGGCAAAGTGTTAATGAACCTTTTAGAAAGTGCAATATATAAGTATCGTTATGTAATAATTGTTATTTATTAAACGAATTATTCGATATAGCTAATGACTGAACGTTTTCAATAGTAAATCTCATAAAATCCATTCAAAACTCCCTCCCGTTAAAGTTCAACCAATTTAGTCAATACTTAAAAAAATCAGTCGACTGAAAATAATAGTTGGCTACTATCGATTTAGTCGGTAGTTTTAATCGATGGTGCCCATCACTGGTACGCATTAGCGCACATATTCCGTGGGACGAGGGCCGGTCAGCTGTTCGAACGGCGTCGTCGTCGAGACGCAAGAAATCCTCATCGAGCCGCGTCGTGCCGCGTCCTCGAGACGATTCCGTTCCTCGACCTCGTGGAAACGGGGCTAACCGCGCGAGACCGTGCGGTTCCGCGGACGAGAATATGGCGGGGGAGGCGGGGTTGATTGGGCAGAACGCGAATTAGGTTAGGTTGCACTCTCTCGTAGAACGGTGGTTGCTCGCGGGGTGGTATATCGCCGCAAGTATAAACAAAATTCAAGTATCGGAAAATCGAACGGTTCCCAATCGCTTCGATATTCCTTTGGAAAGTAGTTAGGGGGTGTCGAAGAGTCCCAGGGAAAATCGTGGCTCGGGGGATTAGGGTGGAAAAGCGTGGTTCGGAGGGTCAGTGAGAACGGCTGGCAGGTCGATAGCAATGGCGCCGCGAAGCTACGGAGAAAATCAATCCCCCGGTACGACACGCGACGTGTTTTCACGTCGGCCGCCTATCTATACGTGCCGTCTAATCCGCGTTTCTATCGGGCCGTTGTTCGTTCGTTTTCGCGGAATATAAAATAGGAATCGCTGCGAATCTATCGTGGGGGAGGGCCGAGTAGTAGAGAGGAGATAACGGTCGTTCGTTTCACGGGGAGGAATGGAAATGCGAATTACGACGGCGTTGAGATGCACACTGACGTTACCGACCGAGGTGGCCGGAAAAGACGAGGCCGCAGGGCCACACGCACATATACGTGCGCGCGCGCGCGCACCAACACGTACATCGCACAACATACCGTGGAGCCCGGTTACACGCACCGGGGATCACGGGTGTATATTCGTTTACCGCGTGAAAAATATCAGATAGCCTGTTATACGCGTGTATATATATATTTGTAAATAGTTGACGGGATTATTGTGTATTTTTTGTTCGGCTTACTTTTCACCACTCGTTCCGTCGTGGAGAGCTTCTGCGAGTTGTTTGAGGTCATGCTGTATCAGGATGGTTGACGGGTGGGCGCCGGCCTCTCGCTCTCTTTCTCTACTCTATGTCACTTGTTCCTCTTCCCCGGTCGCCACAGGATCCTCTTGGTCGTCGCACACTCTCACTCCCGATCCTGAATCCTCGTTCTCTCTTTCTCACGCACAACTCCTCGCTCGCTCGCTCACAATCGCGAATTCACACACTCTCTGTCGCTCGTTCCCCGTCTCGCGCGCGCCTCTCGGTCGGTCGGTCGTTTCGTCGGCGGCGGCGGCGGCGTGTGTCGCGTTGCGTATATTTTTCCTCGTTTTTTTTTGTTGCCCTTGTTTCCCCCGGTTTTCCTTCCTTTTTCCTTCTCCTTCCTCTTGTTCCACTGGGGGGCCGTAGTCACTCGCGCGAGGTAGCACCTCTTCCTCCTCTCGAACGGGGGGTTGGGTGGAAGGAGAGGGCGGTATTTTCACCTCGAGAGCCCGGCGCGGCACACACACATAGAGGCACACAAAGAAAACGGGCGGGCGCGCTCGCGCTCGCCTCTCGGTGACGAGTGGAGGGGTACGGGAGGAGAGAGACGACGGGGAGGGTCGGAGAGGTGACGGAAGTTATCGCACGGTGCGGCACATCGGTGGCTCCGGAGCGTTGTTCATTGGGCGTTTGCGGACCGAGAATATTATTCTGCCGTGTCCCTCTCGCTCCCCGGTGCTATTCGCAAAGAGACACGCGAGCGAGCGAGCACGCATGCACACGCACACACGACGCACGCACACCGATTCAACTCTGTGCGGTGCTGTTCTCTTTCTATCTCGATGCTCTCTCCGCTCTCTATCTGCCTCGGTGTCGCTTCGTCTCTTTCTATCTTGCGACGGTCTTGCTCGTCTTCTCGTTCCCTCGCTCCCTCTGCCCTCCCGAGCCGAAAGGTAACCACCAACGCCTTTTGCGGGGCGAGTAACTGGATCGCTGGACCACGCGAGCTGCACGGCCAGCACGACGGAGCCTCGCGCGGCACCGCCAACACCTGACAGCCGGGACACCTATGCGAGAAGACTGTACCCGTTACCCTAGATTTATCACCGATTATCTTCGCGATAATTACGAGAATCGCTCGGAACGCGACGGCTACGCGAGAGCTGCGCGAATACCGCTCAAACACTGCTAAAACTACGACGACGACGACGGCGACGATGGTCGCGACGACGACCACGGTCACGGTGACGACGATCGCGACGGCGACGATGATTATTCACGACAACCGCGACCACACCGTAATTAGCAGCACCGCGACCACGATACCGTGACACCGACACCCACGGTCGAAAACACCACCGCCGCTAAATTCTACTACAAGATGTCTGTCTGTCTGACTCTCTCTCCGCGGCGCGCACACTGACGGCTCACTCCGCGGCTACCAGACGGTCGCGCGCAGCCCACCATGCGCACCGATCATTCGAGACCGCTCATTGGACAAACCGCCGCCAGCTGACGCCACCCTCTCCACATAACGCGACGCGCGAAACCAGACGATTTTCGAACGAGCAAAACTGGATGCGCGATACGTACCCCGTTTCGAACAGCTACTCGACCGCCATTTTGGGTCCTCCACTTGCGTAGGAGTGGGTTTGGGGCATGGACATCGGATCATATAATAATATAATAATAATTAATAATATATTATAATAGAATTATCTCCTGTAATATTAGAATATTATATTAATAATGTAATGTAACATACCTATGTCCATGGTGTAGTCATCATGTAAAACTGTCGACTGAATCGGCAGTAGCCAACTACTCAGTCGACTGATTTTTTCAAGTATTGACTAGATTGAATTTCCACGGACCGGAGTTTTGAATAGATTTTATAAGATTTACTATCGAATACGTTCACTCGTTCGCTGTATCGAAGAATTCGTTCAATAAGCACGTGAATGTAGCATGAATAACAATTATTATACAAATTGTCAAATAACAATACTTACATATTGCACTCGTGGGAATAAAATTTTGATCGTAACCTAAAGAGTTATAATTATATAGTCAGAATTATAATTATATCTGTCAATAAACAGATATTTTTCTGTAAGGTTTATTAACACTTTGCCGTAATATTGTATTGTTAGTAAAGGATAAATTACGTGTGACTGATGAGACGTATGGACATAGGCATAGACTGTAGCCTACAATCTAGACTATAGCCCGCATTGTAGACGTAACCACTAAAACAAAATGTCAACAAAAACATCGTGTAAACAGGAGTTGTGAGATCAAACAAAATACGAGCAAGTTCGTTAGCAATACCTTAAAAATACCTGTTGCAATACTGAGAAAAACGTTTGTAAAAATTAGTTTAAAAGAACGTTACTTAATTTTTAAAGACTTACATGGAGGGCTAAATCATTTAAACTTGGCCGTTGCTTGTTAAATCAATGACCATGACAGATGTTAGATAGCGGACAAGTTTGAATAATTTAGGATGTTTTTGTTGGGTAGCTTATTTACTTCCTGACACTTCGTCACTGGGACTTTACGATGCGGTCTCTTCTACCTGGGAGGTTATGCTCAACGAATAAGTCATAAAATCATCTGTAATTCTGCTTGCTACTATGTGCCACGTGTTGGCTACTGAAGACCAATCTACCGAAGAAACGCCAACGGGACGGTAATAAATTAATAATGGTACACTATAAAAACAATTACCGAAAAGCTACCAGATGGTCGACCGCGCCATAAAGTCGTTGCTAGGGTCCTCGTTTGAATAGACAAAATTCGCAAGGATTTAAGAGTAATTTGTGATCTTTTAAACGTTTAACGATTCGAATTGAAGGTGATTCTCTTTGTCAAAGGGGCACTTTGAATCAGAAGGAACACGAGAATACATGCATCCAAATTCGCAGTTTAATTATTTCAAAAGTGAAGTACATTGAAAACAGTGTTCTTGGATTTTTCGTACATCATCCAGTCAGTTTCTTTATAACAAAAACGAAGTAGAAAATTAAAGTAATACAAGATAAGTCCGTATCAGTGTACATCAAATATTTCTCTTCACGATCGATCAACTGTTATTTCAAAATAGCGTTTGCGTTCGATTTTAATGGATAACGTTGGCCCCGAAGTTGTCGACGATCGATAAAAGAAAGGATCTTAAAAAAGTCGCGAAATTCCAGCGACTTTCATCGCTGTTTATTCCATGAAAATCTTATACAAGATAAATAGAACGAATTACTTATAAGAATTAACTAAAACAATAGCTTCGGTCTCTTCTCCACCCACGTCTTGATGCTCGGAATCGATAGAACCTTCTCTCTGAGTGCCTTCAAGTTAGGATGATCCGCTGTGATGTCGGACTCGTACACTGTCGTCAACGAGTCCGAAATGGCGACGAAAAATAGATCGGCGTAGCTCAACTGTAATACAATATTAACAATCACTAAATACCAGAATGGACATTCTTACAGAAATAGGTAAGTTAAATGTCAATTATTAAAATTCAAATTTATACAAAGATCCGCAATCTAATATCACTCAACTTTCAGCGAGTAATTCCGACAAGGACTTTCGACGATCATCGCGTCATAAAATAAGTAAATCTTGGCCAAAAGAAGTCGTTGAACTTTGAGTGACTCGATTTTCCAATGACTCCAGAAGTACTCACCTGTCCTCCATGCAGGTAGCCGCCGTTTTTCTGGACCAGAGCCTCCAGTGTGTTCAGGTAGAAGGGTATCACTCTCGAGAACACGTCCGGCTTCTTTTTAGCTTTCAAGACCTGATCGGTTTCTCTGTAGTAGTTCGACACCACGACTGTGAAGAGGAACAACACGTCAGAGTGAGAGAGAGAGAGAGAAAGGAAGAGAAATCCAGGTGCTATTTACGCGACAAGCATCGCCAGAAAGAAATCAATTTGACCGGCAAACGAATCAATATTTACGTCTCCTGAAGTCGTGCAGGCCGTTCGCGATTCCGTCGATTTCCAGGTCGTCGAGATCGGTCGTTCCACGCAGTCCGAATTGTTTGGCAAGATATTGGCAGATAGGCAACGTCTGCGAGTAAACTTTCCCGTCGATTTCCAAGGTGGGCACCTGACCGAACGGGGTCGCTGGAAATCCAGCCAAAATCTTGCTCTATTCGAACGCTCTAATTGGTACTCGACGTTCCTTTTAACCATTTGCACTCCTTCGTCGAGTGTACCTCGACATCGGAGAATGATAAATTGTAAATAGAACGGGTTTTTATATGCGTATTTGCTTCGTCCTTTATGTCTTTAATTATCTAATTTTTTACTTAAAACACCGATATTAGATGTAATTACTAAACGAAATTGTTTAAAATAAGTAGCAGTGAAGAAACTGTCCTCTGAAGTATTTTTTCAAATGAAACACTTAAAATGGTAGGGAATTGTTGGCAAGAAGAAATTTGTTAAATCTTTGCCATGGAATTATCAAAGTTATTAAGATGCTATCATAGGAAATAATTAGACAATTTTGAATAAATAACTTGAGTTTTGTTTAGTGTTAAGGTCAGGGGTTAAATCATGATTACTTGGCTTCATAGCGGTCCATTCAGCGGACGAGTGTTCCAACCGAACGTCCTCGAAGTTAACGCCGCCGTAGCTCAACAGGAATCTTATAGGCTCTCCTAGACCCATAACGTTGAAGTACGTCAACTTGTACTTTGCCATTTTTGCTAATCTGTAAACAACGCCGGGTCAGCCACGAAAATCCATCCAAAGCAGAAGGTTTCTCACGGACTAAATTAATTAAAACGAACACTGCACTTAAACTTACCATAGGACCAAGCGCAATTCTGACAAACCGCAGACTAACCGCCTCCCAAGGTTAGCCTGGAGTTATATAATTCCCCTACTTTCCCCACGCGAATTATCTTCGTCCACGTCTTATCTAACAGACCCTCTTTGTCCACAGGGCCTGCGATTGGTTCTCCGTTTCGAACGAAGCCGCTGCTCACTATACTTTCACCTCCGAATGGCAGTCTCCGTTGAGAACCGGAGCCTGTAAACTATAAACTTCTCGGAGCATGATCGATGAATACAAAATACTGTACAAAATTCGAAAGGGTGTTGCTGGATGACGTCGCGAAAAATTAGGGTAGTTACCAACATTCATAATAATCAATTGCAAAATTTGTCACGGAACAGACAGACAAACAAACAAACAAGAAAGCGAGCTAATAAAAACGTGGTAAAAATGAAATACTTTTTAAACACCCAGATATACATACCGCAATTAATTCGGATTTTTAAGTTGAAAATCCTGGTGATGAAAAATTATTAAGCAGTAAAGTTTAATTAAAATAATTAAATGTATATCAGTGTATAGGGACAAGTATTGTTTATGAATTTTTTCAGATTTTTCGGTGGAGATTATCCTGGTGGTAAAAAAAATTAAAAACCTAGCCCACCTCGACGTCTTTCCCTTCGCACAAATATTTTCCATCAGTTGCATTCTCCTTTTTAATTTTCAGCGCAGGCGATAATTTCTTCGATTTTCGGGGATCGACTCTTGATCCAGCTGAAGTGAGCCGACTCTTCCGGAGCGGCTCTTTTCTAGAGCAGATCGGCTAACCAATCTTTATGCCACGTTTAATTAGAAACTCTTAATTAACTAGCGAGGCTCCAGTGAATAAAGAGTTGTTTTCAATCCGAGCGCTGATAAGGGTCTCGTCCGTACAGGCCAGTCATTGTTCCGAAAAAGAGGATGATCGGCTGGCTGTTTATCTTAATTGCGATGATCTCGCGGCTGACGGATCTTCAGGGGATCGGGAGTACCGGAAGACATCGCATCCAACCCATGGACGTCGACAAACGTCTGCCAGAGGATGTCGTACCCAGCAATTACGTTATCGCGATCGCTCCGGACTTCCGGAAGGAAGACTTCCACGGCTCCGTCCGGATCGACATCGAAATACTAAACGTTAGACTTCATCACATAATTCCAACTATTTGTTATCTATATTATAATTGTAATTAATAATTACAGGCCCGAAGTTATATCGTCCTGCACTCGAGCAACTTGACAGTGCTCTCTACCAAGCTATACTCCCAACGATCCCAAGCGGAAATCACAATAAAGTCAGTGACACCCATCGAAAAACGGGAGATGATAGTCATCGAAACGCTGAGTATCATTTCCTCGGGACAATATTCTCTGAGGATGAATTTCAGTGGGAGTTTGAAAGGAAAAGTGTCCGGATTCTATTTGAGCAAGTATACCGATCCCAGTGGGTCGATCAGGTAATACGAATTTCCAGCAGACCGAAAATCCACGATTAATATAATCTGCTATAATTATTCACAGAAAGTTAGCGGCAACTCAGTTCGAGCCGTTCTTCGCGAGAACCGCTTTCCCGTGTTTCGACGAGCCCCGATTCAAGTCCACGTTCCTGATCCGTATTCTTCACACAGAGAAGCCTCTGTATCGCGCGCTGTCGAATATGCCAGTGACGGTGAGTTGCAACGTCGTCTGTGAACGCGTGAAAATTAGAAATAACATTGTTCCAGAGAACAGAGACGATGAAAGACGACAGCTCCACCACAGTGACATTCTTCGAGCTCTCGCCACCGATGTCTACGTACTTGGTAGCGTTCCTTGTCAGCGACTTCGAATGTTTAGAGTCGTCGTTGATGGTGCTAAATGGCAGCAGCATACCTGTGAACGTCTGCGTGAGACCGATGTACAAGAACAAGACCAGGTTCGCGTTGAACGTGGCTGTGAAGACTATGGAATACTATCTGACCGTCTTCAACATCGAGTACCCTCTACCAAAACTTGGTAACCATTGCCAATCGTTCAACCGTGGATCCTTGTGCTAAAAAAAATGACAAACTTCAGACCTGGTAGGGATTCCCGACTTCAACGCAGGCGCCATGGAGAATTGGGGTCTGGTCACCTTCAGGGAGACGGAATTGTTGCACACGAAGAACGACAGCTCCACCATGAACACGAGGAGTGTTTGCCATACGGTGGCCCATGAATTGGCGCACATGTGGTTCGGGGATCTGGTCACCCTGAGCTGGTGGAATGATCTGTGGCTGAACGAAGGGTTTGCGACCTACATGGAGCACATGGCGTTGGACTTCGTGTTCCCGCAGTGGGATCAGGTCCATCAGTACTATCCCCTAATTATTATAAAACAGCATAATTTAATCCCAACAAAAACATCCTGTAGACAGGATCCAAGTTCTCTATGGCCGTAAAAAGGTGTGAGATCAAACCAAATACCGCCAAGTTCGTTAGATTAGAAATACCTGTTGCAATACTGAAGAAAGCGTTTGTAAAAATTTTTAAAGAGTTGCATGGAGGACTATAATACTCAAACTTTAATTATTTTAATTACTAATTTGTAATTTTAATTACTCCACATCTGCCTCTAGGGCCGAGTTACAAGCCTCTAAAAAACGGCTAAGTTATTTCTTGTAAAAGGAGGTAGTGCGAGAACTTGGCTGGTGCATTACCATGCACCTAGATTTTAGCAATTAATTTTGCGGGATTTCCGGGATCATAACGTATCGTGCATCCCTTGGGGCTAACGACTGTTTTTTGTGTTTCGAGATTGTTTTACTGTTATAGCGGACATAGGAACTGGCAATTACACATATAATTTGATTGTACGTATTCACGGATTCGATCTCTCCATTAGATAGACTCCTTTCCGTTGCATACGAAGTACATTGCCATGAGACACGACTGCAAAATCAGAGCCAGGCCCATCGTGAAACGCGTCGAGGATCCTCAGGATATACTGGAGATGTTCGATCGGATTTCATATCAAAAAGTACGCCCAGAGATTTAGCGCTTTTTCTTGAATGTATTTCGAAAAAAGAGGCGTTGAAACACTTTTTACCGAGATCCGTCCAGGTAAAAAATTGTCGAAAATTATGAAAGCTGGACAGTGGCGTCATCCCACGGCGCCAAGCGTAACTCCCGCGATCCAGGAAACATTGAAATCGCCATTCCACCATTTCCACTTCTCAGAGAAGATCTATGAATCGCAGGCTGCAGCAGTGATCCGGATGCTCGAGGATGCGATAGGCAACTCCATGTTCATCTACGGGATCAGGGAGTATTTGCTGACACATCGTTTCGAAAACGCAGCCTCGCGCGACCTGTTCGAGATTCTGCAGAACAGTAGCCGCACTAATATCGATATCGTCGATTTCATGAATCGTTGGACCAGCTTCCCGGGATTTCCGGTGATCAATCTGATCCACGATCAGAAGATCTCCAGACTCTCGCAGCAGCGGTTCGCTGCGAGCAAGAAATTTCACGAGACTCTAGAGTACGTTCAATCGTATCATGCTCTCTTTAAATGTTATTCAAACAATTATAAATGGTTGTAATGTTGTTAAAAAAGCTGTTACATTCGGGAAAATGTAGAGAATATTTCCGTGTAAAAATCGTCCACGTATCTTTCTTGGTCGGACCAGGAAAAATTCTTATAGTTGGAAACTCAAGTCAAAATTTAATTTTTATAGAAAGCTATAAAAATCTATAAAAATTTAATTTTTATAGAAAACTAACAATGGTCGTTTATTGTTTGTTACAGCGATGGAAGCTGGACGATCCCCGTGAAGTATATAACCAGCCGGATGGACGGCGTGAAATTCGACTGGTTCCTGGCGAACTTCTCCTGCGGTAATGATCGCGATCGAATTGATTTAGAAAGGATCTTGGCCGCGTGCTGACCGCTGTTTCCGCCGCGGTGCGAAATGGGTAATTGACCTGATTGCAGTGGAACTGACTCTGGAGAACAGGGTGGATTGGATTAAACTGAATCACAAATCCGTCGGGTACTACGTCGTCAATTACACGGAGGAGAGCTGGAACATCTTCGGCGACTTGCTGCGGGGAAATCATCAAGTGATCAAGCCAATTTCCACGAAAAACAGTTCCAAACTCGCAACGCCATTATTCATTTATCAATATAAATTGAGACCTCTGTAAAAACATCAGAATTCATAATATTACAATTTCTTCTATAAACTATTTTGTAAAAATGATAGATTGACCGACCTGATGTTTCATAAATTTCAAAGAATACTTTAAAATTTAACCATTGAATTTTATTTTCAAATCAGCCACGAACTTATGCGATCATCTGATATTTCAGGCGTTGAGTCCCACGGACAGAGCCGATCTTTTGCACGACGCCTTCCTATTGGCGGACGCATCGAGCTTGAATTATGCTACCGCGATGAATCTAACAGTCTACCTCTCGAACGAGACATCCTATCAACCCTGGGCAGTGGCTGCTGATTGGTTCAGCGAGGTGAACAGATTGTTGGCCAAAACCAAGTTGCACAAGCGTTACCAGGTAGCTTAGTTTCCATAAAAGCCAAGTACATGTAAAACCCCCACCACCAAGTAATGCGAAGAGCGGTCCGGTAGTGGGGGTAGCATGTTACTAGTTTGAGGAAGAGGTCCCTCAAAAGGCTCCGGGCGGTGGGGGTTTAGTCGGCATGACGGTAGACTGTGTCTTAGCGAATGGTAACACTACCCTCCTCAATCGTCACCGTAGGGGAGGGTGTCCATAAAAAGATTCCCCCACTGCCTTTAAACAAAAAAAAGGTAGCTTGGTCTCCAGACGATTGTTTCGAAATAGTAAATCACCATGAATTTTTACAGATGTACGCTAGAGGACTGGTCGACGACATCTATCATCGACTCGGATGGCGCGTCGCTGTGGAAAAAAAACTGCCGAATCGGTGAGTTTAACTTTGTATCAGCTTTCGTCGGTAGTGTGCGAGCCTGATTAAATGGACCTTCAGGCTTATTACGCATTCAGGATTATTATACAACACATATTAAATGCGAGTCCACCTGCATGATGTATTGATCAATTAGCGGGGAAGGGATTAACGCGTTGACCGTGATGGCTCCTGCGATAATTAGCTTCCTACAAATTAATTAACATGAAAACAGCGCCATTAGTCGGTGCTCGTTGCGCAATAATAACGCATGTATACATATGCATGACGAAAATGTTGCTGAAACGATTGTTGCATCGCTATCTTCGAGATAAAAGTATTCGGCGATCGGCAAAGTTCGAGTTTTAATCGGTAGATCTGAATGATGTGCGATGTGGGAGCGCGAATGATTATATCTTGCGGATGGAGAATTTCCTTATAATGACTTAGGATGACAATGCATTATTAAAAAAAATTATTTAAAAAGTCTATCTGTTTCGGAGAAATAATAATTAAATTAATTAAGATTTTTATATTTCACCCAACCAGTTCAGTCCGAGGTAAGTGACCCACCTAGTAAAACGAAGATCAAGCCACTGGTGGCGTCTAAGAAAATTAATTTTATTGTTTAATCATGTCAGAAAATAAAATACTTTAAAGGTGTTACTTCAAGAAAGTCGATGAAATTAAAATCGTTTTAATTAAAATTCTGGATAATTAAGAAAAGCCGTTGATATTTGTTTCAAGAGAACTGGGCTTGCTGATACTGCACGCAGCTTGCAGCATGGGCCACGAGCACTGTCTGAAGATAGCCGGGAAGAAGCTGAGAATCTTCCTCGACGGTGAACCTCTGCGAGCGGACATCCGGTCGGTGGTTTACCTGTTCGGTGAGGGAGAAAATGTAAATATAAATGGCCCGTTCTTATTATTTATGGCACGATGCTTATGACAGGTCTCGCCGAGAAATCCGTCGACGTGGAATCGATATTCGAGAAGATGTCGGGGCTGCTCGCGACGGAAACCGACGCGCAAGAAAGGGATCGTCTAATCGCCGGACTGGCCGGTCTGCAAGATAAAAGTCTCCTATCCCGGTCCGTCGACTTTTCTTCATTCAATTACTAGCTAATTACCGGCAGCTTATCTCGCGCGGGGACCACCTATCAATATCCATATTGTATCATTTATTTATAGAGCATTCAGCCGATTAAATCCTGGAAATAAATTCCAGTAAACAGAGCCGGCTGGATGTTCCATGGAAAATATGTGTTCGTTCAACCATTCGAGTCTGCGCTTATAATACCGATGTTTTTCTATTCTTATCGATGTTATCGGCGAAACTGTTATCGGTGCATACGGAAAATCGAATCGCTAGACGATAGAGCTTAGCGAACGAAATCAGCAATGGGAACAGAGAGCAATGAAAAATTGAACGGATACTTTAGAATATTATTTTTAATCGCAAGAAATTCTCACGATAATGCTTGAATTTATTTCTTTTTTCACATGAAAGCATCTCGGCAATTTCGATAACTTCGTAATATATTTTTCCATCGGACTGTGAGCGTTGTAAATATTCTGTATATTTACAACGGAAGATACGGAAGTTAAAGATAGACGTAGGGCAGCGAGGAAAGTTTCGACCTTCGATGGCGTTTATTATAACTTCTCAAAGTAACATCGTACTTCGTCCTACGAACCAATGAGCCATGGAATGTTACGTTAAATATATAATAGTATATTTAACGACACTGCTCTGCCGCGTAACTAACAACTGTCTTCTGGTTCAGATATCTCGAACGAGCGACCAACGAGAGCCTCGTCCGCAAACAGGACTTCGCGCAGGTGTTGACCAAGATGGCTGCAAGTCCTGTGGGGCTCAAGGTGGTCTGGGACTTCGTAAAGTGCGAGCTCCTTTATAGAATCATTTAATAACTTTTAATTACTCGCATATAGTACTTGCAATCTCCAAACTTTAAAATTAATGTTTCAAGCGTAGACAAAGATGTTAACTACACTAGCAAATGTTTATTATGCATTAAAGTAGTTATCGTATCCAATACAAATTTATTTATGTTGGAATCTTATGAAGTTACATTTATGCATAAACTGGTGTGCGAGTAACTATTTTCTCTTAATAAACGAATTTCGTCCACTGGTTATCGAAACACAATTTTCACAATTTCCAGATCTAACTGGGACAGTCTCCGCGAAAAGTATGTGGCCGAGGGTTACAATCTGGGAAAAGCTATCCTGGTGATCGTTTCGTTGTTCAAGGATCGACAAATGTTACACGAGGTTCGTTCAATTAATGTCAGCTTGCAAATTTTTCTAAAATCAACCATTCAAATCCCATTATTTTCTAGGCGAAAGAATTCTTTCGGCAACATAGCAATCTCGGCGTGTCGAAAGTCGCGAAAATGAACGCCATCGAGGAGATCGAGAACAGTATCGAGTGGCTGGCCACGAACAAGGACACTATCGATCAATGGCTGGCAACCAATGGCATCTATTGAATCCTCCACCTTGTCCAATCGGAAATCAATCGACCGGAGCACGGCGATTTTCAAAACCTGCTTTCTGATCAATAAACTGCGGATGTTTATGCAAATTGAAAATCGTTTGCGTCGATCGCAAGAAACATACGACACACTAAAATTTCTCTTCTTCAATGTTCGGACGTTCTTAAACTCTTTTACTTCGTCTACTCATTTTTTGCAATATTGCAAATGCATCAAACCCGCAGTCTACTGATCAACCACGGTGTTCAACATTTCGTAGAAGCAATAAATAGTTAATTAGCAATCATATCACACCGATCGATGCGCTGATTCATTACCGACGAAGTAACAATAAGAAGTCTAGCAATACATTGAGTTTTTCACCGCAAAATCCTCGATCAGCCACTGTGTTCAACAGTTTTGTTGAATCGTGTGTTATGAAATCGAACGACGAGCGCGTGTTTATGTTTTTGATATTTCTCCGAAGTCGGAGGACCAAGCGGGAGCGTTTATTTACGTTTTGTGTGTGTGGGTCTGTGTACGTGTGAGCGCGTAGCGGTCGAGGCGTCCGAGACGCGGTCAGTTGATTTTTAACCGTTGGCCCACTAGGCTGCACGAAAGTAAAGTGAACATCCTCTTTCCTCGATATAGTCAATTTCGTAATTCTGGATAATCCTGTTATTTGTGGTTCTATTTGAACAAGTTTGTTTAACATTAATCACTGTGCTTCTCATCGATCGAACCACGCATTCGTTACCGGTTAATTATCTAATCTTCGCCAGCGGTGCGTCGGGATATTGAAAAAATCCGCGGAATCAGACAATGGCGAGTGGTCGTGGCGGAGGAACGTCTACTCGGCGTGCGAGGCAGGCTTTATCAGCTTTATCGAAAACTTGTTTCATTACTCATTGCCGATACAGTCGGCTAACCCTCGTAAACAGGCCCTCGCTCGCCTCTCGATTCGGTTCAGACGCGAAAGTTATGATTCCTCTGCCTTCCTCGTCGCGAGCAGCTTCTCCAGCGACGATCCAGGGTCTGGATCACGTCTCGTCGATACGTTGTTACGGTTTTGTGTGTCAACGATGAGCAGAACGGTGCATTACGCGTTGGTCGCAACCTGGGAGAAGACTGGCTGCAAAATCATCGCGGATCATCCTGCGAAACAGGATCCTGCGTATAGGGCGATCGTTCTCAGCACGGTGGACGGCCTGAAATCGGTGGAGAATGACAGGATCAGTCTCGATCGGGGCAAGTAAGAGAATCCTCGAGAGAGAATTCCGTAAATTACGCGCTCAACGACGAATATGTCGCAAACAAATTATTATTGAGATCGAAGCTGTTAAAGGAATTAAGGATATTACCACTGAATCAATTTCATATATCGTAAAAATTGCATTGAATTAATTTAGTTTGAAATGACTGATAAACTCATTTTCTTTTTAATTTTGATTTGGTCCACTTTCATAATTACGTGCACATAATTCTATAATAATTTGTTTGCAACACATGGTTTGTTTCAAGCTTCTTCTCTTCTTGATGAGTAGTGAGTGTGGATAGAAAAACAAATTTAACAACAATTACGAAGTACTTTACGCAGCTTGTGCATTGTGTAAGACCTTGAATTTCATTGTTCACAGGTACACGGTGCACGTGTTGATTGGCGAGCTGCATTACGCTTGTCTGACGTCGAAACCAGAGTGTCCATCATCCGCAGCGTCGTTAGAGTCCCGCAGTCATCTGTTCCTGGAGAAGTTGAGGAGCATTTACAGGGAATTGCCGATTCTGGCCGATCTGTCCAAGGACTTAACCAAATTGGCTCTCACCGACCTGTCGCAGCCTCTGAAGAAGATACTGGCGAGTCTAACGATATTACGATTCAACGAAACTACAATTGAATATTTAGAAAATAGAATGGAAGTGGAGAATCGTTTGAAGATTAAATATGTGGAATTTCAGGAGGAGTACAATCGACAGGAGGTGGAAGCTGTTCCTCGGTTGGAGTGCGAGCTGGTGGCAATTAGGAAAACGTTGATGGATGGCGTTCAGAAATTGATCGACAGGGGCCAGAGGTTAGAAGAACTGGTGCGGAAGACCCAGAGCCTGCAGATCATGGTATAATCGATTGATAGTGCCCCTACGAGCGTTTCACGAGACCGATGTCTTTCGATTTTCAAGTGAAAAGAGAAGTTTTTCTGGTTTATCTCGAGCGTGTTGAACTTTTCGAAATTGTGGAGATGTTTCAAGGGGTCCCATGGAAATCACCGACACAGATTTTCACCGACAACGAATCTGAAATCGTTGTCGGTGAAAACTGTGTCGGTGATGTCCATGGGACCCATTTCAAGCCTGTTCAACTTCTTCTATCGTTACTAATATCATTTTTATTTCATTACTCTAGTTAACAACGCGGATAATTTTTATTTTGCATAAAGATCCGCAGCCCAGTAAACAGATTGTGACTCGGTTGTTAAAGTAACCGGTCGGGAGAAGAAGTTTTCATTGAACAACAACTTGCCAGGCTAAATATTGCAGCTACGACCCCGGTCTCGTAAACGTCCGCGTTGTTTATTTGCCCCGGGGTTGGTCGCGCGTTGGTGATTACGCTATTTTATTTAGAAACGCCTCGCAGATAGCGGGCTCGTTAATTACGAGAGTATCGGAGAACGATTAACAGCCCCGCGGACGTATTTTTGCAGAGTAATTCCTCTTTGCCACGCAAACATCGTGTTTTAAACATTTCATTACCACGTACCTACCTGTATCGTGAATTAACTCTTGATTCTTGGCTTTGCAGTCCCGGAAGGACTTCCACATGATGAAGACCGCACAGAAGAGGAGCCATTGCAGCGCGATCGTAATCGCAGTTGTCCTCATTATCACCTTCGTCTCTCTCGTCGCCCTTCTTCTCCACGCATGTACGAAATAAATTATTTATTGTTTTCCTCGAGATATACCTCTTCCTGAAGTAAGTTTTCAATACATTCAATCCAATCAATTAATAATTAACTCTCTGTACAGCGTGCGTTTATATTTCGAGTGAAATCTAATGAATTTGTAATTCGATAATTTTCCGAATACTCACAGGATCTTCCCGTCGATTGTGTTAAAATCGAGAATCGATATCGTTAGTGTCCAACTTTTCTCAGCTAGCTGTTTGGATCGACGATGGTCTCGGTGCAGCGATTCGCTGTCGATCTCATTGATTTCCAGGAGGAGATCAAGAGTAGGGACGATTACGCTGAGTCAGTCAGACGCGAACATTTTATTGCGGCTCGAAAAATACAGGTTAACCTGAGAGCACAATGAAAACACGAACGATAACCTCTCTCTCTCTCCCGAGAAAGTTATCGTTCGCTCGTTAATAACAAAGTGCCGGCCGCCGTAATCGACACCCGAGATATCGATGTTTAAGGTCAAGACCACGACTCGCGGCGATGCCGTTTCTCTAACAGCTGGCCAAATTTTTATCTGAAATATTCACACTCTCGCGTTTCGTCGCACGATATCGCTGCTGTAGACATAATTTCGGATTTTTTTGCGGAGATCGTCCTTGGGGAAGACGGATTGAGAAACATCTTTCTGAACGCGAGTTTGAATTTCCCGCGCGACTCTACTAACCGCGCGTCGAAGTCTCCTCGGGGATGATATTTCGGCGTGAATTCCGCCGAAGAAAAACACTGTTTTCACGAGAAATTGTTGTCTAAATCGTTTATACATTAGCTGAAAAATAATAGTTACGATTCGCAGTGATGTAACACGAGCAACAATCTCCGTGGGGTAGAATTACGTCTGTAGAGTCTCTCTAGTTCACGATTATATAGAAAATGTAAAAATTGTCTCACAAAAAATTATTATGTAAATTAATTTATACGGGCATGTATTCTCGCGAAAGAATATTTATTAACACTATTCCTACTGAGCTCTGAAAATGCCTTTGTAAAAATCATAGAATTTATATAGATTTTCTGCGATTTTTGAAATAAAAGTGTGAAATAACAAACAATTGTGAAATAAAAAGCCAGAAACCGGTCATTTGATTGGCGGTAGGTTTACTGTTAAATATTCAACGCTTTGACTGTCGCGTTTAAATATTAATTGTAAATTGTCCAAATATTAGTACATCTTAATTGTTCGATTTGAATATCATTCAATAAATTGCTACGGTTTTATGTAATTTTTTAAGCCTCTGAATGAGCACCAAAAACTTTACTAAATGCAGTCAAGTAATTTTTAGCGTTTCGGTAAATAAAGAGAGTGGTGATTTAGAGACGACGTTGTTGGATCGAGATTTCATGTAAAACGATCCAGAGGTTACGTTTTAGGCTTGGATCCGTGGTATACTGACCCGTAAGCATTTCCGGTTACTGCACCGGAGCGCGATCACTATTCAGCGGCATTGGCGCGGTTATTATGTCCGCATTTTCACGGATCGATACCTGGTCGAGCGTGTTCATCGGATGTGGCAGAATTATTACAATCTAATGGCGACGAGGATCCAAGCAGTGTGGCGAGGTTACTGGGTCAGGAAGATGGTCCTCAATATCCCGGCGATGCGACGATGGTTGGAGACCGTCTACAAGAAGAACGACGAGACTGTGAAGAACATGAATAGGTATGATCGAACTCCTCGTTCTACTATCGATAAACTGGCAAATAAAAATTATCTAATTGAATTATTAATCGCGACAGATTCAAGTACAACGAGATCAGAAACCGAGAGCATTCGCTGGAGCTCGAATCGATGGAGTGGGTCCTCTTCATTCTCTTCAAGGTAGTTGGACACGAGTGATTCCTGCTGCTTCTTGTCGAAACTCAGAAAATCAATGTTCGATGCTTTCCAACAGCTTCATCATCTGCTGCGAACGAAGCAACGACCGGGGGTGGTCACTAGGATCGACAAGAGCAGATTCACGTTCATCGAGGAGATGCTGAAGTGCTTCGAGTACAGGGAGTACAGCGGTAAGGAAGCCGTATGTTGCCGTGATTGCGATATAGATCCGAAGAAATCGTCTATCTTCCGGGGGACACACTACGAGCGTTGCGAGAAAGCTATCCGCGAGATCGAGAGGGATCTAAAGATCGGAGTGGTGTCGGTGATCAGAAGCAAGTCTGACAATTTTCACAACTGGATAAACCAATCGACGAATTTAACGTGTGTATCTCTTCAGGTTTCCCGTACGAGAAGCAAGAGAGGATGCAGCGCAGGAAGAACAAAGAACTGAAGGAGGCGTCGTTACACCAGCAGTGCGAGGTCGTCTCGAGACCAACGACGCGAACAGGGAAAAGAGGAGAATTGAAAAGTCGAGCGAAAGAGAACGCAGACCTAGAAGACCATTGCAGGATGAAGGATCTCTACGACGAGATCAAGAACATGAACTGCCAACTGGACCGATTCCAGCTGAGGTGTCCGATACACGCTACCGTCTTCGCAAGTCAGGCGACAGGATGAGAGAAGGCTCGAAAATTTATGTGAAAACTATACATTTTATTAATACAAAAGAAACTATACATCGAATACGATGTTAACTACGAGATTAGCATAATTGCTGGGGGGTTCCGTGTTTAAGCTTTGCATGCCAGGGGTACGTTTATCTGCTGCGACATATCGATGCGTTTCTGGCTGAGGTCAGGGTTGGCGCCCTTCTCGATTCTCCTCTTCAAGCTCAGCGCTGCCTCGTTCTTGTCCATGCAGTGGTACTGATAGTTCTTCATTTTGGTGTCGACAGGTGAGCAGCCAGGTGCGCAGGCGACGACAGGTCGGATGGTGAAGCAGATCTTGTCGTCCGTCTCCTTGATCTGGGTCCTGTGGATGTTGCACTGTTTACCAGATGGCTGTTCTCCGCTTTGAAGGTAGCCGAACTTCTCGTTGTTCTGTCTTCCAGCGTCTACGTCGCTGATCACGTTGCTCTGTCGGAATTTGCCGATCGGTGTGCACTGTTCGCGAGCAAGCTTCTTGTTCTCCATCGCCGGGCCCTCGCATTGGTCATTGGTCAGCGCGTACGACGCGGTGAACACCTCCGGTGTCCTCATCACGCAGTTCTCGGGTCCCCAGAAGTCGTTGTTCGACTCGCCGTCGAAGTTACCGCAGAGACCGCGCACGGAGTTGAAGTAGTCGCCGGAAGCCTGTTGGAAAACAAAATGGCCGGTAGAGTGCGAATTCGATGCATTTAAAAATGTTTGATCCGCAGTCTATTTGTCAGAAAACAAATTCGTTCTCACCTTGATCAGAATGCGTTTTCCGTCATAGATCACTTTCACGTCCTGCTCGTCAGCTGTTACGGCGATCGAGTTGTCGCCCAGTCTGTTGATCTCCAACTGCACATCACCATCCTTCCTCTTCTGGAAGCCCTTCTCCTGCGTGATCTTCAGCGGTTGCGAGTTGAGATGTACCTGCGGCTCGGAATCTCCAGGGATCAGATGGATCTTCTGCTCACCGAGCATGATCTTCACCTCCTTGCGACCGTCCTCGATCTCTCTGGCCAACACGCTCACGCTCATATCCTTGGGGATGCGCAGCTTCTCGCCTTGCTTCTCCGGGTTCAGTTTAGGGTATGTGGTCATGATCGCGTGCCAACATTTGCCCAGACGCAGCGGGTAGCTGTTGCCGTCGAAGGTCTCGACTCTGGTCTGGTCGATCATACAGGAATCTGGAAGAAACGAGAGCTTGAATCTAGAATCTAGTAACCACAACAACATCTGTCTAGGGTTACAACATCTATCACTTACGGTCCAAGAGGTCGTACATGGTGTCGTCCACGTTCTCGTCGTCGATCATCAAGTCCTCTGGCTCGAGGTTCAACGGGCTGATAGGAACGTTGTTCATGTACATGTCCCTCTGGTTGGTGAACACAGCTATGTCTGCCGTATTCAAATCCTTGGACAGCTTCAACTCGAGGTCGATGGTTTTCTTATCTTCGTTCCTCGGGTCACTGGTATCGATCCGCGTGTTCAGGTATTCAGCGTTGCCGAGCGACTCGAGCAACATGTCAGCCATCACTCTCAATGGTTCGAACTCGATGTTCAAGCTAAACTTGTACTCGTCCATTATCTTGGAGAACGCTGCGGCGTTCTGGCAATCTCTGAGGATCTTGTTGCCCTGTTTCATCTGTTCCTCGCACATCTTGGTTACCGGGGACTGCTGCAGAAGTTCCTTCAACTCTTTGCTCTGCGAAGCCTCTCCTTTCATGTTCAACTGATCGCCTTCCTGGCAGGTAGGTCCGAAACGGATGTCCACGTCGATTTCCTCCTTCTGGTTGGTGCGTTTCGCCATCTCGTAGCTGGGAATCGTGTTCATCGGAGTGTCTTGGTTAGCAGCGATGCATACCTGATACTTGGACTCGCCCTCCGGCATGTTCATCTTCCAGAAGATGAGGGCCTTGCGTTTGTTCTCGGCGTTGCTGTTGGAAAGAGCGATCGTGAGGGAGCTGTGTGTCCTGGATTCACCGGGGATTTGCACCTCCATGTCGATGACCGAGGACCTGGCAGCCTTGATGCCTTTGCCGACCTCTTGCAACAGTTCGTCTCTGCGAGTCAATTCGTTGTTAGGATTGGACGGCGCGAACGACTTGGCCAGTTTGGACCATTGTTCAGCCTCTTCGCCAGGTTGTACGTTCAGAGAGCCCCATGCTGCAGAAATAATGAAAGACTCCTGATTGCCAGGCTCCGCATTCAAGAATAGGTTGACCTTGCTGAAATCGTTGCTCTTCTGGGTCCATGGGAACTGCAAGTAATCTGTAATGTCTCTCCTCGGCTTCCAGAACTTATCGTTGTTCCTGTCGCTCTCTCTCTCCAAGGTGAAGAAGTTCGCCACCTTTGTCATCGGCACAGTATCCACCTTCTTGACCATGTCCTCTCCTTGAATCTTGCGCGTGTTTCTGTCGATGAGTACCGGTTGCAGATTCAGAATATCGTGTTTAGAGGTGTACGGTACAACGCTGTAGTGTATCAGTTTCGCCTTCTCCTCTCCCTTCAGCGGCAGCATCCTCAGCTTCGTGGTGCGCTTGGCGGGGTACACGTTCAGCTTCATTTTAGCTGGCAGGTACGCTTGGAAGTTCATGTCGACACCAGCGATAAAGTGCTGGTGCTCGAACGGTGCCAGGAAACCGATTCTACCTTGGATCTTCATCGAGTAGGTCGGACGTCCTTCAACCTCGATGGACATATCCTTGTCGCTGTCAACTTGTACCTGAGCCTTGCCGCTGAGCTTCTGCAGCACTGGTACCTTCAGGGTATAGACGAAAGGCAGACCAGTCTCCGTGGGGAAGCTCAGGGTCACTTCGTAAGCGGCCAGCTTGTTCAGATTCACGTTGACGCCGTTCTTCAGGTCCATTCCGTGGATCGCCATCACTGAAATCGCGCACAGAATCGTTAAACAATGTCAAGAATCTTGTTAAACCTGTCGAACAAATGTACTCACGCTTGGGGATCTTGCGCAGGGTGTTCGCGTCGAAGGGCAAGTGTCTGGAGGAGAACTTGTTGTCCCACATGATGTTACCCTCAACGTCGATAGGGTCTGTCGCTAAGATCTTCAGCTCGTCGGCGAGTTTCTCGGTCGGCATTTTCTCGGTCTGTTCCTTGTCCTGTTCGAACAAGATGTCGAGGACCTTCTGCGCGTCGGAAATCATCACGGCCCATTCGCTAGGTGGTGTTTGGAAGCCGCCGTATTTGGTGAACGTGCCCATGTACAGGATGGTGGGTATACCGTTCTCGCTGGTGATGTAGTCGACGACGTCGTTCTGGACGATGTTCTGCGACGCCCTGATCGTCTCGTAGATGAACCCGTGGGAGTATCGGTAACTGTATTCGTCGCGGTTCAAAAGAGGGAGAGCGGCGCGAGCCCTGCTAGCGACGTCACCCCACTGCGTCAATTGCGACAGACTCAAGAGTGTGGATTTCACGGCGGAGTTGACGTTCTTGTTGGTGTCGTAGTTGGTGAACTCGGCCATCTTCTGCATCAAGCTCAGCGGCGGGTTGGTCTTCGCCAGTAGGAAAACTGCCGCGCAACGAACCTCGTGGGCTTCCATCGTGTTCAGATAGATCTTGTACAGCACGGACTGCGCCAGTTTCGGATGCAGCTCGGTCAGTCTGGAGAGAGCGGCGAGTATCAGGGTCCTTTGGAAGACGGTGGTTCTCTCCTTGCCTTCAAGGAACGGCTCGAACACTGCGAGGATCTTCGGGTGAGCAATACCGCCCAAAGCCAGGATGTAGGTTTGTATCATCGGACTGTTGCGTTCCTTAACTGCGTTCTTCAACTCCTTTTCCAGGTACGGGATGTACTCGTTGACCACTGACTGGTCGTGCTTGGAGGCCATGCGACCGAACGTGTGCACCGGGTAACCGTTGTGGAGCGATCGCTTGTCTACCAGGGATCTTCGGACCAAATCACTGAACGAGATGATTGCGGACATGCGCAGGGGCTTGTCGGCGAGCACCTCCGGGCTGGTGGCTAGTTCCTGGAACGAAAAAGTTACGATTACGATCGAGGGAATGCTGCTGGATCGGATCCAGGGTGTCTCTTGTAAAGGTAGGTTCTATGGGGATATCGTAAGATGGCAGGGAGGCCAGCATAGGGCCAACCCCCATAGAGATTTTTAGCGGGTATTAATGTATTTCTCTTTAAGAAAAAGAGGCAGGCTAGCAAAATGAAGGCTACTCACGAAGAAAGCCCTGATGTATTCGGCGGTGGGGGTGCGTGCGGTCTTCGGGATCCTGGAGACGATATCCGCGGCATCCATGCAGTTGATGTCCTTGTTCTTGATCCATTCCTTGATGATGAGCAAAGCGGGTCCGGTGCCAGCCTGGGTCACCGCGTCTCTGAACACAGCCCACGCGTTCTGTTTCACCGCCTGCGACTTGTCAGTGCTCTTCAGCTCGTTGGCAGTGATGTGCAACGCGGTTCCAACCTCAGCTAGCTTCTTCTTGTTCATGGTGCGTAGCAGGCTGCTCAACACGGTGAATTTCTCGAGTGTCTCTTGCTCAGGGATTTCGCTGGGGTTCTCCAAGTCTTTCGCGATCTCGAAGACGATCTCCTTGGCGACCTTGACGGTGTCGATCTTTCCGGTATGGTGGCCGATGTGCTTGCCATTGTTGCCGACGAAGTGTGGCAACAGAGGGTTCTGGGGCGCGTCCTCCAAAGTTGGTTTCGGCTGCCAGAAATGGTTTTCCTCGCTGCTGGAAATCGAGCTGCTGGATCCACTGTTAGAGTCGGCTCCTTTAGGATTCAGTTGGTTTGCCAGAGCTTCCTCGCTGGAGCTGACCGAACGGATGCTGTCCGACACGCGCCAGTTGTTTTGCTTGCTCGCCAGGCTGTTTCTGCGCTGCTCGTTGTCCGAGAAAGGATTGTCGTAGACGAAGACAAGGTTGCCGGTTGATTCTGGATTAGCCGGGGATGGCAGGTGCTCGTTGATCATCTTCACGTCGGCCAGGGACACATTCATCCTGCTGACTACGATACCGGCCTGGTCGTCGTAGAACCGAGGACTCACCGACATCTTGCTCGTAGTCACGGAAGACTGGATCACGAAACGCTTCAGGCTGCCGGAGATGACCACTCGGCTTGTGGAGAATTTCTGTAAACGGATTTAATTTAACAGGTTAGTCTCGTTTCAGATTTATTGAATAATGCAAATTGCAATAATGGAAAATAATAATGCAAAACCTGTGTACCACCTACCGTAAGGAATTGTCCGTTGTGGTTGGAGCCAGGTTCCCATTTGTTGCTACCGGTGATGCCGAAGTGGTATCCCATCCTCTGTTCGCACCTGTCGAAGTTCTTCGTTTTGGTGATGTCGATGTGCTGTCCGTCTTCCTTCAGCTTCGGCATCGGGACCAGGTCAGGCTTCATGCGGATCACGTAGTCGGGCAGAGGCGTGATGTCGTAGAGAACCTCACATTTACCACCGACAGAATCTTCCATCACCGGAAATGAGGCGTAAGGCTCGTCGTCAGTTGGCACCTGGATATTCTTCTTGTGCGTGATAGCGTTAGCCCCTAAGGTGTCGACCTGCAGTTGGCTCACGACGCTCTTCACCAAGTTCACTTCCCAGGTGGGCACATTCTTGTCGACGATCAGGTCTTGGATCACGCCTCGCTTGATCTTGATCTCGAACGGCTTGCCGGTGATTGGCAAGTCGTGGAGTTCGAGGTTCTGATCGGAGATCGGCGTGTCCCAACCGTGCGGAAGGTCCTTGTGGACGTTCGCGTACTGACCGCGGGACAGTTTCGCTCCCAAGGTGTTGGCATCCTTTACTTGAACCGTCAACAACGCCTTCACGAGGACACCCGTGTACCGGTCGGACAGTTTGTCCAAACTGGTCAACGTGCGACTGCGAACGACGTAACTGTACTCGTTGCCGACCTTCCAGCCATGTTGGTAGTCGGCTTGCACTACTCCCGCTGAAAAGTTATCATTGAATAATTTAAAATATCGAAATTACTCTCTTCCGATAGAAGCCCGGAGAAACGAGGATTACAACGTAAAAAGAACCAGGGTTCTACGTTGAGCCGTTTTCTAGAAAAATTGGTTTGTAGTTCCGGCCAATCGCTGCGCGCTGGGACGCTGCTGGGAGCCACGCCCCTCTCCCGCCGATTGGTCGGACCTTGAACCGCTTTTTCTAGAGAACTGTTTGCTCTAGAGACACCGTTCTTTTTCGATTTTAATTCTGTGTTTGTATAGATTGTATTGAGATGAAGATTTTTCAGATTCAACTAGGGGAAAGTATGTTATGTTCAGAGAATGTTGGTGTGGATCGTAGAGGACACGGTGAGCACTTACCAAGTACCAAAAGTGTCAAAGGTAGCCACATGTTGCAGGCCATCGGAAGACAGGCACTGATGATCGATCTCGGCGGACCCCCGCATTTATAGGTACCCAGTTTGTCGATTCAGCATTAAAAATTATTATCGCCCCTCTATTAACGATAATATTATCAATGAATGCAGCTGAACGGCTAGACCATGATCAACAGCGACCGGGTCAAGCACACTCATCAATTCGTGGAAGTGTAGCGGCTTGGTGATAGTTGCTTCAAGGTGAATTAGGTAACCGGCAAATGAACGATGATAGTTTATTCGAGTTCGACAGAATCTTGTCTGGGAAAATGAAAAAGTATCATCGCTGCACTTGGTCGTGATTCAATTGCTATGTTTCCTGATGGACTTTTCAAAAGCTTAATCAATTGGAAAATTCTCTCCCTGTCGAATGTTACAAGTGGTGAGTGGTTGTTTAGATTTGTTACATAATTTTACAGTATTATTAGAAAGCTGAATTGATCTAGAAACGTCCTCAAACTGTGGAACAGATCTAATTTTAACAATTCTGTAAACAGTTACGGCATTATCAGGTGTTTATTATTATTCTGTTATTCTTCCTTATCTAGTATTTTCTCACATTGTAAATATAATTTCATAACGCAAAAATTGCCCTTTGCCTTGCAATGGACATTTATTAACATTTATCATGTTGACGATGATCTATTGGCTAGAGAATGGTCCGGGTTTTTTCCACATTATTATTAATTTTCCTAGCAATGGGCTGTTGTAAATCTTGATCGATATGGAAATGTCGTTTTAGAACATCTCGTTTGGAAACATAGCTTTCTTCTGCTAATACTGTGCAAGAGAAAGAATAGCCCGGTCATATTTGATCGAAAAGATTAAAAAATCAAATAAGAACACAGTAAGTTTTGAATAAGAATTCCGCTGTTTAATGAATAGTTCTGATTTAATCATTTAAATGCAATACAACAATCATTGCACGATACGATTTTCTACATAAAGATATTATTTGTAATTATATCTTATAATCATACTGGGTGACTCTTTTTTTTGCACAGTAGTGTAAAAATATACGGTCGTCCACATGAGTAGGTAGCGCGTGGGGTCATGGATCTCATAAACTTCCGCTCCAATTGAAAAACAATTTCCTCTTATCTTTCCACTCCTATCTTTTTCTTGTCGAATATGCGACAAGAAATTAAAAAATATGGAGCGTATGAGGATATCTTGTCTGTATATTTTCTGCTGATATTAATTTTCTCAAATTGTTTCAAGAAATTTGTTCGAACAGAAAGTCCGTCTACTTTCTATACGGATCTTATCTGGATCATTCGTCTATCCATCTGCAGAAAAATTGCGAAATAATAACGAGCTCGTGTATAATGAAAAATAGCATGTATTAAACTA
Source organism: Lasioglossum vierecki (assembly GCA_028455595.1). NCBI lineage: Eukaryota > Metazoa > Arthropoda > Insecta > Hymenoptera > Halictidae > Lasioglossum > Lasioglossum vierecki. The sequence continues at coordinate 17,369,182 of CM052337.1, forward strand.
TATTTTACATTAGCTCGTATTCTCGTGGTTGCAAGAACAGTTAGTCTTAATTAATAATTACATGTCTCTTTTGTCGATCCGCTCGCTCTCTCTCACTCTCTGTACACACGACGTTCTTCGTTCTGATACAACATAATGATAAACACGCATACAACGGTGTCGTATAACAATGATCCTTCGCAAACAATAATAATACTATAAATTACGTACCACCGCGGGTTATACATAAATATACTATATGCATATATACGTATACATACACCGATTGACCGTTAATTTGCACGGACAAGAAGAGATTTGCCGGCATTGCGGTTCCCGCTGTCCGCGTCCACGTCCATTTGCGAAATCGTTGCTTTTATGATCGTCACCGGCTCGTATTTCTGCAACAAGAAAACATCCGCGGTTTAATTAATCACCGCCGTTCCGATTACCATTTCACATTAATGTCCTCGATGTTAGTACCGCATAAAATATTCGAACGAGCAGTGCGGTGCGAAATACAGTCCAAAATTGCCATTTTTCCCCGACTTGCAAGTCCAACAAGCTGTTAAATCTACAGAAAATATTGAAAATTGCAAGACGTTAAAGAATACGGTGAAAAGTGCCATTTTCCTTGAGGAAACCTTCAAATTAAATTGTCGTAACTATTTCAGATCAAATCAGAGTATTCGGAGCATTGTTGCGGACCGGAGGGAATTACTATAATTGTTATTTTTCCTCGACTTGTGCCAACATTCGCACCAGAAAATATTCCAGACATTTTTGTAAGTCCAACAAGCTGTTAAATCTACAGAAAATATTGAAAATTGCAAGACGTTACAGAATACAGTGAGAAGTGCTATTTTCTTCAAGAAAACCTTCAAATTAAATTGTCGGAACTTTTTCAAATCGATTCAGAATATTCGGAGCATTGTTGCGGACCAGAGGGATTTATTAAAATTGCATTTACACGCAACACGTGTCCAGGACGGATTGAATAACGCGTGCTTATCTGTAGGACGCGTGAATCAGTGCACCGTCAGCCGGCTTCATACAAAGTCCCAGTGACAGCACTTGTTACGATACACTTTCATTCAACCGCCCGGCAACTTTGTTGCACAAGTATGCTAAATCACTTCCTGTCGGTGGCGCAATCTTGTTTACTCGGTTGCAGAAGACGCAGTTTTACTACTTCGGTGTTAATGTGATCGTTCAATCCTACTGTGACCATCGATGGGACTGGAGTGCAACAATTTTCTACCAACTTGGAAAAGTACCACTTTCTTTCCGAATGGATCGAGCACGCAGGAGGATTCACCAGGAAGTAAATTAATTACGGAGAGATGTTCGAGGGAAGTTACCTGTTGGAATTCGATGTCGACTTCCTGGAGGACTACGTCGAGGAGGTACACAAGGTGGTTCACGTTCTCGATCGTGAAGACCATCGGTGGCTTCAGCTTGAGGATGTTGTCGTCGGGCCCATCGCTGCTGATCAGGACTTGTTTGTTTCGCATGCTGGCGACGACGTACCTGGCCTCTTCTGTGGCTGGTGTCCTCGTGATCCTGTCTTTAACCAACTCGATCCCGACGAACAATCCTGCGCCTCGCACATCTCCGATGATCGGCCATCGCTGTGACAGCTTCTTCACCTCGGATAGCAGGTAATTGCCAACTAGCAAAGCGTTCTCCTGGAGGTTCTCGCGCTCCAGCACGTTCATTACTTCGATCGCAATCGCGCAGGACACCGGGTTACCACCATACTAAAAGGTAACAAATTAGGGTAGAAATTGGACCGTCATTTATTTTACAAATTCAATTGTTCTTCTACTGAAGTGGATCATATTTTTATCAATATCTACTGTGATGCACTGTACACGAAATTATTTTATGCATTTACTCTCTCTCTCTCTTTCTCTCTTAAAAATACACTGTCATGTCGCTCAATTTTCGTTTAGCATGATAGAAACTACAAAACCATTTTATATAATAAGAAAAAAGATTTAGATTCTCTTCAATTTGAAATTTATATAAATTCGTGTTTTAATTAAACTGGTAAATCAAAAACACATGTTGCCATCAGAAGTCATTGGGAAACAGGAAATAATGGATAAATTATATCATTAAATAATATTGAACATATATTTTTATAAATTGATTCAAATTTTTTCTTTAAATACGACAGAACTTTCCCTTCAAGTACAGACTGATCCTGTGAGAATATCTGTATCTCTTGAACGAATTTGATATCGGCAAAACGATGACTTAATCCCCCTCCTGATATCGCATACACTACATCACAGTTGATTTTAGGAAAAATTGTTATACCACTTCGTCTAGAAAATGATTGATCTTGTGTCGAATAACCTGTTAGTCAAGTATTATAATATTGTAGAAAATGAATCTTGGAACACTTACCGTGTTGAAGTACTCGATTCCGGTGTTCTTGAAGCTGGCAGCGATTTCGGGGGTGGTGATGACGGCTGCCACAGGGTGGCCATTACCCATGGGTTTTCCTACGGTGACGATATCCGGTACGACATCTTCCCCATACATTTGGAACGCCCACATGTGGCTACCAACTCTGCCAAAACCAACTTGAACCTCGTCTGCGATACAGACACCACCGTGTTCTCGAACGTGCCTGTAAAATATCATTGTTTATTCATTATTTATTTGTTACGAATATTTATTATAAAACTGATGAGACTGCGGAGTTTTATGCAAAATGCGAATTGCAAGGGACTGACGTTAAATGAAACTTTTTTTCTCTTTCAGTGATATTGAAATGTCGATAACAATATCATTAAATCTTACTGGTGTCTTTTCAATTTCGTACTCAATGTATTAATTTTTAAATAAGCAGTGTACTGTGACGAGAGCAGTCTAGGTTTCAATTTCGTATTGAATTTTAAATCCGCAGTATACTGATGTGCAGTCTATGTTTCTCAACATCTTAAAATTAACTTTTCAATTTAGCATTAACTTTGAAATCTGCAATCTATTTACGAACAATATTTCATTTGTACCTGTAGACGTTCCTGAAGTAGTTCTGTGGGGGCAGGATTTGTCCTCCAACGGACATCAAGCTCTCAGCAATGTACGCGCAGACGCCCTTCCCTTGTGCCTTTAGATTCTGACAGATGTCTCGGACGTCGTTCGCATACTTCACTCCGAGATCCTCACCGGGATAGTCAGTATCGTGATACTTTCCTCTGTAAACGTCCGGGCACGGTGCCTGCGACAGGTTCACAGGTGAATTTAGGATTATTAAAAAATTTAATTTTAAATTTATATATCACTTCCGGACATTCTAAATTGAGATTACCGCAATGATTTCGACAAATAATTTCCTGAAATATTTTACACACTCCTTTACAGTTGGAGGGCTGGGTTTTATGAAATATACAGCAACAATTTCATTATATTGGTAAGGTTCCAAGCTTCTACAGTGCTGGGCACAATTTGCCTCAAGCGGAGACCGGAAACAAGCTTCCAATTGTGCCCAGCACTGTTTTACAGGACGCGTGCACGGGTTGAGACCAGTGCTGCGATATTGGCCTAGTTTTCTTCTTGGTAAAGTAGGGTACCTTAGTTACAAAAATTGTTGTGATTTCATTGTGACAAATGAATGTATAACACGTGTACTTTCATAGAATATTTGTCCTGAACAGATTTATCGTTATTGTTTAGGATGTTCATGTACGAGGAATCTTGGCCAATATCGCAGCAGAGGTTGATACGAAGATGCTGATTGTCTTACCACGTGAACCCAGTCTTTCTTTCCGGGCCCGTTCGGTTTGTTGAACTTGTACGGCGAGATATCGATCATCGAGGTCAAATGGCCGTGATAAGCACTAGAACCAGAAAGAACAAGGTTGAAGCGGACCACGCCCCTTTCCCTAATCTCAAACAAACGCGCGTTGTTTGCGCTTCCGTTCGGTCCGTTCCCCTGAAAATCGTTATTCCTCCTCGTCGCGATCGTTGTTCGTCTCGGACAAAAATCTGGACCAACAAAAACTAAAGCTATCTCCCGTCTTCTGTCCCGGAAGACAACCCTCGAGCGCCGATACAATTCACGATCTCGCTCGATTAATCCGATCAGCTAAACGATTCGCAAACACCCTCTTCTCCCGACAATCGATAACAACGATATATTTCATTGTCGCTGCAATCTTGTCGTTAGTGTTCGCACCTAAAACGACAATAGCTTTATTGTTGCCACTGCAGTTGTTCGTCGACATTTCCCATGGTTCCTTCGGTCTCTTGGGTCAGCGGCTGCAAACAGGCAAAAAGAAAACCGACACGATTAGTCGGAGGCGTGTGTACTGGACGTTGCGACCAACCCTCGCCACTCTGCACAGCAAAAATTAGTTTGACAGTGAGCGAGGGGTAGAAAGACAGAGACACGAGAGAGTGTGAGATAGCTAGAGGACTACAGCCAGCTGGCATCGGTCCAACTGCGATTGACAGTGTCGAGGTGACAACAGAGTTCTCTGAATTTCGCCGTGAGCCTCGTGTTCATCAGAAACTGTTGTCGACGACAAAACGTTCCGCCGACGCTCGGGAACGCTCGCGATCGCGTCACCAGCGATGCCGTGATTACACACAGAGCTTATGTTTCATGTAATTTTACACTGAACCTACCACGAGCAGACAAATGACCCATCTCAGATTTTTTATTTAATAATTATTAAAATAGCAAAGGTGTTATCATGGGAGTGTATTGAATATATTTTTTTACTTTAGTATATACAGGTAGAACTTCGATTTTATCCTTGCTAATTAGTGGAACATGATTGTTCTGATAATACAACAATTACATAGTTTCAGTGCTGAACTTAATCCTTTTATGTTTAATGTAATTCTTCGTGGAAAGGATTCAGACGATAAGGAATTGCAACATCAGAAGCTTGGTTAATCGAGGCTCTATTGTATTATCTTGTTATTTTTATATTACTATACACATAAATCAGTTTTGATGGTACGTTTAGTGTTAATGTGTTTAATTATTTAATCGCTATTGATGCTCGTCACCCTCTGTATAATCAAGGCCTGATCGGAAAGTAGAAAATCGTCGGAATAGTCAGGTAGGCGTGGCTCGCGCCGAGTGGGTGTGGCCTACTGGCCCCGACTGAGCGTTCCCCAGCGGAGACGCGTATAATCATCAAGTTTTCTTTGGACTTACTGATCGAGACAGATGATGTCCTTGTTCCCAGTGTGCGTCTGAGCCAATCGGAGGGCTAGGTCGTTCGCCTCGCTCCCAGAGTTCACCATGAAGCAGACGGACAGCGGCTGCGGCAGCAATGAGGCCAGCTGATGAGCGCAGATCACCAAGTCGTCATGCAGGAAACGATTGTTCGTGCTCACCAGTGCCATTTGCTCCTGCCCGGCGCGCACCACGGACGGATGACAATGGCCGACTGTAAGTTAATTAGTTTCAATGATTTTGAACATGGGTAATAACTTTTTCTACTACGTCACGCCCTGGAAACATTGACTTTCGAGCGTTTTAGAGAAGATGCGATGTCGGGCTGCCCCGTGGGGCAGTGCTCGTGCTCGCGAGGGGCCATTTTAACGCACAGAGCGCTCTGATCCACGTTTGTCTTATTTTTTTCAGGTATTGCGGGCACGAAGCGCCTGGTGTATTCGTGTTAGATTTTCCAGACAATTTTAAATGTTATTTTAGTGATAAGAATTGTTTTAATCCCACGCTATAGGAACCAAATAACATTTGCCATTCGCCTTAGTTGTCTTATCGAGAGAGACGTATTGTTCTATTCTAACTGGAAAATTAAACATCTCTTTCGAAGGAGAATATTTTGCATTCTCTATGATTTTTCGAGGAAATTTCATATACGAGTTTTTACTTCACGCGTTTATTAATGTAAACAATATTTTTCAGTAATTGTACAGCAATTTTTAGTGACGCATCGGATTCGAGAGAGTCATCATTCAAGTGCTAAGGGTTAGATTTTGGTAATCTATGTACATTTAGGTTTGATAACAGCGTTTGAAGAATGTTTGTGGACACTCACCGTGTGCAACATTGTTGATGCAGTCCAGATAACGGTTCCCCCTCTCGTCGAACATGTACTGACCCTCGGCCCGGACGATTTTCAGTGGATTTGATTTATAAAACAATGTGCAAGCTTGCCTGTGAAACGATTACACCATTATTCTCTACTTGCCGTCACAGGAAATGATACTGCGAGCGATAACGCGACCAGTAGGAGAAGCGATTAGGCGAATATTTACCCGATGTGCCGCTCCCGAAGCCTAATCGTCTCCGACTTCGGCATCTGTTCCAACGACTCTGCCATGGCCGATGATCGCGGTCTCTGAAATGTGGAGAGCAACTAATAAGCAACATTTCTCTCTATTTTGTTCTATCCATATTTTATAGACTAGTATTGTTAATTTATCAACAATCTCGGAGGTGACTATATAATTTTATAAAATTTTTAAACGACTGTATATAATTTTATGAAATTGTTTAAAGTAACAACAATTTTCTGTTCGCAGGGAATTTTTAATTTTCAGAGTAAGCAGGAGAATGGTTAAGTATTCGAATACTTTAAAAATGTTTAAACGTTGATAAAGCTATTAAAAAATATACGGTTGTATGCGGGAGAGTGCACGTCGTGGCGGAAAAAATTTCCGAATCCAAGAATCTGGCATTTTCATTGAAAGTCGTGAAGTAAAAATCGGTGAAAATTGTCGGTCGGTTATGGAAACGGGGAAAAATCGTTTCGGTTCAACAGTGTAATCTTTTTGAGGTAGGGGGGAAGCAAGGGTGTCGGCTCCGTTGCCCATGGGACAAGTAATTTTCCGAGGCCCGATAAGTGCACGTGACTCGTCCCCATGCCTCAAGATAAATTGCGTTTATAGGAAACTATCGTATCTTTTCTCGCTTAGATACTGTGTGTCTCATTAGGAGCCCAGTTTCGATAGCTCGAAAGCTCGATAGCTTCTACCTTTTTCCTTTTTCTCGTATCACAGAAAATATTTAACACTAAACCTACCACGGGGGTCAAATGACTCATTTCAGTTCTTTTATTCCACAATTAATAAAATTATAAATATGCCTTCATAAGAAATGATTTAATAAGTATATTTATCATAACAAATATTATAAATAATATTCTAGTTAATATTCTATGTTCAATTTTCATTTAGATGTATAATTTTATTTTAAATCAAGTTGATTTAAAGTAAAACGCGAATTTCGTGTATTCCTTTTACATGTCTGGAAAATAACTTAATTGTTTGTCAAAATCTGGTGATTAATTAACGAATGATGAAAACATCATGGGAATCTTATCGAATGTAGTTTTTTACTCCAATATTATATCATAGTAAAAATTGCACGAAATAGAAATAAGTTTAATTTTGTTATTTTTATAGTACTATACACAATCGCGTTTGATGGTCGGTAAGTTTAGTGTTAATCGCGCGTAGATTAGAAGACTAGAAGACCGTCGACAGATAAAGGCATCGATTTAACGATTTTGCAACGGTTGTTGTTGCTAATAGCTGGCCCTCAATCGTATCTGTTTATGAAAACGATAACGACGGTTTAATTATAACCCGACCCGACTCCGAGCTTTCGACAGTGTTCGTCTAGCGACCGCCTCGTTACGAAATTGAGCAGCACGTGTTGCAAAACGATGACGAGAATCCGGCCGACGTTAATTTAGAAGTTAAATGCTATACACACTTCCCTGGTCGGTATTCGAACGTTTCGACGAAGACTACGACAGCCATTTTGTGCGCGCAAAGTTTCGCAAAGAATTCAACGGGCAGGAGAAATTGCAAATTCGATTCGCTTCTCGTCGAATTGAAAGAAAAGATGGTGAGAAACCCAATCTATCCAGTTTCTCTAATAAACATTAAATAAAACAAATGAATCCCTTAAAATTCCTCCAACGAACACTAAACGAATAAATTCCAATTTACACACGATCCAAGAAAAAGATTTCAACCATTACAATCATGTCACTAATAATAATGTTATAATAATATTATAACATTGAAGAAGAACATTATGCAATATACGGTGCGTTAAATAATAAATAAATATTTTTTTACCAGTTATATCGGAGACTTCTCTGGCGATTTCGATTACGAGATAGACCGTTTTGGAACTGTTTGGAACTACTCGACAGATTCGCGAAGCAACAAAATTCCAAATCAACTCCCGATCGATTGAAAGATGAACAGTGTCGACGTGCAAATAGGAAAATCGAGAGGAAAGATCGATTACGCAATCGCGAAGTGAGCGAGATCGACGGGACGCATTCCCCGCGAGTCGGAAACCGGAAGTCGAAAGTCGGTATCCGGAAGGAATAGCAGAGTCAGCTCGATCGTACCTGAACTCGTGTGTAATCGTAACGGTTCCTCGACTTCTGAATGCAGCCGTCAGCTGAGTGCCACGACCTACTCCGACGTGACGTCATATATAGAGCTTGCCGATTGTCGGGAAGAAAAGCGGGGGACACTGCGCGCGCACTGTCCTCTTCGTCCTAATGAGATATTAGAATGATTTTTGTCCCCCTCCAGACTGATAACAGAGACTCCATCGTACCTCGCACCCATCAACGTAATCGCGGCCGCGATCGATTGTTGACCGATCGAATGATTTTTCGATTCCGGCGACGCTCCACATTTTCTTGATTTATTTGGCCATTAATTTATTAATTCACTTCAAAAATCCTAGATCGCTCCTGCTCCTGAATTTATAGAACCTCCATGGAACAGTCAATGTTAATTTTATTAATTAAACTACCCCCATGATTGTTGCTGTGAAAACCTCCATTTTGGATTGTAAACGATCCACTTTAAAAATCTTCTTAGAACACTATCCTGCTGTTTTTCACAATTTTCAGGATTGCTGTGGGAAAGTGAATGTTGATTTGCAATTT
>CM052337.1:17378181-17693618 GCA_028455595.1 Lasioglossum vierecki
AATTCAGTAGTACAACTCAACGACAAGTCAGACATTCGACAATTTTCGAAAATTCGGTAGAACAACTCAATGAGAAGTCAGACAAGCTTACTTTTCTGAATATTCGCTATTCCAAATTAGTAGTACAACTCGGAGTAAGGAAGGGAATATCAAAGGATGCAGCCATAGAAAAGGAATAAGTGTTTCGGAATATTTGATTGACTTATAAGAATAAAATAAAAATACAAATGAATTTCTTTCACACAATTTTGGTCATTTATTTTTGCTTTTATGCATACATAGTAAATGTAGTTACATGATAAATAATATATAAACAATCTAAAACGAGTTCTCGTCGTACAATATACACGAAGAATCTTCCACGTGAACCAATGTGGTTGTATTATAAAAATAAATATGAAAAAAATTTCAATTAATCTCGTCGACACTAGATATTTAACATCGTCGATCCCCTCAGCCAATCCAAAACACGTTGAATAGTCTCGAAGGTGCACGAAGGGTGTTCGATGCGTGGCAGTCTGCCAGGTGACCTATAATCCCTTCTGCCACCGAGCATCGGCATCCGCTGGTCAGGAGAACAGTGTCCTCCGGCAGAGATCTCGGGCTGCAAGCAAATTCGTCGTGGTTAACGTTTACGTTACTCGATTCCGTGATCAATACTTAACCGTACAGTGAAGATACACTACTGTTCAAGAGAAAGAACCACCCGGTCAATATATAATATTTAAGAACACGGTAAGTTTTTAAAAATAATTGCGTTGTTTAACATTAAACCTACCACCACCGGTCGAAATAACCGGTTCCAGATTTATCATCTTTATAATTATCGAAACAATAAGAATGACTTTAGAAGAATTGATTGTATTGTCTTTAATAGAGAGCCGGCCCTCTCCGCCCCCTCCATGACCTACCCACAATTTATTCTATTCGTATGATTTTTCCATTACTAGTTCGAATTCTGAATAACAGCTACAATTAATAAATTATGCGAATAGAATGAGTTGTGGTTAGAATAGTCAGGTCGTGGAGGAGGTTCTATGGATCCCGGCCTCGTATGTATTACCCTTTATATATGTAATTAAAATAAAATAAATATACAGGGTGTCCCAAAATTCGTGTAGTTCCCGGAAATGGAAGGTTCATTGGGTCATTTGAAGCGACATTTTCCTTTACAAAAATGACGTCGGCAGCTTTGTTTAGGAGTTATTAACGAAAAACACGGACCAATCAGAATGCGGCTATAGCGAACGGAGTCCGACTCATTGACAGGTCCCGCTTAGCGTGGCGGCGCCATTGGCCGAGCCAGAATCAATCCGCTGTAGCCGCGCTCTGATTGGTCCGTGTTTTTCGTTAATAACTCCTAAACAAAGCCGCTGGCGTCATTTTTGTAAAGGAAAATGTCGCTTCAAATGACCCAAGGAACCTCCCATTTCCGGGAAGTACACGAATTTTGGGACACCCTGTATATGTAATTAATTAAAATAAAATTATGCTTTGTATCTTCTGTTTTACTTGACGAAGTATTATGAGAAAAATTGTGAACGTTCTATTTAGTGGTGCACACCACTGTGAATTATTTCAGAATTATTGGATGCAAAATAGAGTTTCTGGAAATTTATTTATGCTTTGTATCTTGTGGTTTGCTTGAGGAAATATTATGAGAAAAATTGTGGACGTTCTATTTAGTGGTGCACACGACTGTGAATTATTTCAGAATTATTGGTTGCGAAACAGAGTTTACAGAAAAATCCGACAGGATGCAATTGAAGAGTTCGACGAAAATTGAAGAAATAAATAAATTATGCTTTGTATCTTCTGTTTTACTTGACGAAGTATTATGAGAAAAATTGTGAACGTTCTATTTAGTGGTGCACACGACTATGAATTATTTCAGAATTATTGGATAGAAAATAGAGGAGGACATTTCGTGACATCACTTCCGAGGGGCGTATGGGTGTACCCATGTACTTAAAATAACACGTACTTCAGTATGTGTACGTAAAATACACGTGAAATAGGAATCTCTAGCTGGAACGAATTAAACTTTGACCTTACCACACACCCGATCGCGTGTAGCCGGCTCGCCGTTAAATGCGAACGAGGACATGGAGGTTGTCCCACGGTGGAGCCGAGACTGTGGCCAGCGTATGGGGACCGTCTCGATCAACGACACGCCATAGATCTGCCAATCGATCCCCGTCGCCGTAGAGACAGCCCGAGGCCGCAGCGTCAACGTAAACACTGTCGCGTCGATTCGCATCGGCGACGATGCTCGTCTAGAAATCGACCTTCGACGTTCTGCTTCTTCAGCTAGAAGAAAGGGAAAACCTCTGCGGACAATCTCGGCAGCTCTCGGATCCGTTGGATCACCTCGCAAAAGTAAGACTGGCGATAACCTGCAAAAAACGAACAGATATTAAAAACTTTCCTACGCTTACTCATAATAGTATTTACTGTCAGAAGTTTTCTCCTTCGCGAAGCAGTCGAACCATTCACCTGAATCGAATCAGGAATTTCTCTGGATACAACGCTGTGTGCTATGTCGTAAACAACGAAGTGTACAAACTCAGTTTGACTATGTTTAAGTGAATTGCCAGGTGGCAGAAGTTAAAAGTGACAGTGGAGCTATCCTGACTTGGAATTATACTTTTTCCTTCTTCATATTCCTTGCTGGAATGTTGCACAGTGTTCAAACAATTTCGCAGAATCGAGTCAAGGATTCTGTAGATACTATGCTGTGTGCTCTGCCCGTAAACAACAAGGTGTACGAAATTAGTTTGGATTGTACAGTTTCGTTGCTCGTATTCAGTGTTGGAATTTGTTCTCGGTATTCAAACAATCGAACAGAATCGAGTTAGAGATTATCTGGATACTACGCTCTGTATGTGAGTTTCTTCATTCGTAACTCGTTCACGAAATTCTTAAAAAAAGAATTCTTTTTAAATAAGAATAGTGACTTATCCCCGTTTCGATAATTGCTCTGTATAATTCATAATTACTCTGTACTTTGTGATTTAATTGAATGAGAGACTAGGTACAAATTACAATTTAATTTAATCGAAAAAAATCATAGAATTACAAATTATATTATAATTGAATTTAATGAGCGACCAGAATTACACGTTACATTGTAATTGAATTGATTGAGCGACCAGAATTACAAGTTACATCGTAATTCAATTGATTGAGCGACCAGAATTACAAGTTATATTGTAATTGAATTGAATGAACAACCAGAATTACAAATGACATTGTAATTGAATTGAATGAGCGACCAGAATTACAAGTTACATTTTAATTGAATTGAATGAGCGACCAGAATTACAAGTTACATTGTAATTGAATTGAATGGGCAATCAGAATTACAAATTACATTGTAATTGAATTGAATGGGCAATCAGAATTACAAATTACATTGTAATTGAATTGAATGAGCGACCAGAATTACAAGTTACATTTTAATTGAATTGAATGAGCAACCAGAATTACAATTTACATTGTAATTCAATAGAACGAAGCGACTGAATTCAAATCCCGTAATAATTGAATTGCAACGTAGTCGAATTGCTTTGCAACGATAATTCGTGAAGTAATTCGACTGTAATTCCCGAGAAATCTGCCGGAGTGGTAGACGTAGTTATGGTGTTGTGGTTTCGGAAAAGAGGAATGGTTTTTTGGTTTTGGTTGTAGGCGACGCACCGTGCGGCGGCCGTGTATCGACCGTGAATGGATGCGAGGGTGGCGGACGAGGACGAGGGCGACGGCGAGGGCAAGGTGGAGGATGGGTTTGAAGTGGAAGAGGATGAGGGCGGGGGCGCAGCCGCTGTTCAGCCGCGGCAAACCAGGCCAACGCTGCGCGACATTGCCCGGCTCTGTGTCAACACGCTCAGAGCGTTTTATGTCGGGGATCTGGTCGCTGCAGTTGCGCCATCCCAGCCGAAGTCCACCGTCCATCAAGGGACAGAAGTCCCGGTTGCTCGGAACATGGGCAACCTGCAGAGCGAGGCCAAGAAGAAGACCAAGAAAGGTAGGATCGCGGACGGGACCACTAGCGTCCATGGTTCCGTCGACGGACTCGGCGACACCACCGACACGGGGGATGATGGCGAGACCGGGGACACCGAGGACACGCCAGCCAGGAAACCACCACCCCCCGTCAAACACGAAGAGAGGATAGACAGGCTAGAGAAGTTCGACAAGCCTAGGCCAACCTACCATGGCAAGCGACAGGCTCCCAAACCTCCCGGATCCGCCGTGAGAAAGGTCAGGGCTGCTGCCGAGGAGTTACCCTTAGGGTGCGCTCAGACAACAGAATTTTTCCATAATATTTCGTCGAGCAGGAGATACAAATTATAATTTATCTAATTCTTCAATTTTCGTCCACCTCTTCAATTTCATCCTTTCGGATATTTTTCGCAAAAATTCTATTTCGCAACCAAAAATTCGGAAATAATTCACAGTCGCGTATGCTGTCACGTAGAACGTCTACAATTGTTTTCGTAATTTTAAATAGACGCTTCGTTCCTATCCTAACTCCTATTCGCACCCTTAGGGTGCGCTCACAGATTTTTTCTATAATGTTTTGTCAAGCAGAAGATACAAATTATAATTGATCTAATTCTTCAATATTCGTCCACCTCTTCAATTTCATCCTTTCGGATCTTTTTCTCAAAAACTCTATTTAGCAACCAAAAATTCAGAAATAATTCTCAGTCGCGTATGCTATCAAGTAGAACATTCACAAATTTTTTCGTAATTTTCCGTCGAGCAGAAAAGAAGAAATAGACACTTCATCCCTATCCACACCCTTAGGGTGCGCTCAGATAAGAGATTTTTGGCTACGGCTCCTATAGGCACCAGTCCTGTGTGAGCGGGCCTTAAGGGTGCGGATAGAAGTTAGGATAGGAATGAAGCTTCTATTTCTTCCATTCTGTTCGACGGAAAATTACGAAAAAAATTGTGGACGTTCTACTTGATAGCATACACGACTGTGAATTATTTCAGAATTATTGGTTGCGAAATTAAGCTCTGAAAAAGATCCGAACGGATAAAATTGGCGGAATCGAGTTGTAGAACGAGAATAGGCAGGAGCAACGGGAGGACATTTCGTGGCACTACTTCCGAGGGGCGTATGGGGGTTAATAGGTCGCCGGACGGGGGTAAAGATTAAAGGCGACGATCGAGAGTAATTGGGACGACGCGATAATTTATACGTCCGATTACTTTTAGAATCGAGCGACTTTTTCGTCGTACAATTTTCAGCCAAGTCCCAAATAAAGTCGGAAGAAACAGAATACAGTGATTAATCCCTTACAATATCGTGCACGACAACTGATGAAGGTTCTGAACACTTTCTAATAAAAATTTCTAAAAATATTATTAACAATATTAATAAAATTTATTTATTACAATTTATAGCAATATTCTCCTTTTTCAGGAAATTACTGTCCACAACAAAACCTTCTAATCATTAAAACCGTAAAATAAACAATAAAACAGGGGTTTAAAACGTCTTTATGCACAAAAATGTTCTACATGAGAAAAGAAAATGTATACTTCTGGTATAGCTACATTTATAATTAATGCGTAAATATTGATAACAAACGAATCAAATTTCATTTCATCTAAAATGAAACGCGAGACATTCCTATTCGTTAGACTTCGTTAGAAACCTTCGTCGCGAGGAGCCTGGCTCGTCGAAATACGTCAAGGGGTTGAATCCAACAAAGAAATTCAAGTGTTCCGTTTCTTCCGACTCACCCTGTACAGACTAACGCTTTACAGAAATTATTTTCTGCCAGAATTTCCTGGTTATCTTACGCCCAAAAACGTGTTGTATCTCTTCTCGATCTTGTGCGTGTCGTATCTCCTCTCCGCGAAGCATGATGCGAACCACGTGCGAAATTGAATATTTTCACCGAAGTATGGACTACTCGAACAGATTCCGGATTCCGAGGCGCAGGAGAAACCGGTTGAGATTCGGAGGGAGCAGACCGACGGGGAAGATGGACACGGACGTTCGTTGGACAAGATCGAAACGAAAGAATTCGATTCGTCGAACACTTTGCTGGTTCCGGTGACCTGTCCCAGTCAGAGGCAGGGACCGATAGTTCTGGTGACCGATTCCTGGCGGTTGGCTAACAAGGGCGTGATCGTGTCGGAGATCTCGGCTCCACCGAGCCAGGAGTCATCCAGCGACAGCGTGTTCACCGATCCCGACGAGCAGGAAGTCAAGAGGGAACTGAACGACGTAGCTACGTCGCCCACGATCGAAAAGGAGTCGTTCCCGATCCTGAGGAACCAAAAGAGTGAACCGAGCCCGAAGAAACAAAGAATCGAACCAATCCCTCTGCCTCCCGGAGCCGGTGAGTCCTTTTGCTATTTATTATCGTACGTAGAACATTGTCCAATAACAAAAATAATTCCATATGAAGAGACAACTGATAGCACGTGACATAAGTAGAAAATAACTAGAATCTTACTAGATTTTGTATCGAAACATAGGTTTGCGGGCTGTCGTTTTTTTTTACATTCATTTCATTTGATAGAGGAAAGTTTTTCTCCTACGCGCACAGTTTCTGAAAAAAAGACAAGTTCACCTCAATTGGTTTACAAATCAGATAGAAAATATTTACTCTGCGCAAAGATCCGTTGTCTATTTATAATACAGGGGGAGCTTCCGTGAATCAGCAACCTCTCCATTAAACCAATTATTCGGAAGCTTCCTTTGTCAGCAGGAGTGGAGTAGACGTCTATTGTGATCTTCGGCGCTCCTCGAGAGGATTGGAGAACAATAGAACTTTACGACAAATGAACTGTCAACGTCGATTTCGTGAATTATAGTAATTGCTGTTCGAAAAGACGCGATAAAACGTAAAAAACGCGTTGCTCGAAGCGGTTCGGGAATCTACCGTCGCGGTACGAAAGAGAACGAGCGATGATAAACGCGCGATTAACGGGACGTCGATAAGAGTAGCGATAAGGGGAGGCGTCACCCACCACGTGTCGCATTCGTGAATCTTACGTCGCAATTTCGAGAAAGCTGCAGCACGCAACTGGACCACTCGCTCGGATCCGACGTGACGTCGGAGACAATCGGGTTATCGATCTTCGACGAGGCGATGATCCATCGTCCGAGCGCGACAGTGTCACCGGTAGGCGATTCGCAATTATCTTCTCTGCGTCCGCGGAGGTTAGCGCGTCGACGTGCACGTCGATTCCGAGACCGGTGAATCCGTTTCGTAATAGCGTTTCACTAGAATCGTCGAGATGCAACGCTAGCGACGGACGTGTATTAGTTAATAATAACTCTCCGGTCGAAATGAGTGCCAGAGATTGTCAGTCGAGTTCCACGGGGCCTTTTGGTCCAGGGACACGGAGCCTGGATGATTTTGTAGCAGGTAGGCCCATAGAGGTGCAGAGGGGACCCCACAGTCATCCGGCGCTAAAATTCAACTGTTCGTGTACGCTGAAAAATGTCATTGGAAGATGAACAGTGTGTAGATAACAATTTTATATTGAGCGAAACAGTTTACCTACCGGAAGTCTATTAATAGGATTTTCGATATTGTGCTGCACCGGAAGGAAGCGCCTAAAATTATATCCAAAGTAAGACTGTTATGTTGTAGCTTGAATCAAGATTGAAATTTTTATAAAAAAGGAGAATACTTAGCTAAAATTCGAAAATAATCGCCGGTAGACAATGCGTTGAAAGCCTGAACGGTGTAGCTCCGGACGACTATGAGTTGTGAGAGAATGCGTCGGTCGTTGAATATTACATAGGTTCGCCGGTGCTTTCGATGTTCAAAGAGAGTGGTCGCGGTATAGAGAAAGGGGCGGAGGACGATGTGAAAGAGGGTTCCACCTTTCAGAGAGGCGGATAGTGGAGACGCTGATCTCCGTGTTACCGGAGCAGCTCAAGTCTAGACTGACGGAGGAGGAGATCGAGCAGTTCGCGACGAGGCTGTGCTCTAGACTACACGCTGACGGATTGCTGGGATCGATCACATTCGAGAAGGAAGAAGCGGCCAGCAAGGAAACGACCACAGTGAGTTCTTGATCGATTTCTCTTAACGATGGAAAACGGTGCGAACGACGAGGAAAATCTCGTCGTTGATGATTTTGCAGGAGGACATCGAGTCCAGCGAGCGCAGCGACTCGGAGAAGGAGAACTTGAGACGCGAGATCGAGCGGCTCCGGGAGCTAACGAGAAACGTTGGCGTGACAACGGTGCAGGGTCAGTCGACACAGACGTCTCCTCTGACCGTGCTGCCGGAGCAAAGGGGCGGAGACAGGCCTAAAAGCATCGAGGACGCTGCATCGGACAGGTCCAGCGTTCAGGAGACGATCCCCGAAGAACTCGCGATCGGTAATGTCTTGGACAACTTCGCGAAAGGTACGAAGAACGAAGCGGCGACGAGAACCACTCGAGCGTCGCCGATGTCGGCTTCGCCACTGCCACCCTCTCCTCCCGCCCATTCGAGCGTAGCTCCACCTCCTCCTCCCCCACCACCGCCGCCTCCGTCGCCCTTTTTGGATCGTCCTGTCAGCATACCTGCGCCACATCCCGCTGTACCAACGTTTTCCATACCACCCCCACCACCGTTGCCACCGTGTCCTCTGGCGGCACAGTCAATTCCGTCGCAGAGCCTAACCTCGTTAACTGGGATTCCTCCGCCTCCTCCTCCACCCCCTCCTTTACCTCCGCCCTTGCAACCTATGAGCAGGGAAACAGAACTTTCGCCACCTATTCCACCGCCTCCACCCCCACCACCGTCCCCCGCTCCCACGAGCAGTCTTATTACTTCCGTTCCGCCTCCTCCACCGCCCCCTCCGACTCCAATGAACAGCTCCATACCTCCTCCGCCTCCTCCTCCTCCTTTACCATCCCTTGCCGCGTCTCTTGTAGATGGATTCGGTGATTCCTCGATTCCTCCTCCACCGCCTCCCCCGCCACCACCTCCAGCCCCGTCGTTGTCCGGCATGGGATCAGGGATACCGCCACCTCCGCCGCCCCCCTACACGCCACTAATGGGAGGAATACCTCCACCGCCACCTCCACCACCCATGGGAGGTATTCTCGGAGGACCTCCACCACCTCCACCGCCACCTGGCAGTGGAATGCTCGGAGGACCACCGCCTCCTCCACCTCCGCCAGGCATGGGACCGCCAGGAGGACCGCCGAGACCGCCTCCTCCTCCGGGAACCTTCTCGGCTCAAGGACCCTGCTCTCTACCCGCCCCTCCGGTGGGCGGGTGGAACCCACCGGCAAGAGCGTGTGAGTATCAGGACGCAGGGTGTCTCGTGACGCGTGAAAGGGAGATATCGCGATGATCAGTGCGCTCCTACTCGTTTAGGCATGAGAAAAGAACCCATGTGTCCAGAAGTGCCCATGAAGCCGCTCTACTGGACGAGGATACTGGTACCGGTTGTTCCGACAGAACGTGGTTCCGTCGAAGTTTCGGATGCACCCGCTCAAGTGAGTCCCGCCTATAAGCCAAGAACAGGAGTGGCGTTAATCTTCCTCCCTCCCTTACTCTATTCGAAGAGCGGGAGGGAGGATGATAGAGTAGTGGGGGTAAAGGGGGTCAGGATGATGTCTGATACCCTGGGTGTGGGAGTTTCCGAGTCTCCGGGTTATATGCGGGGCGTGGCTATATGCGGGGCGTACCTGTATGCGAGGCGTGGCTATAAATGGGGCGTGCCTATATGCGGAGCGTGGCTACGATTGAGGACCCGAGGACTTACGGGGTCTCCGCGTTCTACCGGTTCTCCCACACCCAAAAAATTCGAGTCCTGCCTACCACTGTTCCCCTTATACCTTATAAAAAGTCATTAGTACATATATA
The DNA here is from genome assembly GCA_028455595.1 of Lasioglossum vierecki. Classification (NCBI taxonomy): domain Eukaryota; kingdom Metazoa; phylum Arthropoda; class Insecta; order Hymenoptera; family Halictidae; genus Lasioglossum; species Lasioglossum vierecki. The sequence goes on from CM052337.1 coordinate 17,388,030, forward strand.
AGAAAAGGCAAGGGGTTAAACTACTCTTAAAACGTTGGCAATTAAGTTTCAACTTGTGCCGCCAGTAGTAACAGTGGTTGGAACGATGGGAGGAGCCTGCTGGACGAGAGGAAGGATTAATATACTATCTTCTCGGTAGATACCGTTGTGGGCGGAGCTAGAGGAAGAGAAAAATCTGGACATGAAAGAGTTCGCCGGTCTGTTTTCGCGTCAGGTGACCGAGCGAAAGCCTGTGCGAAAGGCGGACGATTCCACGAAGCCTTCTAAGGTTCAGCCAGCGAAGATCCTCGACTCGAAGCGTTCGAAAACCGTGGGCATCCTTGAGAAGAGCTTGCACGTGGACTTTTACGAGGTGGAGAACGCGGTCTACAACTTGGACACGAACGTGGTCAGCCTAGAGGCGCTGCAACAGATATACGAGATCGTGAGTGCCGTTTCGAGTGCTCTCGCTCGATCCTTTCAGAGTACAAAAAAGATTAACGGGAATTCTGCTTCAGAGACCAACCGCGAAGGAATTGGAGGACATAAAAGCCTTCGAGGAGTCGAATCCCGACGTGCCGTTGGACCAACCAGAGGTGTTCCTGAAGAAACTGTCCAGCATAAACTGCTTCTCGGAGAGGATAGCCTGCCTGATGTTTCAGACCGAGTTCCACGACGCGATCTCCACGGTGTCCAACAAGCTGACCAACTTGAGGACCACCTGCGACTTTCTCTGCAACTCTGTCTCTCTGAAAAAGGTGATCGCGTTGGTGCTCACGCTGGGGAACTACATGAACGGCGGGAACAGGACTCGGGGACAGGCGGACGGATTCGGCCTCGAGATCCTGGGCAAGCTGAAGGACGTCAAGTCAAACGTGCCCGGTATTACTTTGCTTCATTACGTGGTGAGAGCGAGGCTGGCTCAGGAGAAGGACTACAACTTCGAGTCGCCTTTTCCACTGCCTGTCCCCGAGCCTGCGGACATCGAGGCAGCCTCGAACATCAACTTCGACTACATAACGAGCGAGCTGGAGAGGTTGCGCAAGGAATTGCAAGGTAAGAGACTCTTCTTCCTTCGAAAGGTTCCTCTAGTACTGTCAGTCTAGTAATTGGGATGCATATGGGGACGTTCTCTCCCCTCGGGATAGCCTTGGAAGGCAGCAGGGGGTCCTTGACTCATCTCCAGCGATGAGGGAGGCTATCCCAGTGGGGGATTTCCATACGTAAAAAAGTACTGCCAGTCTGAATGGTTTTCCTTGTGCGCAGCTTGTATCAAGAAGTGCGACATCGTGGTGGAGTCGGACCCTGAATCCTCGGGACCGTTCAAGTCGAAGATGGACAGTTTCGTGCGCGAGGCTACCACGGAGCTGGCGAACGAGCAGGAGGCGTTACAGGAGGCGAGGAGCAAATTCAAGGCAGTGATGAGGTTCTACCAATACACGCCGAAGGGATCCAATCTGGACCAGGCCGATCCCAGCGCGTTCTTCGCCCTCTGGCTGGGATTCTGTCAGGACTTCAAGGTACTAGCGGGCAAGGTTCGGCCCCGGTTTCACGGCGCAGTAAGTGTTAGTTGACCCTGAGATCTTCTACTGGTAATTCGGTGATCGCGCGCAGGACATCTGGAAGAAGGAACAACAACGAATCATGAAGGAGCGAATGGAGGAGATACGGAAGAAGTACGAGAGCAAGAATAAAGTGGCTAAGACCAAGAAGAGCGCGACGGGCCTGAAGGCGCGGCTCCTCAGGATACAGGGCAAGTAACGGCTCGCGAGTCGGTACATCTTTTTCATAGTGCAGGCCCAGAGGTGGGCCCATCCTGTTTCCCCCACCAACCTCCTTTCCGATGCTAGTGGGGAAGACCAGCCGCTACGGAGGATTGTTTTAGTTAAGACAAAAATGTCCATTCCTGGCAGACCGCGGGCACGGTTTTGGCCCCGAGAACTCCTGCTAACCCCCACCAAAATCCCTTCCCCTTTTACGACGAACGACGGGGATGGTTTTGTTTGAATCGAGAGAAAAAGGCCCGCCTCTGGAGCAGGCCGTACATCCGACGAAGAATCGCCTAATCGTCTTCGAGCGAGGACAGTCTGGCTGTCCCGACGCGACAGCACGCGTAGATCCATCGATCGTGTCCCATGGATCCACGCAACACGGCACTAACTCCCGTCGAATACGCACACCACGACACTCTCTATCGCGTAGGATACTGTTCGTACGAATTCGTTATTGTAAATAGGCTCGTTAAGTTTGCACAAGATTATTTGTAAATACGATGTTTTTCGCGATATAACGAGTTTTCAATTATTCAAGAAAATAAACGATACGTTTTTTACATTATACCAACAATGATTTGGTCGTCCTACTTCTATCCTCTTCCGGGAACAAAGGAAAGGTGGGGTGTGTCTCAAGATTTCATCGTAGACCGTTTGGTGTCAAATGCGTGTGCGTTTTGCGTATATTTTTTGTTTCTTTCCACTGCAATTAGTAGCGACGATACAAAACCTTCAAGTAAAAGCGAAAACAGAGATTAACATTTAAGGGGATAGATTAATAGATTAATCACCGTATCATCATTATCATCTCATCACCAACGTAACCATCATCATTCATTATCAGTACGAGTCCGTGGGTGTTCGCGTGAACGCGACTCTTGGGTACAAAAGAAAACGGAAAAGATAGAACGACGAACAGAATAGAAGAAAATCGAGAAGGTAAGTTTAAAAACGTCGTTTTCTTTTCTCGCGAACCAGACGAATCTCGTTCCACCGTCGCGTGGGCCTTTTTGTCGCGTTCCCCGAACCGTCAGCGTCGTTACATCTAACAACAATTCGTCTATTATGTTGCTATCAATAATATACATATATAGTTATGCGTGTACGTAAAACGATACGTACGAATTTACCGGAAGTATAAAGTTCTTTTCTGCTTTTTTTGACACATTTTTCTACTTAAATGTAAATCAACGAACACTGACGACGGAAGAGCGCGTTTACCGTCCATTGTTCACCCATTATTGGGTCCCACGATTCACCCAGGATGCAAGTCGCTACGGTTTACTACTTCCGGTGGTCGGCTCGCCTCGGCAGGCAGGTACGATTCGCGCAGAAAGCGGCACGGCGATAGACTTTTAAGGCAATCCGGTCGCGGGTAGCGTTGACTCGTGTCTTTTTCTAGGAAACTGTCTTATTCGCGGAGTGGTTCCCGGTCGCGACACCGAGCCGGAGAGCAATCGAGCATATGTATATGTACAACTTGTGTGTGGTCTACCCTCTCGTCGAACGTGAAACACTCTTTTCTTGAATCCCTCATTCTCCACGTCGGTTCTCAAACTTTTCGATTTTTCTCCGACGTTTGCTCCCGCCGCGATGATCCCGGTGGTGCTCTTCGACGGAACGAGCGTCTAGCGAGACGAAACACGATCGTACGGCACAAATGTGAAACGATACCGAGTCAGCGGAGAACACACAAAATCTCTTTCTCTCTCTCAATCTCGCTCTCTCTATCTTTCTCTATCTCTGATTCATTTTGTTACGGCTGAACACCTAGTAGTTCTATTGGATAGCGCAGCGTTACAATTACATTAATAATAAATCGTTATTCGGCTATGTGTTTCTCTGTGTCACGGGTAAAGAAACATTACGAACAAAAATCTGTTAAACCGACACGCGCAACGTGTCCCTAGTACGATAAGCGTCGCGACGACACGTCTTTTTCCACACACATTGTGCGCACATACGTATGTGTGAAACGTGTCTTGTTACCATCGCGACGAAAACGATTGATTCTTCTTTTTGGATCGCGATCGCGCATAATTCGGTCGCAATCTACAATCTCTTCTTCCGTTCTTTTATCGCGCGATTTTTACGCGTTTTTACAAAATAGTTCGGTAATAATGTTAAGCTCTTTCACACTCGATCAGTGGGGACGCGTCCGGCGAGAAGCGCAGTGTCGATGCGCGGATTAGGTAGCGAAAACGGTAGCTAATTTTTTTTTTTAGTTTTTGTCGATTAGGCTGCTCCCGGTACGCGTCCTCGCGCGCGCTGCGTCGAATCGTTATTACATATATTTAGATTTTTATATATATATACATAGATATTGATTTATGTATATATATTTATAGATTTTATATATATATATATTAGATTAGATTATCCTAAGCGTTGCGTCGACGGTGATCCCCGTTACGCGGGTCGCTGATCCTCCCGCCGACGTTTGGCCTTTTCGTTCGCGTGACTATACGAATATTGTCTCGGCGACTATAATCGGAATGGTGCTCGTTGGTCGATCGGCGTTGGTTTTCCCTTCCGTTGTGTGGTCGGCGTCGAGACGGACGTGTCCGAGGCGCCCGACGGCTTCCTCGACAGCTTCAGAGACGGTGGTAGCGGTGTGCTCGATCCGCTGGACGGTGTTCTCGTTCTGCGAACCCAAAACATGTTTCAGACCACGTCCGACACGGAACACGTCCAACCCGAACACCGCAAACTCTGCACGGACACTGTGACACTGTTGCAACAGCCCTTATACCGGCAGAACAATCATTTTTCAATCGAATATCTTCAGCACGAACAATCGGAATTATTCTAACCCTTGTGTAGTCAACTGGGTGCCCGGGGGACTCATTTATTATACAGAGTGTCTCAAGATTCCTTCAACATTTCTATTTTTGCAAAATGATGCTTCAAATGATCTCAAGAACTTCCGGATGTTGAAGGAATTTTGAGACACCCTGTATTGCTTTCAACAATTTGTTAACCCTTCCCTTACAATATTGGGACAGACTCATGACGAAGAATCTGAACATTATTAATTATCTTTAAATCGAGATGAAATTCTATTTTGAAATTAAATTTTCGCCCTCTTTTTTTAGGAAATTACGAACTACAAAGAAAAATCATTGAAGCTGTAAAATAAATCGTTAAGCAAGAGGTTAACACTCCTCTAAAAAATATTACAAAAATTATCTGTATGTATATTTTTTACTGGGTAATATATTAATGTATAGTCTTAAGAATTTGTGCAAACCTGTTAAACACAGGAGGGTTTTAAATAATCTATAAATGTTGGTTGACGACACAAGGGCTAACACAGTAATCGGTGTTAGGGTTGGATACAATGTCCCTGACTTCGATTTTGGAACGATGATCGATGACGACACGCAGCCTGGTCGGTACGGCTTGTGTCTCATTGTTCACGGTTCGCGCGAACCACCCCTCCCGGAACAAGCAAAAGACAACCCCCAGTACAAAAACAAAACCACAACATCAGAAACCGAGAGACGATGGATTACCTATCTGGCTTAACGGCCGACGAGGTGTTAGTAGCTGAATTCGTACACATCGAGCTGCTCCTGGTGTTAGAGAACAGACACGACATAGAATTAGTCACGAGGTCCCAAGCGATGCTCGGTTTGTTAATGGTCGTGTAAAGACAGACATGAGAAAGGAACAGTGAGAAGGGAACGCTTCGACGAATATTTCGATATCTCAATAATATCGTAGATAAAAGACTAGCGGAATTTTAGGTTTAAAAATCAATCCTTTGCACTCGTTGCTATTATCAAAACCAAAATAGTTCTGAAGATCTAGAATAGTTAAATGACTTTCTTCACTTTATACATATGAAGTTTGACCTTATTCACAATTTACTGAATGAATACATTTTTTCTTTGTGATTGCACAACGTAAAAGAATTTCATCAAGAATTGTATCGTCAGGCTCAGGAACTGGTTGAACAGTATCCTCAACAATTTCTGTAGATTGTACTATTTTTTCATTACATATTGCAGGAATTTCATCTATTATAGGAGCCATTAATTTTATTGTATCTATTATGTTAATAAAAAATATTTCAATTAATTATGACCAAATTCCCCTATTCCTGTGATCAATAAAAATTACTGCTATCTTATTATTATTATTATTGGTGGCCAATGTATTTTCATTGCTGGCGATACATGGAACTTTGTGAGATTTCGGTTCGTCGAAGCATCTCGTGTCAAAGAAGCAAACGAAAACAGCAAACCGGACGGGAGAGAACGTTTGTACCAGGTTTCACGGAAAGAAAGAATGTGGTGTATTAGACGTGCGAGATGCGTGTACACACAGTGCGTGAAAGAGAGAAAGATAGTAGAGAAAGCTAGCCTGTGTTAAGAGCAGAGGAAACAGTTCGGCCATACCCGGTAGAATCGGTAGAAACCGTCGAGTCGTTGCTTCGCATGGAATGGGTGGATATATTGCTGGTCGTCGATTGCGGGGATTTTATATCCGTGCCCACGTACACGGGGATCCTCGAGTGGCTAAACCATCACCAATCATCAATACAAATAGTCGTTACATCGACGACGCACGAGAGCGGGGGACCGCGTAACCAAAAAAGCACGAACATAAACGAAACCAAAACCAGAACGAAAAAAGCCATAAACCCAACGTTAACAGATGGAAATGAGAATGAGGTAGAGATAAAGAAAAAAACGAACCACCCTCCACCAGTTCTCGCGAGCTACGAACGCAGGCGGCTGCGCAAAAATCCTGTATAGTGAATTCTGTTCAACTTCGAATTATTTTCGATTTTTTGGTGAAATCAAAATTATCTACATAAATTCCAAGGAATTGGAATTAAGTATAAATCTCTTATCTTCCTTAATAATTTCACGAGGTAGAAATTAATTTATAATCTATAATCCTTTACTTATTTCTATTATAAAGATCTTCAGTTTAGGTACGTGTTACTAAAAACTTGTCTTGCTAATCTCTTGTAATTTTATGCTCTCTAATTATCTCGTCTAATTTGATTCATAAGTCACACGACTCGGAACTTTCTGTGGAAGCCACGATACAAGATTCTCTGCGGACACTATTTTTGAGGATCAGTTTGGAGACTAGCTTCGAGACAACGTGTGGTTAGAACCCGCTGCCACAGTAGTACAAAGATACGTGTCATAAGCGCAAGCGAGTATACCCGATCCTCGACCTCGATAATCGTTAATTTAGGTTTACCTGATCGGTGTGCCGACACCAGTCAGGGTTGGAATGCTCGAAGCTCTATGGATCGTGCCGAACCTAAAAACATGTTATTAACCAGACTTATGTTAATCGTCGTTAAACCGACACGCTCGGACCTAGTGCGTTAATATGCGTTGAAGAAAAACCGGCCTCTAAAAACAATCTATAGCGATCTATTATCCCGTGTCGTCTCTGAGAACAGCTCTTGAACGCGCCTGTTCTGTTTTCTCGCGCGACTGGAACTCGTGATTCTCAAATAAGTTGAAACGAAAGGTAATACAAAATCAAAACAAAAAAAAAGAAAACGAGTAAAGGTGGGGTATAAAATGCCGAGGGACTGAAAATACATATAAATCATCGTGCACGATCCGGACTGGATGCGAATACGTCACGATGCACCTAAACGTAGAGATTAAGATACGATTTGATAGTGAACTCTGTAAGGCTATCGTATTGTAGCCTGTCCAACGAGACGAGACTTGTTAATCGTCTGAGAAGAGACTTGTCTCGTTAAACAGACTATAGTCCTTGGTATTGGAGTTGGAACGAAAGTTCGTAGCGTTTGTAAATTAAATTTTAAAGGTAAAATCCCGATATTTATTCATAGATTTATTCAATAACATATTTTTCATTCTATTCTACCACTTTTTGCCATTTTCGAGGTAACTCTACGAACCTTATCGAATAAATATATGAATAATACCTTAATTTAATCTTTGATTCTTAATTTGAAAACGCTAAGAAACTTTCAAACGTTCACCATCTAAAGGTATCGTTAATCTTCCAGCATACTATCCTCGTTAATCTCTACCACGTAGTAGGATGCGAGAAACTCATCAATATCTATCTTCAAGATGCAAGTTAGTCCTCAAGTATTGGTCATTTCGATAGTTCTTTTCTTTGGGAAGTCTGTGGGGACTACGAACCTCGCTGACACGCCACTGGCTGGACTAACTAGCCCGGTGGGCGTCCTCGGTCGTGAACTGGAACCGTTCACAGGCGTTCCAAGCCTTTTTCCTGACACGCTGTTGTGTCTGCTCGAGGTTGGCGTGTTCCCCGATGTACTGCCAACTGCTGTTCTGCGCGGTATGCGACTTTGGTTCGTCGAATCGTCTGGGAATAATTAGCATGTTGTTAGCAGACGTTCTAGGAGGCTACTCTTTACCTTGACGGACTTATTTTGGTATTACATACCAAATATATCATAATTCATTCGAAAAAGGTCGAAATTTTGAGTCCATCAAGGTAAAGTTTACCCTTCTGGGATAGTCCAGTGGATATGGAAGTGTTAAGGTACCTGTGCTGTCGAGAGACTGCGTGGAGCCGTATCTGCTTGGTGGTTTGCTACCCTGTCTGGAGGCTGGTCTGCTGCCTGGTCTACTGGTAGGTCTCGACGCTGGCCTGGATGCTGGTCTTGACGCTGGCCTGCTCGATGGACGACTACCTCCTGAAATTGGACGTGTATCAGACTCCGAAATTATGTACATATAAATAACTTCATTTTTATAGCATGCCTCAGCCAATTGAGCATATACAGTGATGTCTCGATTAAAGCAACAATGCTGGGCACGATTGTTGCAACGAAATTACACCACCTCCCCAACTTGGTAATCTAATCTTGGCTCGGTATATCGGTGTAATATCCTTATTATTTTGCAAGTCAGAATGGAAGAATGCTTACCAGGGGTAATGGTGCTCCTGTAAGGCGTGCTGGTCTTCCTGACGGAGCCAATCCTGAAAGAGCTCTCGTTGTCGCTGAGGCTGTCCGGGGTCCCGGCGCTCAAAGACGAGCGGGACGCCCTGGTTTGTCCCATGGGAACGCTTCGAGCACTTCGTTCCCTCACCTACGCGACACAAATGATAGTTGAAGTCACGGGCAGGACAATGATCTATAGAAATGCGTAGAGTAGAGACAGAGAGAGAAAGAGAGAGAGATATAGAAAGATAGAGAGAGAAGAAGGCAGAGAAACAGGCAAACAGCGAGAGTCGTTTATCGGCTGTTGGGTGCGACGCGTCGACTCGCGAGACGAGATCTTCGCGGAAAGAAATCGATCGAGATCCAACAATTTATTTTTCCCTGAGAAGATCCGTCTCGCGTCGACAGCAACGCCGAAGAGTCTTATAGTATACTGCTCGGTCGTTTGCAACTTTGAAAGGCTGTGCGAGCCACGGACCGATCGAGGGGATCGATCGATCGCGGCGCTGCTCGACACGAACAAGTGGTGACCGTGTACAGGTCGAAGAGAGCGTGTTTTACTTTCTATTAGAACCAGTGTGAGAGAGAAAACAAAATAAAGAAACAAAGAAAGAAGATCCATGCAAACTTACCAGAGGAAGTTGGGAGAGATAGAGTAGCTTATGGTGATTCGAAGTATCTCCGATCAACGCCACTATGCACGCACCAATACAGCAATACAGGAGATCGTTATGCACATAATCGATACAGCAGTAGACCGTATCCGCGGACCGTGTCTATTCGCGAGAACCGTTTTCGGAACGCGAATCTTTCTTTGAAACAAGGAACGATCGACATCCTCTCTCTCGTGCCCGGTGTTATCGAACCGTCTCGTTCGGCGAGTCGATTTTTATATTCCTCCGGTTCTCCGCTGCGGAGGATGACGATCGTCCTTTCGATCGGGCTACAAAGAATCCCGGTTCGTTCTACGGGGAATAGGGGGATCGTTCAGAGGCATCCAATCATCAATGGCAACCAAAGAATAAATCCGTCTACTTGTCGCGCGCCGGAAATCAACGGAAAAATCGGCCCACGAGATCGAATAGAGGGAGAGGGGACCACTATAGCGAAACTTCATGCGGTGTTCAGCGTCCTGTGTTTCTCGAGAAGATGGCACAGAGAAGATAGCTTTATTATATATTTTTAATTATTAAATATATTACTGTTTACTACACACTGTTTCAAATACTCGATACATCTTGGTTGGCTGCATAAGGGTCCTAGACATTTCAAATAGAGTCTTCTCCCCCTCAACATGAAAAGTTCAGCAGTTGAAATAAAATATGTGTCGAATATTTTTCATTAAACTATATCCCATTTAAATTTTATAAGAATCGGCGCGAGACAATTGCTGTACCATCATCCACATGGGTAAATTTTTGTACGAATTTAAAATAGCTACAGTAATGTTTCTATTACAGCAACAATGCTGCGCACGGTAAACGCAACCAAATCCCCCTAAGACTGTCGCTCTAATAGAAACATTGCTGTACCCGGGTACCACGTCGTGTGGATGAGGGTTAATGTCCCTGGGCAGTGTCGCCAGATCAGGGGAATCAACTCGAATCGAGGGGAGTACATTTACCCCCTCTCTCCTCCTTCATCGTGTCACGTGACGAGGAAGTGAGGGAACAGCGTCGTGAAAGAGGTAACTTTTTTAAAAGTTAGTTAAATTTGTGCCATCTCCTCGCGGAGTAATAGATGCATCTGATTTCTTTCGATCGTTCCTTGGTGAATGCACTGTGCGACAACGAGAAGTGTGCTGAGCGAAACAGTCCGATTCTCGTGTGATCATTGTACAAGGTGCATCTGAAAAAATCGGTGAATGGTCTGGGAATTGGTCTTGTTTCCTTTACTTTCCGAGACCGTTCACCGAACTTTTCAGACACACATCGTATAAATATCTCTCGGGCACAAGTTCTAACAAAATTATTCTTTCGGTTGAACGTTCGCAGATCTCTAAAGACGTGAACGCAGAAACATTATCATTTTCAATTTTTATTTCCCAGAAACATTTAGTCTGGTTATCGAGGTGCTACTGCGAGTGCATCCAGTGCATTCCACAGGTGGAGGGGAGGGTGTCAACGGTGAAATGCTCCCGACGGCCGTGGACGCAGTTTCGCGTCGAACGCGACGATTCGAATGAGGTTTCGTACGATCGAATGTCGAGAGAATGCACCTAGCGAGACTGACGAAAACGAATTTGATCGTGCAGCAGGTACGCCACGGCTGATCTAATCTACCAATTCTACCGCATGCACGATCCTCGATCCAAGCTACGGAACCTTGTCGAGATCCGGTGTGTCTCGATACCCGGAGAATCAAGAGACAATCGGATCCGATTATGATCGATTTGTGATTAATAAAACAACAAACGAGACAACAACGCGCGTTCCATCGGTCGTCGCACGATAACGCGGAACGTAAAGCGCACTCGAGAAAATGAAACAGAAAAACACTGTCGGAGGTGAGAGAAAAAAACGACAAATAATTAGAGAAACTCAAAAGCAAACAACTCGGAGAAACAGCGAGTTTTGCGTAAACAGAGAGCGAGAGACAGATAGAGAAAAACCAAAAAAAAATGATAAAAGACGATAACAAGAACGCAATAGAAGATACACAGAAACAAGTAAACGTAATAAATATATATATGTATGTACGTATATGTAGAAATATTAAATGATTAATTATTATAGATATATACTGGGGTATACACCGTGTGTCACACCAACGACAGCAGAATTCAGAGAATAGAGTTTTCTTATTTACCCAATGATAAGAGGGGGCGTGCATGTGGAGGGGATACGAGCACGGGAGGTCCTCCTTTTGCCTCAAACTCTCAAATATCGGCGTCAGCTGGCTCATAAACTCCTCCGCTACACCACAAACGAAAAGTTTAAGGAACAATGCGCCAACGATCCCGCGCGCACCGAACCGTGTTTTTCGCACTCGGTCCTTGGAACCAACGGGCAAAGAACCTTTCGAGCAATACGATCGCGAAGATCCTGCTCGAAAGATCCTCTCTAGCCGCGGACGCGGCGATCCTCGAGATCCTCGCGATCTCTCCGCGGACGTCCGTGATCGTCACGGAATCGGAAAGAGACCAGAGCCGGGCAAAATCACCGCACTGCAAAAAATGACGCGAACTCGACGTTTTCTCGTGAATCGATCTCGAAATTGAAACATCAATTGGCTCGAGTCATTCTACAATCTACTATAATAGATTGACTGGCAACCTCCGTGAATTTAAAATGTGTACACAGAGGACTAAACTTCATTACGGGACCACAAATTTTAATCTTTTTTTTTAATGTGATCTTGTAGATTTTGATTAGACAATGTCGAAAATCCAAGTTTTAATGTTAGGAATTCACTGGTTCGAAAGTTATGCCTGTTTAAAGTTGTACAACGGCGATGCCCTTACCTTCCCAACTTGAAACAAACATAACTTTCGAACCAGTGAATTCCCAACGTTGAAACTTGGATTTATAATATCTTCTCGTCGAAATCTACAAAATCATATTTAAGAAAGTTAAAAAAAATAGTGGTAAAAATGATAACGTGAAGTTCGACCACGGATAAGAACATTTTTCTTATTACACTTCCGAGTTCAAAATAAGTCCAGTGTCCCACAAGCTGGATGAAGGTGTTTAGCAAAAATTTTAATGCGGTTTAAACATTGTAATGGACGTTTCGCGATCATCCAGAGGAACGAAGGTTCGTGTGATATTTCGCAGTAGAATGGCGACGTTTGATCGACTTTGCCCGACCCTGGGAGATAGAAGATACACAGAGAGACAGTCTCGTGAAATCGCATCTCCTGAGGTGACTATAGGCGCTCCCAAGATGGCGGTCGGGGGCCGACTCACGAAAATCTAACGTCCCGATCCGAAGACGCAAATCTGCGTGGCTGTGGGGTGTGTGCGGGGGGCTGAAAACTGAAAGGGACCGGGTGTCGTGAGGGGTGGATGGTGGAGAACAAGGGTGAGAACGGGGTGAGAAATGGGGTGAGACGAAGAACCGGGGAGCACGAGGGTTTTTTTTCGGTGACTTTGAAGCGACTACCTAGAGGTGCTGAGAGGGGTAGCTCTAGGTGCGACGATATTGCTACCGGTCTTCTAAGCTGACATGCTCGCATGCGAATTTGAAAAATCGAGGCCTTTCGCGTTCTTGTACTTACCCCCATCGTGGCCGCGAGAGAGATCTTCGACTAGGCAAGACCATGGAGAGACAGTGTGAGAGAGAAAGAGAGAGAGAAAGAAAAAGAGAGAGAGAAGGGAAGATAGATAGAGAGAAAGTGGTCGAGTAGAATTGAGATAATTTATATTCGACTTTGCTCTCTTCTGGCTGGTGAGATCGCCTGTAACCTTGCGATATGTTATAGAAGATGCATTAATTTCAAAATTTTTTTTAAACTCCGAGAGTATTTTTTTTAGAGATAGAGATGATTCCAAGAATCAACCCTTGTCTCGTTCCAGTACTTTGCGAATCGGATTGATCTAGAATGAATAAAAAGAAATCTTCCTCTGCCGAGCCTTAACCCTTCCGGTCCTCTCGATTCAGACTCGAAATTATTACTTATATAAAAAATTTATATCACAATCTTCCACGAATCATGAAAACATTTATACTTTTTGTCAACTATGTTTTTTTCATGATTTTTCAAAATCCCCTTCAAGTATTGTAGCATAAAAAATGGCACAAAATTGCTTTTTTAATTCTTATAAAATAATTTGCTATAATCATGCTCTTTTGAAACTAAGTTATACGTCATTACAAACATTTTCGTGATTCACCCTCGACAACAATAATTGTAATACTCCTCAGCTTCGTATGGAAATGGTATAAAATTGTACGAGCAAGGTCTGAGGAACCCTTAGGACTACAAAGGGTTAAGAAATGATTCTTCGAAATGCTTTCCTTAGAGAGATCGCACCGAAGGGATCAACGACCGAGATCAGAAGTCTCTTCGATCAGAAGTCTCTTCGATCAGAGTAACCGATCACGAGGATTGAAAGAGATAGAGATAGAAAGAGAGTGAGAGAGTGAGAGATAAAGAGACAGTTCCTCGGGATAGATCGCGATCGGTGGCGTCGATGTGGTCCAGGGGATCATCGACGCCCTCGATCAGGATCCATGAGAGGGATCTGAGTGATTGACGGCGTTACCTTGGTGATTGGTCCGGCATTTGCGGATGACATTTGCGTACGCTGCAACGTGGAGGTCGGACTCGGCTTCGACTTGAACGCAGTCATTGTCTGGCTGACCCCGTCCGCCAGTATGAATTGCTCTCGCAGCTCGATATTCGTTCTTCCCTTGGCTACAGTGGTGTGTTGCGTGCACGCAAGTTAGAAGGAAGCCGTTACAGGACATGTATGCGCGGGATTTTTGTTTTTAGAAACAGGGGGGCGAGAGGGGGGCAAAAGAGAATAATGAGTTTTATAATACAGAGAAAGAGAGACAGATAGAGAGGTAGAGAAGAGTAGAGCATACAGTGACAGGGGGAGAAGACAGATACACGATGTACAGAGAGCAGATAATTAACGGGCAACCGAGAGATTTTGTTGTTTCGTTTTTTACAGCAAGTTAGTTGGCATAAAAATACAAATCAGAGCGATCAAAGGGTTGTTAGTGAAGCGGGAATTAATTTACAGATTGACAGAGAGCGTTCATGCGCGGTTAACGACAGCGTCGAATCGACCAAAGAAAGAAAGAGCGTCGATACGAGTTTTTTTTCAGCACGAAGATAAAGTTGGAGATAGTGGTATAGAGATACAGGGGCGGGGATGGTAGCGAAGATAAAAATAGCGGCGATAATACAGCGAGTAGAGTTTGTTAGAGCGTTGCCAGCGGCGTACACGATATGTTTGTGTGCGAGTGTACGGTGGTAGACAAAAAAAGAGACAAAAAAATACAGTGTATTATAGAACGATTGTATCGGTCGAAAGAGTTCGGCTGGGTGGGGGGTTGTGTAAAACAACGGGTGTCGGAGTCGTAAATAATAAATCATACGTGGGAGACGTGTGTCCATGTGAAAACCGCTTTGATTTGCATTGGTCGATTTTCTCGATGATATATGATTACGATGAGAATGTGATAAATGATTTCGGTGCTGATTTCCCGTTAATTATTACGCAACGCGACCAATTAGTCGAGCGACTGGGAAGGGTGGCATGCGACTGCGACGCTGATGTTCCGAGACTTGTCAATCATTTCTCGCTGACTGTCAATGCTTTAAATTGATCTCAGAAGACTGAGATCTCAATAATACTAAACTGTCAAGGTACGGAGATCTCAAAATACTAAACTCTCAGAAGACTGAGATCTCAAAATACACTTACCTCTAAATGCACAGAGTTCTCAGACTATTGAATTCTCAGTCTACTGAACAGAATAACGATCTCTAAACAGCGGATCTATATTAATTTTCCCATTCTCGTAAATGGTTCATTAAAAATCGAAACGAGCGTAGAATACCCTTCGTTAGAAGCCTCTTTCCAGGAGGATTCAAGAAAACATATTTCTTTTTCTTCAAAATATATACAGTTTGTCAACTTGGAACATCAGCGTCGGCGGGGCGATATCCGATCAAAGATATCAAACAGGTTTCTACCGACATACAAGGAAACGAACGTAATCGAACCGACAAGTGATGTAGTGGACAGTGATCAAGGAAAATAATGACGTGTGAGAGAAAGAGAGAGATAGTGAAGAACGCGACCGCGATTCCAACATCGTCAGAGGGTTTCGCGCGCGAAATTAGGACAACAACGTAATAATTTTTCTCTTAATATGTAACAACGCGTAATCATGCTATTCAACGCGGACGCGAGCTAGCACACGCACAAACACACACGCACAACACAAGCGCACGCTTACACGCAAAATTTCTGCACACACTCGAGACGAGAGAACTACGATCACACGCACGCGTACAGCGACACGAATTCGTTGCGAGGAAGCAAACGTATGAACACGAACACATGCAGGATATACGAAAACGACGATTTCGTGGCCAGTACGGTTAACCATGATTGGTCCACCTTTTCAGGTAGACGGCTCAAGGTGAACTGTTATGAGTGATAGAGTAAGTTTACTGTTTGTAAACGCACGGGCCACGAAGGACAATTATTCCCATATAAAAAGATTCTCACCGAGCGGACACCAACCCTCATGTTGTTCCGGTTTGTTAGGGTCCGGTATCGGCATTAGAAAAACTTAACGGGTTAATCACGATTTGAGTTTAGCGATTGGTCCGTTCAATTATTCGTTTCTTTCTTTCTTTTTTTAATGATAAGTTTTCTTTGTTAAGTTCGAACGAAGGCATGCAATAAAGTCAATGAATGAACAAACTCGAATGCGTATCCAAGTACACGTGAGACAGAGAGATATATATCGGAGTATTAAGGGGAGGTTGAACGTCGGCAGAGTGGTGCGTGAATGACAAACGAGATGTATCGATTTCTGGGACGGGAGGAATCAATAGTGATCTTGCGGGAGGATCGTGGAACAGAGGATCAACCAGTCAACGTTATTAGTAGGCTAAATGACAAGCGATACGAGTCTCCTAATGTACCAAAATACCTCTAGCGGCTCAACGGTCGAGAGGACCGCCACCCCAAACGAGCTTCCATTGTAAACCATAAAACCATAAATCTTAAGAAACCCTCCGAACCCTTAGGCATCTTCAATAAACTATTTGAATACCCGATGCAGTACTACACAACAATGAAAAAAAAACAAATTACAGTAACTCTTACGAATTGCGCGCGACATATGATTGTAAAGTTAAGAAATACTGCAACTAAAAATATAGGGTTTCATTTAAATTATTATAGCGAATGTTTATACGTTTTCCAATGTTTGTGGACTGATTTTAAGAATATGGACTCAAATAAAATCCTATTTTTAATGTGGAACAGCCATTGTGGATCCAAAACAAAGAAGAATTGTACGAAATTCTATCGAATATTATATTGAAGCCTTTTTTGAAAATTTTCATAAGCCGTAAATGCTCAAGATCCGTAGTTTAATCGTCACGATTGTTTCCCGTGATACAACTTTCAATTGAAATCATTTGTTTTATAACTTAAATACTTGTGACACTTAAAACGGACATACCGTATAAATTTTTCAACGAAACATGTCAAACCTTCTGAAGACTGAAGGGAACACAAAGAAGCTCGTGGAGAGCGGCGACCCGCTCGCGAATTAGTATGTAAGAAAGCTCAAAAACACGAAACCTAGCAATTACAGGTAAGATCCACGCCTCGGCGAAGGTCCGCCTACTCGCGCGCGTATGTGTTAGCAACGGTCCAGGGGTCGGTTAATGAAGATTAATCTTGATTAGTCACGCTCACAAAATCGTACCTCAGGAGCTGAGATCGTACACGCACGTGAGAAAATGCACCAACGGGAGAGAATGTGAATGAAGAAATAGAGAGAGAGAGAGACAGAGATGAATGGTCGCGAGCGCGCGCGTGCGTTTCGACGCGGACGAACACGAGTAGTATCGCGCGGATGAACAGGTGTTACCGAGGCAGCGGTCGATGCGATGTAATGAACGCGAAACGGGGTGAAGGGTACGGAGACGGGAACAGAAAAAGAACACTCGGAAGAGGATGAACCTGAGGAGAAGCTGCTTGCTCTCTGATCACTGTGCTTTTCTTAATACAGCGACTCGTGGGAAGGGGGCCCATGAAAATCACCTTTGTCGATGATTTCCATGGTTTCCCGTGACGGATACTCCTTGAATCAAAGTACTTTCTTGAAAAATTTGAACCAATACACCTGGTTTCCTTGTTATCTGGGTTGTGGACGCGAGGAAACAATTTTCATGTGTTTTAAAAATCATCGAAGAAGCAGATTCCCCTCAAGTCGATCCTCGGAAGCGACAAACCACGCGACGCAACGGAGAAACAAAGCAAAAACGGGTTCGAAAAGAAATCCCACACGCGTCGCTAGTCGGCGAAACAAACATGTAAACGCGTTTAGCTGCCTCTTTCAAAGGGGAAGAAATGGGAACGGGATGGTGAGACACCGTTGCGAGTCGAGATAGACGGTCGATCTAGGGACTCGTCGGTGGGAGATCTGAGGGCCGCGGGTGTCGGGGACCGATCCCGGGGACTGGTTTCATTTGGCTCGGTGTAGCACGTTCGGACACGGATTCATCGCGTTTCATAGTCAGCGATTCGAGTATTCGACGGTAACGGAGTAGAGAAAAGACAGTGTGACCAGACGGGTGAAATACTCACCGCGGCAAGGATCATTCTTTAATAAAAATTCGTCCAGCGCTACCCAGCCTCCGCCAACTCGTACCATCACGGTGGATCGTAGGATTCGAACCAGACGCAGCTTCTGACTGTCACCGAACTGCGAATAGAACACTGTCAGCATGGTGTTCGACACTATTAATCTTATTTCAACGGCTTCACCCCCGGTTGCAAGTTTGTTCGACTGTCGATAGGCTTTGTAATTGATAACGTTAACTGTGTGCACTCAGAGCTATTTTAACGCGAAAATTAAACATTTCTTTCGATCTAGAATAATTCCATTCTACATTAAATTTTTTATTCGGCGACTCTCCGAGTCATCACTCGAATACTGCTTCGATTTGTCTAGTTTCATTTGAACAGGGGGTAAAGCGTTGATTAGAGGCTCGTTTTAGAGATTCTCTAGTACCCTGTATTTCCCTTCGCCAACTTGGAACACGCGGAACTTCTGGCGACACGTGCACAGCATCACCAGCCGTTTCACCTCGTCGTGGATCTTGTCCGTGTCGTTGTACGTTCTGCGTTCTTCCCAGTCCGGTCTCAGGGCTGCGATGAACTCCTTCCAGTCGATCAATCCCTCGCCGTGACGGTCGAACAGGTCCGCCACTGCTCCCATCTCTAATCTAGATGTTTCGAACTCTGCAAGAAAGCGTCTCGTCAGAACGGATATTACAGGGAAGACTATTATTTTGGTGATTGGTAAAGAACGACGAGAAAATAGAGCACTGACTGGTGTTCATGATTCCTTGGATGAAGTCCTCGCGAGGAATCAGACCGTCGTTGTTCTTGTCCATCTTCCTGAAGAGGTCCGTCAGCCTGGACTTCTTGTGGTTCATGAACTTCAGGAACTGCAAGAGATAATGGTCGCTAACAATTGCTGTGTGAAATGCTGGGTTGTCGGAAAGTTCTGTCGCATTTTAAATAAGCAGGTAATTTTGCTTTTTAATAAAAAAATCATCTGAAATCATCTGAAAGATGGTAACAAGAAATTATAGGATTGAATAATATTAAACACATATATTTTTATAAATCGATTGAAACGTTTTCTTTAAAATACGACAGACTTTTCCCTCGAAACACAACAGATGCTGGATCCACTTACCCTCTTCCTCCAATCCTCCCAGCTGAAGTTTGCGACACGGTCCAATTCCTGGATATAATTGTACTTATCTTGGAGGCGGCGTTGACGTTCCCATGCCAGCATCCATACGTGCCTCCACCTGTCCCAGAGTAGCTTGACTCTCGGGCTGCGGAACTCGGGTTCGGCGCCTTTGCTGTAGAGACCACGATGAGCCGCATTAACACTGGTATAATATCAAGTACATCGACGGTTTTGGTTAAACGAAGCATGATAAGCAAAGAAAGCGGATGAACGTTGAAAAGAATCGTTGGACTCTATAACCAATGGACATTATAAACGAACATCAACATTTCGATGGAAAGAAAGACACTGTTGTTAGGACTAGAGTAACCAAAGAGTAATACAACGAAGACGAAAAGTAGAAGATTGATCGTTCTTAGTCAACGCAAAACCCGATAGAACTGCAAAAGAAAGACGAGAGAACAAGTACAAGAACGTGTCGGGCTTGGAGAAAGCGAGTAGCAATATGGACTAAAAAAGTTCGAATTGTTAAAGGCTGGGCTTGACGAACCTTCCTTTGGGTGGGAAGCGTGGGCCGATGTGCGGCAACGAATCCGGCGTTCTCTCACGGCCCGGGCTGGCTCGGCTAAACAGGAACATGCGTCACATCACTCGACACTTCTACCAGACACCGATCACCGTGTCCCAAGTCGGCGATCGATCCTTGGCTGTCTTACGGGACGGCCGAACGGGGGAAAACGTACAGAGAACAGGCTTTCGAACGTTTAACACATCTCGTCTCGATGGAACTATTTATTTTGCATAAAGATCCGCTGTCTAGTCATGTTACTGTCTAGACCTGTCTATGAGCAGACCTGTTCTCTGTATTCCTTGCAGGATGCTTCACCACAGGGCTTTTCCAAAGCTTTGCATAAACATTATGTTTTTTAGAAAGGAAGGGAAGTAACAGTCACTATGTATAATCCAAGAATAAACGATCTGTCTGACCATAAACAGTGTAATCTCCTGGCAACGAGAGCCGAGTGAAGCATCCTGCTCGGTACACGCCTCGGACGCGCTCCAAGTGTCCTTTATCCAACCTCGTATCCAAAAAGAGTTACTCTCTACCATGCTGCCTACGGTGCACAATCGTTCATCGACGGATACTCTACTCGAGAGATGAAACAGATAACCACAACTCTCGTTTAACGAAGCTGCAAAAATTTCGAACTGAGACAGACCAGGCGAGGAGAGACAGAGAGCAGTCTCGCGCGGCAACACGCACCTTTCTCTGTCGTTCCAGGTGCGTCCCCCCCAATGGACGTCCAGAAAGGATCTCGAGCATTATATTTCATTTGCGAAGGAGATCGACGTGTATCTCTCTCACGCAGCAAAGTAAAGAGAAATGGAAACAAGGTACAAAGAACTTCAAACGCAACATGCACACACGCCAAGGGTTTCAAGAACTTCAAAGCTGAGAAAACAGCAATCGTATGGAGAACCAAAATGAAAAGAAAAAAGAAAAGAACGACTCGAGCGATTGAAATCGTAGAACACACGCTCGAGAAGCAAGATACAATGTAATAAGGTGGCTGTTGCTCGCTTCTAGCGATTATCCGTCTACCTCGAAAGGAACGATGAGAGAGACTCTTGCGACGAGCGCGACCCTCGGCTCGACAAATCTTTGCTAAAAGAAACGGGACCGGGTTTGTAACGAAGGGGCGAGAAGTGTGAACGTACGTCGGTGCTGGTGACTTAGCCTTCATTATCTTCTTGGTGTCCTTCACAGACTTGATCTGTCGCGCCTTGCAGACGCGGTCTACCTCGGTCTGTCTGCGGCTAGTGTTCTCCATGAATTCCCTGTGATCGGCGATCAACATCTCCAACGTTGCCTTGTCGTCCGGCAACGGTTCTGCTTCGAGAGCGTTCAGCGTATTCTCCAGACCCTCCAACCACGAGAGCAACTCCTCCAGGAGGTTGTCCAGGTCCTGAAAGATTCAACGAGCGTTATTCATCGGAGGAAACTATGTCGATGAATAAATTTTGTCCCGGGACTTATTGATAGATGTATTACAAGCCAAGATGCCTACCTGAAGACCTTGCATATGGTTCTCCAGCCTCTGGTTCCTCTGCTGGGCCCAGGTGGCTACCTCATCCCACCTGGACTGTATAATGGTAATCCAATGCTTGATAACGAGCACCCCATCGGGATGGGCTTTGCCTAGAATGGCACGAGCGAGTTCCAAGGTCTGGTCCTTCTCGAGCTCCTTGGTGCGCAGCTCCCTCAGGAATTTCTCGTGCTCCATCAGCTGGTTCCTGCTCTCTTGTTCGTCCTCTGGAAGTTGACCGGCGAACCTGAGCTTCATCTCGGCGTCGCTGAGCCATTCCAGAAGCACGTGAACTGCCTTATGCAACCGCTCGGCCTCCTTCAGAGCTTCTTCGAGACGGTCGGTCTTCTCCGATGACAATTTGGTCACGGTGTTCCATAGATCGTTCAATTCGGATAATTGGGAATCGATTGCAGCCGCATCTTCTGCCGCTGCCTTGCCGAGGAGCTCGCGGCCAGTTCTCATTACGGAGTCCATCTGAGAAACTCGAGACTCCAGGTCGTTCTCGAAGGTCTTGTGCTGCTCCACCAGGTTCATCACGGTGTCCAAATCACCGTGAAGTGGTCCGGTGTTGGCCAGCTGTTTCTCGGACTTGATCAGCCACTCGAACAGTGCCTGGATCGCGTCCTTGTACTGTCCAGAGAACAGCAAAGCCTCCTCGAACTTCCTCTGTCTGTCGACGCACTTGCCGCAGACGGTGGTCCACTTGTTCTTCAGCTCGTTCAGCAGCTCCTTCAACGCAAATTCGTCGGTCTTCGGCGCCTTGTCCTTCAGCGTCTTGCCGTTCTTCATGGTGGTGTCGTAGGTGCCCTGTTTCGCGCTGAGAGCCTTCTGCAATTCACGGTGTTTGTTCAGTCGAGCCTTTATCCTCTCGGGATCGTTGCCACCGAGGCCACCGTCGGCAGCGACCTCGTCCAACTTCCTCTCGGTCTCGTCGAGCCAGTTCATCAGGTTCGACCAAGCATCGTGGAACTCTCTAGCTTCTTTGTATCCATGATCTAAAGCTCTGGTTCTCTCGGCAGACTTCGACACCACTCTTTCCCATCTGTGCTGCACGCTGATCAGCAGGTTCTTGATCAGGATCACGTCCTGCTTCTGCGAGAAGTATTTCAGATGCGTGCCCTTCTTGTCCAGGTTCAACATGGTCTCGCGATGAACACCGACGTCCTTCTGGAAAGTCTTGTGCTCCTCTATCTGTCCGAGAATCGTTTCCATTACCCTGGAGACGGGTTTCAGGTTGGTCAGGATCTTCTCGGCGTTGGTGAGCCAGTCGACGAATGCCTGAAGAGCGTCGTGGAACTCCGTGGCTTCTTTCAAAGCAATCTCCAGCTTGATCTTTTTATCGCTGGCTCGGGCGGTCACGTTGTCCCAGCGTTGCTTCAGAGTCTTCAGATTATGGTTAAGTCCACCGGCGCTGGACGTGTCTGCACGCTTCAGGTACTCCTGCCCTTGCTGCAGAACAGTCTCCACCTTGGGTCTGGTCTGTTCCAGCTCGTTATAGACCTCCATGAAACGCTCGAGCTGTTCAGAAGCCGTCTCTGGAAGTCCGCCGACGGGTTTCGAAGATACGATGGTGTTGTCCACGTCGCCGAGCCAGGACAATAGATCCTGGATCTCCGCTGTGAATGATTGCGCCTCTCTGAGAGCGTCTTCGAGTTCTCGTTGCCGATCGGCAGCCCGTTGCAACAGGTCTCGCCAGCGTCTATTCAATGTTCCTAATTTCTCGGCTGTAGTCGATGCCTCGGCTGTTCCCTTGCCGTCTTCGATCAGCTGTCTTCCAGCATCGTTCAGGGTATCGACGCTGGTCTGGTGAGCCTGTATGTCATTCACCAAGACCTTCAACTTGGCTAGCTCCACCTCTATCACTTGCGGATCTCCAGCCACAGCTTTCAAGTTATCCAATGTGTCGTCTGTCTTCTCGATCCAGACCAGAAGCTCGTCGAGGGCGTGCTGGAACTGTCCTAAACGCAACAGAGCGTTCTCCAGGAGTCTCTGTCGCTCCACCACGCCTCTCAGCAATCCGTCCCATCTCTTGTTCACTGCTCCCAGAGGCTCCTTGATCGCTGCCGCCTGTTCCGACGATGTTCTCTCTGTCAGCTCGGCAGCTTGCCTGCAAAATATTTGTCACGTGAGACGTCAACGTTTATCTACGGATGGTCCTTCGAGGGGAACCTAGCTGGGACTAGCTGGACAAAACCTTGTTCAAGACTACTAATGCAAAGTGTGCAGATATTGGAAATATTAACCCGTATAGATTCTTCTGCTTCTTCACACAACGTGTCTATACACGATTTTTTAAAAATATATTTATACAATTCATTAAGATTATTGTCATCCCGAATAATTCAGATCCTTCATTACTGCATTCTAAAATGTACACGGAAAGAAAGTTTAAAGTCTAATGCTAGTACAAACAATTTTCTATTTATTGGCGTTTATTGCCTACCTTGAGCTTGTTAAGTATTAAATAATAGATATAATTAACGGAATGAATTAATTAAATTTTCATTATATAAATTCACTTTAGAATGTAGAGAAGTACGTATAGAACGTGTTTTAAAAATATCGATTGATGTCCATTAAATATAAGAGCTTTTATGGACCTCCTTACAGAATGTAGGAAAGTATGAAGTTAAAATGCTTACACAGTTTTACCGTCCAAAGAAATGATAATATTCTCACTATCTAGACATTATTTTATGAGACTAGCTTATTTTTAAGAAATTACGTTACGAGTTTTGTCCAGCTAATTAGCATTGATCGCAACATTATGCGATGTGAGAAAGCGTACACCCTGAGGAATGCTTGTTTTTTTTTTCTTTTAATATTTATGTAACGTCGCTTTCAACTCTTTGCTAAGGTTATTGAGGAATGCTTGTGAATCAAAGATACAGTCTCGTCCAGCCAGTCTCGAATACGATTAACAACACGTTTGTTTAGTCGGAACGAACACAGAGAGGGTCGACGACTCTACAGGGAGAGGAGAGACACAGAACAACCCCGTAAGACGGCAGAAAATCCTGGCTGATATCGCAGCTGATCCTTCTGTGATTTTGATCCAAATTAATGGGTATCTAGCCGATAGAGGATCAAGGAACTACCGACCATTATTTTCTGCCTCGAATTACAATCCCATTGTGAGAGGGATCCATTCTCGAGAGTCAAACCACGATTGGAAACCTACGATGTGGAAGTGTCAGTGGAACAGGCACGCCACGAGCCAGGCAGACAGGCAGGCAAATACAACGACAAGTTCGACGACAACGCAACAATGTTTTAGAACTCCAACCAACAGGGAGCGGTTAGGGGTTCCGATTATTCCATCGCAACTCAGGTGTAACGATTGTTATGGACGTCGGCGCCTCTTCTACGGGAAGATTATTAAACTTTCAATCACTTACACGCTACTTTCTATACAACTCCAACATAAATCAATTTTTATCAATACGAAATCAATTTTGTTTAGATTTGGAAAAAATTGAAATTGTTTTATAGTGTTTATTTGATCGAAATGTTGCGCTGAAATCACTGAATTTAAAAAGATTTAAATTAATATTTAAAGGTTCGAGATTTTAAATACTGTAGGCGAGTGATTCAAAGTTAATCGGTGCACAGCGGTTCGAAGGACATTTTGCCTAAACGAACTCTGAAATATCTAATCAATGAACATTGCTTCCCAAATGTCTAATTCGTAAATATTACATTTCTAATGAACCTTGAAAGTTGGACATTTCAAGAAAAGTATTTATCACAACAATAATTCTTTCGATATTTAATATTTTCTCTTACTTTTGTTTTTAATTGAAGAGTAGACTTTTGTGATAGAAAATCGTATCTTCTGTTATCAACTAATGTAAATACTCTATTTAATAAATAAAAATTTTCTACCTGAATTGCAACGAACTGGACTGAAATAAAAATGTATTTTTTTTTCTTGATGTCTTTAGTTTCTTCTAATGTGTCTACTATTTTAAATTACAGCTACTCATTTTTGTCACGAATGCATAAAATTTGCTGTCCAGTTCTAACAAAATGTACGAACCTCTGTGCGGCGGTTTCGTAGACAAGGCGTGAACAAGATTAAAACAGGGATCACAGTTGGGGTTGGGGGAGGATGGTATTACGTACTCCGGACGATCGAAGAAGTAAATGTAAGCCATGCTCTAACTACAGCAACAACAGAGAGAGAGGGTTGACTTGCCTGGTCAGACTCCTATGCGTTCAGCAACCGGCGCGGAAACAACAAAAGTTCGGATTAGAATCTCGCTGATGGTGGTGTCGGGCATTGTTATCGGTACAAACGAAGATCGCGCAAACGAAGATCGCATTTGTAGGGAAACAGAGATGTGCCAAGGGATTTCCTACCGTGAAGAGTCCGGCTGTACGGACAAGTATCGGATAGAGGAAGAGATGTCCCCCTCGAAGAACGTCTAAGAATAATCCGTCTGAGACGTCAACCTTGTCCTTACAGCCGACGCTTCCGGTCCACGGGCACGGCATCGCTGGGCGGAAGACAAGTACAAGAATAGGGTACGCGAGTGAAATACGTTTCCAGTTAGCGCAACGATTCAGTCAGGGCGGATCGAACAAGACGCAACAAGACTCGAACATCTACAGTTGTGGAACCGTGTTTGGTTACCTGTTCAGAGCTTCGACCTTGACCATGTGCGGGTCTACTTCAGCCTTGAAATTGGCCAACTGTTTGATCTGTTTCTTAACTTCGTCGATGTCGCTGCCCAGCGGTCCCATCCTGGCGAACTTCTCTTCAGCCTCCTCGAGGAATTCGAGGAGATTCTGCAGAGTCTCGTGGAACTCCATCGCCTTCTCCATAGCGTCGATAAGGTTCTCCTCTCGTCTGGCGTACAGAGCAGTGACGTTGTCCCAGGCCTGGTCCAGGTCCTCGATGTGTTTCCGGACTTCCGGTTTGTCCGGTTCGCCGCAGAGACCCATCAACTCGTGTCCCGAAGCGCGGACCTGTTCCACGTCTGGTTTCGTCTGATCAATCTCGTGCCTGATCTCCTGCAGAGCAACCTGTTGCTGTTGGATCGCTCCTGGTTGAGCTGCAGGCGGTGCCTGGCCGGAGAGAGCATCTTGCAGCTCCCTCAGGGTAGACATCACGCCGTTCAACTCCGACCAGAACTTCTCCGCGATCGCCAGAGCATCGTCCAAGGTATGACTTCGATCGGTGGTCGCTCTCTGCACGTCGCTCCATAGTTTATTCAGCTTCTCCAGCTTCCTCTTGATGTCCTTCACGGCTGGATCAGCTCTGTTACCCGCCTTGCTGATCACGTCGTCGGCGGCTCTTCTGACAGCAGCGTAGGCTTCTGATCTCTGAGCGAGCTCGTCGACCAGGGCAGTGTTCTCCTCCATCTGATCGCGCAGGCGACCAGGATGGGCGCTGATCGGTTCAGCTCCGTTCACCTGATCAGCTGTAGAGGACAATGCTCGCAACATTCCTTCTAGTTTATCTGAGAACTGAGAGGACTCCTGCAACGCCTGCTCCAAGGTCTGCTGTCTGCTGCGAAGCTCGGCTCTCAGGGCCGCGTACCTAGCAGTATCCGCCTCCAGAATGTCCTGAATCTTAATACCTTCCTCTTCGTTGCAGAGCTTGATCAGAGCCTCGCCGGTCTTAATTAGCTTCTCAACGAGCGGTTTGTGCTCGTTGATGCTCTGCATCAGCATCTCGTTCTTGTCCTGCTGCGCTGCTATCAGGTCGGGCCTCAAGGCTGGCATAGGCAGCATGGATACCTGATGTTCTGCCTCTTCCAGCCAGCTGACCAGACCGATATGAGTGTCGCGTAGATGTTCTGCTAACGGTAAAGCTTGCTCGAGAGCTCCTAGTCTGTCCGCGGAGAGACCCGATACGATCTCCATGGTCTCTCTGAGGTCCTCCATCTTCTCCCTGATGATCGAGGTGTCCTCGTGCTGGCCGTTCTCACGGATCACCTTCTTCGCCGTGGATATCACGTCTCTGACTCGGCCCTTCTGGCTGGAGATGTCATCGTTCAAGGCTTTGTGTTCCTTCAGCTGAACTCGGATGATCTCGGGCTCGCTGCTTGGCGGCTCAGCCTCTCTCAACTGGTTGTCCACCTCACGGAACCATTCCAACAGATCGTCGATATCTCCGATCACTTCCAACGATCTTTGCTTGCTCAGCTGGATCCTCTCCGCCTTTCGTTGGATCTGTTCCGCGATAGCGTCGAACCTTCTATTGTCTCTGGTGACCAGACCCTCTATGGTAGCTGCACCCTCGCCAGGCGACAGCTGCGACAATTGTGGTCCAACCGCGTTGATCTTGTCCAGGACCGGTCTGTACTCGGATATTTCCATCTCCAGTCTGACGATCTCGTCCTCGCGTGGTTCCGCGGATTGCAGAGCGGACTCCGCAGCCTGCATCCAGTCCATCAGACGATTGTGGTTGTCGTGGAACTGTTGGACCAGTGGTAGCGACTCCTGGGCGTGCTTGAGGAGGTCGGAACCTCGGCTGACGAGGTCGTTGAATCGTCGTTGCAAGGAATCAAGCTTGTCCTTCAGCTGCAGAGCCTCGTCGCTGGAGATGTGCTTCATCAACTCCAACCCAGCGTCAGTGGTACTGTCTACCTCGGTCTGCCGCGTGGAAACCTCTTCGGTTAGATCGGCTAGGTCCTCCATTTGCTGAAGAAGCTTCTCGGTGTGCACCGCCAGGACGCGGTACTTCGACAGTCTGATCTCCATACCCTCCATCCAAGCCTGGAGCTCTTGGTAACTGAGCACCAGGTGTCTCAGACCTTGTCTCGACCTCTGCAACAACGTTCCAAGCGCCTCTGATCGTTCTACGAGCGCGGCGTATCTGTCGGCAGCGTCCTGCAATTTATCGGCTAGAGCAGCGGCTTCGTCCTCGCCCACAAGAGCCATCAGCTGACTGGCGATCTCCGTGAGCTCGCTGAAGTCCGGTTTTCTCGATAGAATGTCTTCGTGGAGGGCGTCGTGCTCCGCGACTCGTTGTTGAATCTTCTCCTCGTCCGTTGGAACCAATTCCATGTCTCTGACGCGTTTCTCGGTCTTGTCCAGCCAGATTGCCAGAGGTACCAGCTTGTCTTGGAACAGTTTCGCCACTCCCATCGCCTGTTCCAAGGCGTCCATCCTTTCGGCAGCACTCTCGGTCAAGTTGTCGAATCTTCCTACGAGCTCGTTCAACTGTTTCTCGATCATCTTCCTCTCCTTCGGATCGGCGCCGGCGGCGACCTCTTGGCCCATGTTGTACAGAGACGACATCGAGTTCTGTCGGTCCATCAGCATTTTCTTCAGGAACTTCTGCTCCTGCAGCTGCGCCTTCACGACCTTGTAGTCCGACGACGGCGGCTTCTGGTTCGATACCATCTCTTCCGTATCTGTCAGCCATTTCTCCAGACCGTCCAAAGCCTCCTGGAACTTTCCGGACTGGAGTAGACCCACGTCCAATCTTCTATCCCGTTCGTTCATCCTGTCCTTCAGGTCGTTCCATCTCTCGTTCATCTTGTCGACGTCCTTCTCAATGTTGCTGGTGTTCACGTCTCGTCCGGCGGTCTGGATCAACGCCTGGCCGAGGGCGTTACAGTCCTCGACAGCGCGGGCCAGCGGTTCTATCTTGTTTATCTTGAGCAACCTGAAGTCTTCCTGCTGTGCCTTGATCGACTCCACCTCGGATCCCACGGGCTTGAATCTTCTGAAGTGATCGTTTGCCTCGTCGATCTCGGTGATCACGTTCGAGTGTGACTGATAGAACTCTTGCAGCTTGTCCAAGGTCGCGGTCAACTCGTCGTGGCGATCTCGGGAACGATCGTCCAGCTTTCCAACCTGTCTCTTCAACCCAGCGACCTGTTCCCTCGTTGCCATGGCGTCTGCAGCGAATCCATAGTCCACCAAACGTTCCCCGAGATTCTCCAGATCGCTGACCTCCTCGTACAACCTGTTTACCCTGGTTATCACCTTGCTCGTCTCCTCTATCTGGATTCTCACGATCTTGATCTCTCTTCCAGGCGCCTTCATCGAGTCCAAGTCCTTCTCTAGGCTAGATACTTGATTGCTGATCGACTTGACGTGGTCATTGAACTGCGCGACAGCCGTCGCGGCGCTCTGCAGCTCGTTGCACCTATCGTCTAACTTCGACTGCAAGTCGTTTATTCTGTCTGTTAAATTATCCACTTCGTCCAGCAAATGCGACGCGTCGACGCCCTGCTCTCCAGCCTTGTTCGCCAAGTCGTTCGCCTGCTGCTTCACGCATTGCAACGGTTTCTTCAGATTCGTTGTCTCTTCTCGTAAACTCTGAAGCAGAAATGGAGGCGGTGAAATATTGAAACTAAAAGCTCCTGACACGTGGAAAATGTCCATTAGAAGATAGTCTCGCTTACCTTTATCCTATCGAGAAGCTTCGGGTCCTTGGCCGCACCTCCAAGAGCGTCGTGAGACGCCAGCTTATCCTCGCAGCGCTGCAAACCGTGTCGCAGGTCCCGCAGATTTTCGTTGAAGTCCATCAAGTGTCGCGCAGTGTCTTCTAGAGACTGTGTTCTCGTCAGTAGATCTGAAAACATTGATTATTCAGTAGTAGAAGTCATGGAAATTACTAAAAGTGCTACAAGCTCATTCAAACTCGCGAAGATGAAGCTTACCGTTGTTCAACTTGTCCCATCTGGTCTTCATGGCACCGAGCTCGTTCTTGACATTCTGTTTGTCGATATCGCAAGCTCCGAGGAACGTTTCCCCGAGCGTCTTGTTGTTCTCGAACTCTCCGGAGTGTTTCCAAACCTCGTTCCTGAACGACGAGAGCTCCTTCAGCTGTTTCTCGATGTCTTTACGCTTGAAGGAAGCTGGTTTCAAGCACTCCAATCGATCCTCTGCCTGTCTGAGCCAGGGCAGGAACACGTCTTGCGCTTTGTAGTACTTCTTGCAGTGTTCCGCGCAGGTCTGCAGCTTCGTATGCCTGTCGAGGATGTCCTTCTTTAGGCGGTCCCACTGCGACTGCATTTTATCCAAGTCGCGCTGCAGAGAGCGATTCTCGACCTTCTGAGATCGAGTTACCATGTCACGGCCCTTGTTCAACAGCATGATCACTTCGTGCTCCTTGCCCATCACGTTCCTGTATATAGGCTGAACAAAGAAAACGCGGAACATTAGGTTTGCAACTGTGTAACATAGAGAAAGCGTAATTATTTTGAATTCGCTTACCTCGTGGTGGTCAAGTTGCTGCTGCAAGATATCCCTATCAGCAGACACCAACAGCTTCTCGGACATGTTACCAAGCTCGTCGGCGAGCCAGCCCAACGTTTTCGTACAAGAGGCCTCGAACTGTCTTCCATCTCTGAGGTTGCCCTCGATCTCGGCCTTCTTGTGGTCCAACTTCTTCTGTAGATTGTTATACATTTTACCAACAGCGGCCAGTTTTCCATGGATCTCGGATTTCGACGCTGGATCGCTGAGCACCTCGCAGAGCTGTTCTCCAGCCGCTTCGGCGTCAGCCAAGAGCGGTCTCTGTCCTTCCAGTTGTCTTTCCAGGTTCTCGATCTTTCTCAGTTGATCTTCTGGATCCTTCTCCAGCGTCAGATCATCCAGGTTATCGGAGATGCCTTGCAGGGCGTCGCGCAAGCGATTCAAGCTAGCATCGAACTCCCTGCTGGTGTCTACAGCATCTCCCAAGCTCTGAGCCCTCTCGTCCAACCTGTGCAACTGATCGTGCCACTTGTCAAGGATCGACTTTAATTTTGCACTGATTCTCTGGCCGTCAGCCGAGTCCTTGCCCAGTACAGCGAGGATGTTGTCGAAGACCTGCACCAGGTGGTCCAACTGAGGCTGCTGCGTGCGGAATTCCTCCCGCAGGACTTGCACCTGCTGAACCTGACTGGCGACCATTCTAGGATCGGCGGAGATGGGTCCAAGCGCGCCCAACATCCTCTCTTTCGACCCTAGCCATGAAACCAGACCCTCCGACGTGTCGTAGAAGTCCTTCACGTCATCCAGGAACTTGATTCTGTCCTTGCAACGCTCGCTGAACGATCTCCACCTGCTGGTCACGTCCTCCATCTCGTCGTTCAACCTGTCCACACCGTCCGCGCCTTTCTTGCGCCTCACCAGGTCGCGAACCTGAGTCCTCGTGGTGTCCAGCAGCGATTGCTTCTCGTACATCTCCTCGATCACGATCTTGATCTGCTTGGCCGTCTTGTCCGCCTCTTCTTTCGTGCTTGGCATACTCTCTTTCGGTATTTGACGCTTGATCTGAACGGAAACATGTTATTGTGAACACGAGGTACCTTTAAAGCGAAGGATATGATGCTTACCTTCTCCAAGAACTGAGACAGGGTCTTCAGGTTATCCACGTGTCTTCGAAGCTCCTCCCTCACGTTGTCTAGCTCGGTTTGCCGGTCGGTTAAACGAACTCCCAGCAGTCCGTACCTGTTGTTGATCTCGGAGAGCTGTTGCTGGACTGGTGACAGGTCCTCCAGATGGAAGCCATCTTGACTGGAGCGGCGGCTACTGAACCCGCTGCTACCACCTGGGGAGACCGGACTTTGAGCAGCATACAATTTAGCGGGAGATGGTGAGCGACCGTCTTGTGACATTCGGCGTACTACAAAAAAAAATATGGTGTATGTGTGTTGACCGAACGATGACAGTGAGATATGCTAGAAATGACCGTGAGGATGCTGCATGGTGTAGTGGGAAACGTTAACAACTTTGAGCCCAGATTTACGCGGAGGATAAATGAAGGAAAAGTGAACACGTGCGCAAAATCATGATGGTCGAGTGAAAGCGTGCCGAGAAGATGCACCAGGCTCAAAATGTTAAGACTACCAAGCGACGAGGGTACGCATGATGATGGGTACACGGTTCCAAAGCCCAGAGAAGCGACCGAAACGTACCTGGCCTCTTCGTAGGGCTGGTGCTACCGCGTCTGCGAGTAGGGCTCTCGGTTCGTTCTTTTAGCAAGCCGTCGTAGGCGATGCCGAGATCGTTGACCTTGTCGACGGTGTTGCCGTAATCGCGATACTCTTTCTGAATGGGTTTCAGCTCGTCGACCTGTCTCTTCAGCTTGTCCAAGTCGACGGCCACAGGTTCCAGTACCTGGACCTTGTTCTCGGTTCTAGTCAGCCAATCGATTACCTGATCTCTCAGTTTCTCGTAGGCAGACAACTGCTCGGCTCTGGACTTGCTGAGCCGTTGTTTCTCGTCGATCAAGTTGTTCACCTCCTTCCACTGCGTCTCCAACGCCTTGATCTTGTCTCTGATCGGCGCAACGTCTGTCACGTCCTTCTTCGAGATCAGGGTCTTCCCGTTACGAATCAGATCCTCGAATCTAGCTCGCTGGTCTTCCCGTTTGTCCATCAAATTCGCCATCTTGGTCTCGTATTCGGCGACGTCCAGCTTGCTCAGATCCCTCGACTCGAGGGCTTCGATCATGTGCGCGTACCAACTGTCGAACTTCGTCGTCTCCACGAGGAACTCGCCGAGGGCTTGCGCGATCTCGTCGAGGAACTCTCCTCTGCGCAACGATTTGTCCATTAACTTCTCGAATCTGCCTTGCACGTCCTTCAGCTTGCCCTCGATGTGCTTCGCGATCTTCGCGTTGCTGGAGTTCGTGAGGAGATCTCTCGCGCTGGTCGCCACAGCTTCCACGCTCAGACGATGACTGTCCAGGTCGGCTTGAAGCAGTCGCTGGTCCCTCTGCTGTTCCTCGAGCCGCTCTTTCTGCAAGCTCGCTGGTCGCTGGATGTTCCTATAAAGAAAAACCGTTCGTTCATTGATCCATTCGTGTTGCATTGATTAACTGCACGTCGAGATACTTGCTTAAATTGGCTCTCGATGCTGTTCAACCACTGCACCAGACTGTCCAGAGCATCCTGCACGCCCTGGCTGCGCACCAGAGCCGCGTCCAACTCCTGACACTTTTCAGCGATCGCGTTGGTCAGCTGTCTGTACTTGTCCTCCAGAGCTCTGGCAGGTTCCTCCAACTCGTCGACTTCTTTTGGCGTCAGCTGCCCGTCCAGTGATCTCAGTAAAGCGTCTACGGTAACCTTGACGTTCTCCACCAACCGTTCGTTAGCCAGCATCTCGTTGTTCAACGCCTTCGCTTTGCTCAGTTGTTCTTCGACTTGTTTAGGCTCGGCAGCGACAGCCTCGGATATCACTCTGTGTACCTTGGGTTCGACTTCTTTCAGCCACCTTCTGGCTTTCTCCAGAGACTCGCGGTAGTCTCTCTGTCGTCCACCGACTCCGGAGAGCCTGTCAGACAGTAGATTCGCTCTGGACAATAGATCTTTGTATTGGGCTGTGACGATCGACACCTCGCCGCGCACGGGAGAGTCCTGGCTGGAGAACGGCTCTTTGTGAGGCAATCTCTGTGGCAAACTGGTGCGGAATTCGTTGAGCACGTGTAAGAATTCTTTGCTCTCGTCGACGAACTTCTGCGCGGCCATCGTGATGAATCGGAGGTCGGCCTGGTGCGCGATCACGTCGCTGATGAAGTCTCTCGTCGCGTCCGTGCTGCTGCTCAGTCTGTTCAAGTCGGACAGGGAGTGTTCTTTCTCCTCCAGGACTCGTCTGGCGTTGTCCAGCCAGTGGGAGAACGTCGACAGCTCGTTCCTGAAAGAATCGTTGTTAGAAACATATCTGGCTTCAAATAATAATAATCAGATTGTAGATCTTTATGCATTCAAAACAGTAAAAGAATGAAACAATTCAATAACGTTGTATTGTTGCTTTTAATATAATGAAGTCGTTAATGTATGAAATCAATATTTATGTGTTTTCCTGCTATCTACGTACAATGCAAAAACATTTTTATTTTGTATAAAGATCAGCAGTCTGATAATATAAGGAACGATGCTCACTTGAATTTGACCAGCTCGTCTCTGGCAGCCATCAGACGCCTGACCATCCTCTCGGTGCGGTCCGTGGCTCTGTCGAACCTGGTCTTCAACGACCGACCGTTCTTCTCCAGAGTGGACACCTCCTCGCTGGACAACACGTTGCCACCGGTCAGCACCACCTGGCGAATCTGGTCCAAACAGGAAGAAACTGGTCTGGCGTGGGCCTCCAGGTCATCCTTGATCTCCTGAAAACGCGTGTCGTTATCAAATTATCTGGTAAACGCGGAAAAACTACCGCCCAACTTTCAACCACTAGAAATGTCTACTATGAGTACCATATATAAAATTAACAGAATCAAATTTATTTTGATTTCGTGCAATCTTTATTCCAATGTGTGCAACAAACTGGACTGAGATAGAAATTTATTTTCTTTTTTATTACGTTCCTCAGGGTGAACATTCACACTTTTACTATTTTTACATACTATAAAATGATTGAACCCTCATTATTATGTTGTGAGACGTATTTCTCTAAAATGTGACGTGACAAATGAAGCAAAATTTCTTACTTTCAAGTGTGAAGCAAAAATGGGTAAGAAAGTTTCATAGAATCTTTTATGCAACTATTTCTGAGGAACTTATGGGGGTTAATATGTTTAGTGAGTTGAAGAGGGTTGTCTATCATAAACAGGACGATCTCGCAAACCTTCATAGCGTTGATCTGCGCTCGCAGCTGGTCAACGTCCTCCTTGACGTTATCCTGGCTGGCCAGCTTGTCCTCGACCTCGGCTATCCATTGCAACAGCTTCGAGGAGGTCTCGTCGCACAGCTTGTACTTCTCCTCGACCGCTTGCTATCATTTGCAACAGAGAACAGCTGATTGATACCGGTTATCGCTTCCACAAACGGAACGCGCGATGATCGAACGATATATATACGTATCAGGACTTAATGTCTAACGTGCTCTCTTAGAACGTAGTCGAAATGGAAGGAATGACACCGACCCCTTACCGACGGGTCGGCTGATCTGCAAATTACGATTATTAACAAAATACAAGAGTCGCATAAATGTAAGGGGGGAACAACAATGGTAAGCTTATAAATGTATCTCACGCATGCAAAACACATACACACACTTTTGGAACGTGTAGAACGCAACGGTACTTGTGTGCGTATGCAGCGGTGCAATATACCGGGTGTGCGCGCTGTTACCAGCCGACGTTTCTCTTGCAAACAATTAATAAAATAATTAATTAGGTTATCGATTGTAATTTATCTTTCAGATATTATGAATTTATTCTCGGTGCAAGGTGCGATCATTTTTCTACACATCAAATAGCTATTTTGTAGGAATACTTTTGTAGTAATTAATTAAATAATTTGAAAAATTGAAGATCACCTTCATTTCTAAATAGAACAGTGCAACAAATTTACATCCAAAAATTTACATACGCCATTCATTATTTGTGAGTGAAACGCTGACTGATTCCAGAACGAAAACCCTGTGTATATATCGCTGGACTGCGGATTTTATGCATTTTTTATTTAATGCATTTTAAACTGTCCAAGATCATCGGAGAATTTTTAATTTCGCACGAAGATCCGCAGTCGGAGTCGACGCACCCGTATACGCAGACAAACGCGCGTGTAAATCAGTTAAAATAAAAAAATAAAAAACAAGAACAACAAAACACAGTTTTTAGAAGAGCCCAAAATAGGTCTGATTGATCTGGCAGCGAGTAATCGGACTGCATACTCGTCCCGTACGTGGTTTTGTTCTTATATGCAGTCGGCAAGCGAACGATGGAACAGAACGGAAGCCGCGTTCTCGTCAATTTAGACGCGTATTATTTTTTTGTCTGCAAGCATAGGTATACAATTACTGAAAAGAAAAATAACAAATCAAGAGACACGCGGGCTCTCTCGACGACAATAAACAACACAGTTTTGATGGAGCGAGACTGATCGAAAACAACGGTGAACCGAGTATGACGAGATTGCACAACGGGGTGTCAATAATGTGTGGACGAGAAGGATGAGGGTTGTGGATCACGCGTTTTGTGGAAGGGTGGTGGGGATGCTCCGAGATTTCCTAGAAAACTCTGGCGCTAGAACGAACGAAACGAGGATCTAGAGGGGATAATACCTGCAAAAAAATGAGAAAACTTTCAGTGACAAAAACAAACATGGCGAAATGCATCTCGTGAGGTTCGAATGGCTCGAGAGATGTGTGACGAGCAAATTGTTCGAACTGTTACAGCACGAGGACTTCGAAACGATTCCGGGGAGTCTTTACTTTAAACAAAATCGACCTTTGAAGAATTAAAATTCTTCCACTATCTTTGTGTCTGTGTTACAGAGAGGACAAAATGTGGGGTGGAGATTGAAAGTTGTGTGCTAAATTGAAGACGATTTTGTATAAAATCTAAAATAGAAATATTGTTCGTGGTGATTGTTTAGAGTAGAGGATGTTCGGAAGCGTTTCGAGAGCCGAATTAATTACTGTAACAGCGCGACGGTCTGGTGGCGATGTATTTGGGGGATGAGTTTTCGTGTGACTGGTCGATGGTGTCGATTATGGCAGCCCGGAAGCGTAAAACACGTGGCCACGACTAGTCGCTGTCGATTCGATGGAAATCGTTACACCCGTGGTACACTGACCATCGCGAATAGACTGCGATCGCGCTAAAATCAATTCAAGGTCAACCAAGATCAATCGAAGAGCGTCTCAACGATTAAACGCAGTCGACTCGCGATACTCGTTAATATTATTATCATCTCCTTCTTCCGTGCTCCGCTTTCGAAAGACTCGAAACTCGTTAACAAAATACTGTGGACGAAAGGAGAGCACGGAACTCTCGTCGAGGCAACGTGCAGATTACAACAAACGTTATTAACACTATATGATCGAGTTAGCATTGCCGATGCGATCAGGCGACAAACGTGGTTTAAACGGTTTATTCATTTTATTTTTGTTTAGTGAACCGCAGTAGTCAGCGAGTTTGTCAGCGAGCGAACGGTCGGTCACGGGTTTCTCCTCTCGGTCGATGACCCGGTGATTAGTGACAGTCGTTAATGAGAAGTATTAGCCCCCTGTTACGCAGCCAGGCGAGAACGTGTGAATCAAGGCGCGAATGAGAAGTGACTGACTTACAGAGTCACGTACATAATTACCAACGCGCACTTTCGATCAGAATAACAATTTTATAAATGTTTTGTAAACTTAAAAGAATCAGTTTAGTTAACGACTAGTGAATACGTGGGAAAAATATGAAAAGCAATAGTAAAAATTGATTTCTACAAATAGTATACATTTTATAGTTCCTGCAAAATTTCGTTGAAATTGGTTTAGGAATTCGAAACGATCAAACGTGGTAAAAATTTTTTTGCAATGAAACTTCCAGAATGTATATAATTTATTTTAAATTTTCGTTATCGATACAGCAAAAGAAGTTGTAAAAATTGGCACTATCGACGAATTTGAAGTCAGTTACCAAACCAATCCTTCTGCCTTACAGTGAAATGGAAGTCATTTGGTCGATTCATAAAAGAATTATTCTGATTCAAAGTGTACGTGCGATCAATTGTGTGCGCGACTGTAGAGTGAAGAGGGTGGTCCAGAGGGATCGAGAGAGATCTCTCTGGATCCTGCCCGATCTTTGTGACCCCAGCGTTTCGATTCTGCGAACGTGACGTTAGAGAGATATGTAGAACGCGTCCACGGTGTCCCCATGCATATCCCGAGACGCAGACGATGATGATGACGATGACACATTTTTGAGGTGTGTTTTTTTTTGTTTTGGCAACGATCTTTAGCGCCGGCTGACAGGCTACCGGCAAGCTTGGCTCGGTAGTGACAGAGACAGTCGCGGAGGACACTATTTTCGTCGGCTATCGTCGCACACGTAGAGCGATAGGCGACAAGATGCATCGGTAAGCGTACAATACGTAACGATCCATAACCTTTTGGCAAGCGGTTAACATTAGAAGAGAAAATGAAGGATTAGAGAATCAGTCGGTGAGAATAAAGAGAAAAATGGAAACGTGTTGGTAGAACGTAGAATATAAGGAAGACGGCTTATGGGGTTGGTGCTCACGAAATGGGGAGACGTCGTGCACGATATATTTTTTTTTCTTTTACTTCTACGCGATCTCGAGGAGCGATCGATTTTCAATGCACGTGCTATTTCGATGATGGAAAATCTAAACTACTGGTCTAGAAAAAATAATGTTAATTGTTGGTCGCTTTTTTCTACAGTTCAGTCCAACAAGCCGATGGTTGCTCCAAAATGAAAAAAAAATCAAAAACGTGGAGATTCACGGGGTACTACTCCCTTCGCGCTCAACGCCCCTCTGTTTTAACCGAACATTTATTTATAATAATGTTCAGCCACGTTATTACGCTACAAAAGTGATCTTTAAGATTGTATCACCAGTTTTTAGATATTCTTTCGTTATTAATCAACTGCGGTTGTTATGTATTTACTTCACACTGGTGGCATTGTAAAATACTATGTCCACTGCAACAAAATCAAAAGAAAAGAAAAATTTTCTGCTGTAAGATAAAAATGTGTTTCCTCGATCATTTCTTTCAATATTCACGATGTTCAAGATATCAGCTACTCATTGTTACCACGAATTCGTAATCATTAGACGGCGGATCTTGATGTAAAATAAAAATGTTCTGTGCATCGATCATCGGAAGCAGAAGTAAAACAAAAATTGATTTCACCCCCTAATCACTTGGTTACGTTGAAAACAACATTAGGATAACTGCACCAGTGAATAAAAGGGCACCAGATGATTAAATCATGATGAAATAAAAAAAATCATAATAAATTGAATTATAATGACTCTAGAATTATAATGTAGTGTTCATTGACTGGTATTTTTTATATTTCTTGTTTAACGTTTAATAAAAAAAAATAATAATAATTTCATTTTATTTGTTTCCTTTTATTTTGATAAATGAAATATAGAGATTCCTTTAATTCACTTTTTTTCAAATAAAATATCTTCCTGAACAATTTCTTAAATGTTCATTCACTGGTGCAGTTACCCTACGATGTTCTGAAATTTCTCCAATCGTTGACTGTTTGAAATTTCACCCACTCAATTTTTTCATAAACGCATAAAGATCCGCAGTCTAGTAATCACGTCCACTCCAAGTTTCCTAACAGCGTACAGAGGGGTCGCCGAGCGGCAGAAACTCAAAAAGAGGGAAACATTTCATGTGCACCAATCTAGTAAGCGTCGTACAGAACGACGTAGTGCAAGAGACAGAGAGAGAATAGGATAGAAGAAGAAGAGAAAGAAGAAGAGGCAAAGAAAGAGTGCCACTTACCCTAGCTTCTGCGGTGAGAATATAACCCTGGTCCAGGGCTTTCGCGAAGTCAAGCCTCTTTCCCGATGGGTCTCCGCAAAGCCTGCCCTCTACGGGGTCTACTATGCCGGTGCTAATTGCCTCTAACAAGCTAACGACTCTACCGGTCCCGGGTTCTTTGATCACGGTGCTGGACGGATCGATCGATCCGGCCTCGATCGCTTCTCGCAGCACGGCCGGTTTACGATCAAGGGCGGACGCGACGCGGAACGGGTCTTCGAAGGTACCGGACAACGGGTCGTACAATCCGAACTGCAGGGTCTCGATGAAGGAGAGTCCTCGTTTCGGGGTGATCAATAACTCCTCGTCTAGAGCTCTAGCTAACGGGTATAATCTCGAGGTCATGGTTTCCAGTACGTTGCCTTTCTCGGCGTCCATGAGTCCTTTTCTGATAGCCTCTGCTAGCTTCACCAGCTTCTTCTTCTTCGTATCTTTGATCAACGCTGAGTCTGAATCTACGATCCCGAGGCTGACAGCTTCCTTGAGCGTGACCGGCTCATTGGTCTTCGGATCGGTCATTTTCCCAGTCTCCACGGACAGAGAACCGTTCTCCAGTGCCTCCTCGAAGGTCATAGGTCTTGCCAAGAACACTTCGACGTCACCGAACCGGACGAATCGTGGGGCAAGCTTCCCGTCAGCAGTCTTAGGCGAGGCTGACTCGATGATTCCTTTGCTGTTAGGATCTAGAACACCATCCGCCAACGCGTTGTTCACGGTAACGAACCGACCGGTCTTCGGGCTCCTCGTTACAGCAACTTCGGGGTCGACGAGACGGTTCTCGATGGCCTCCTGCAGCGTGTACTCGCGCTTAGGTTCGTCCTTGCGAGTCAAGCTTCGTCTCGGCTGATGCGTCAATGGTTTCTCCAGGGTGACTAGAAGCCCTCGTTCGAGAGCCACGTCTATGGGGTACGCTCTTCTCGTTTTGGAATCTAGGACGCGACCTCGGGCCACGTCTATGGCACCTGTTTCTATGCCTACGGAGATCGGCGTGATCTGCCCGGTAGTGGCATCCTTGAGAGCGGTGGTGTCAGGATCTAGAAGCGCCGTGTCGAAGGCGGAGACTAGATCGATCGCCTCGTTGCTGCGAGGATCTACGAAGAGCCCTGTCTGGCTACGATAGAGGTCGCTGACCACGGCCTCTTCTATGCTCAGCGGCAGCTTCGAAGGCACGATGTGTCCCTTCTTCAGGGCCTCCTTCAAGTCGATCGGTCTCTCGGGCACCGCGTTGTAGGTTCCGCGAGTGTCGTCGATGACTCCCGTAGAAATTGCATCGGTGAGCGACATGTACTTCTCTGTCCTGACGTCTCGAACGATGGAGGCAATGGGATCGATCAACTCCGATCTGCAAGCCTCCGTCAAGGTTAGTTTCCTGTTGGTCGAAGGGTGCATGAATTTTCCGGTGGACGGCTCGTAGATGTTCATCGTGACGGCTTGGTGCAGACTGAACTCCGTGGTCTCGATGTCGACTATCAGACCCAGCTGCAGAGCCAGGCTGAGGCTCACGGACCGATTGGCTCCGGGCTCTTTGAACATACCGGATCTTCTGTCTATAACGCCAGCTCTACAGGTCTCCGCTAAGGACAGCAATCTATCTGCTCTTTTATCCCAATAACAGGGCAACGTGGGACTGACCAGACAGTTCCTCATGGCCTCGTGCAGGGTGACCGATCTTCCAGTGCTGGGATCCGTGATCTTGCCAGTCTGATCGTCGTAGAGTCCTTGGTGGATCGCTCTCTGCAGGGACACGGCTGCTCGGTGGTCTACTATCAAGCCAGCCTGATAGGCTTCCTGCAAAGACATGTCCGAATCAGCGGTGACGTTCACCTTGCCTGTTTGGCCATCGACGTAGCCGGTCCTGATGGCTTCCATCAGCGAGATCCTCTCCCGGAAACCGCTTCTGCCGTCCTTCACGGTCACCGAGGCTGCGTCGATCAGGTTCCTCTGGATCGCCTCCAACAGACTCAGGTAAACGCCAGACTGAGGATCCAGGAATGTGTTCGTCCGTTCGTCGAGGAGTCCCTTGGAGATGGCCTCGCTGAAGGTCATCGGTCTTCTCGCCTCCAAAAGCAGCCCGTGCTCCAGAGCCTCCCTGAAGTCGAGTCG
The DNA here is from genome assembly GCA_028455595.1 of Lasioglossum vierecki. Taxonomy (NCBI): domain Eukaryota; kingdom Metazoa; phylum Arthropoda; class Insecta; order Hymenoptera; family Halictidae; genus Lasioglossum; species Lasioglossum vierecki. Next base: position 17,429,510 of record CM052337.1, read on the forward strand.
CCGACCCTTTTCATTGGTCACCGTGCCGGTCTTCGGGTCTACGATCAGCTCCTTGATGGCTTTGTCGAAGGTGATGGCCTTACCGTCCGCCTGGCGGACTACTACGGCGGTGCTAGGATCTATCACACCGGCCTTGATCGCTCGATCGGTTGGAAGCTTCTCTCTGGTCTCTGGAACGATGAAGCGACCCGTTGTAGGCTCGTAGAGACCCTTGAACACCGCTTCGGGAAGCGAGATCTTCCTCTTCGCTGGCACGATCAGTCCTCTATCTAGAGCATCCGTGAGAGACAATGGAGTGCTGGTCGAAGGATCAACGGCTGTGCCTGTCTTCGGGTCGATCAGACCCTGTTTGATCGCATCGCCGAGAGAGATGATCTCGCTGTTCTTCGGGTCCTTCACAGAGGGACTGTCTCTGGCGATCAGGCCCAGCTCGAGCGCCTTCTCCAGGGTATAACTTTCACCGTCTATCTCAAACGTGCCTTTTTCAGGATCGTAAGCCTGGTGAGCCAGGGCTTCCTGCAGGGACCACGGTTTTACCGTACTGAGAATGAATCCTTTCTCGTAGGCAACGTCCAGCGTCATGGGGTGCGGCGAGATCAGGATTCCCTTCTCCAAGTCGATCAAACGATTCTCCTCCGCCTCCTGCAAGGTCAGCACTTTGTCGTTGCGGTCATCTCTGACCACTGTCGTCTCTCCGTCGACGTAACCGGTTTCTAGAGCCTCCTTCAACGTAGTCTCTTCCCCGGTGGTTGGATTTGCGACCAAGCCAGTCGTCGGGCAATAGTACTCCTGAACGATGGCGTCGATCAACGAAGGAACGAATCCCGTGGTAGCTATGATGCCTCGCTTTAATGCCACGGTCAACGGCAACGATTCTCCGGTCTTGGTGTCCCGTAGTCGACCGGTGCTAGGATCCAGCAGCTTCGACTCGCCCAGAGCTTCTTCCAAGGACAGGAACGTGCCAGCTTTAGTATCCTCGCACTCGCTGATGAACGCGTCGATTAATCCTCTGCGGACGCTCTCCTCCACGTCAATCGCCTGGCCAGTCAACGTGTCCAGGATCTTACCGCTGGTCTCGTCGTACAGACCCTTCCTGATGGCAGCTTCCAGCGAGATAGGCTTGCGAGACTTCGGAGCTATCAACCCCTTGGCAAACGCGTCCTCCACGTCCACCTTTCCGCCAGACTCCAGCACTTCCTGAAGAGTCTGCACCTCGTCGCTCACCGGATCTCTCACGCAGATAGAGCCACAGTCTATCAAGCCAGACTCTATCGCCTCGTTCAGCTTCAACATCGTGTTCGAAGCAGGATCCCGTACTTCACAGGTCTCCGGATCGAGTAAACCTTCCTCCACAGCCTCGCGAAGGCTCAAACACTCTTGGCCATTCGATGAGGCAACCTCCGGAGGTCCTGACTGCTTTATAAGACCCAGTTTCACCGCCTCGAAGAACGGAATCTTTTTGCCTGTCTTCGGGTCCACCATGTAACCCAGGTTCCTGTTCACCAACGGCTTCGAAATGGCCTCGCGTAGAAAGACGTACCTGTCTCCGGATAGATCTTTGACTATCACGCGGTCTGGGTCTAGCATGCCTAGATACATCACGAAGTCGTTGAACGAAACGATGTCTCCCGTCTCGGGGTCCACAAACTTCTCTTTCTCGAGATCGTAAGCTCCTCGTGCGACTAGATCTTTGGCTGTCAAATCGGGCGTCACTTCGATCACGAACCTTCTTCCTCTCACAGGCTCCTCTGCGAACTGGTCCTGGTCCTCTTCCGACTGTGTTTCTTCTCCTTCTCTGTTCAGGTCCTCCGCAGCTTCCTCGGGCAGTTCTTCTTCATCCTGGACTTGGATCTTTGTAACTTTCTCGGAAACTTCTTCTCTCACATGGTCCTCTGTTTTTGGCATTGTCTCCAGCTTTTCATCTTGAACAGCTACAGTCTTTTCCAAACCTGTGACCTTCAACTGCGCCGTCGAATCCACTTCGGATACTTCTTGACTCTTCTGCTGCGTTTGTGGTTCCTCTATCTTCTGTGCTTGCGTCTCTGGTTCGTTTTCCTCTTTAACGGGACTCTTCAAGGTTTCTTCCACCTTGGTCTCTTGAATTTCAGGCTCTCTCGACTCAGTCTGTTTCTGCGAATCCTCTGTTGTCGCTGCTGGTTCGTTCACCGGTTTCTTTTCTACTTCCTCCTTATCTTCGATCAGAAGTTTCGCAGGTTTCTCTGGCAGCGATTCAGCCGCTGATTTCTTCTCCAATCCGATGCTTGCCACACCTCTCTGCTCCGGCGTCGGACGCAACGAAGTTTCAATCGGCTCCGTAGATCTGCTAGGCCGTCTGCCTTCGGCTTTGCTAGTAGCAGCAGCATCTTTGACCGCGTCGTACACCGCTTTCCCAGCGAGAACAGGCGCAGCTACCACCGCTAGCAGTCCGAACTTCGCAGCCTTCGCTAAGGTGAGACCTCCACGGCCTTCTGAGCTCTTCATCTTTCCAGTGACAGGGTCTATAATTCCTCTATCGACTGCTTCCTTCGCTGTCACAGGCTCCGCGGACTTGCTGTCGTAAACCACGGTGTTAGGATCCACCAGTCCAGTTTCCATCGCTTCCGCGAGCGTGTAAGCTTTCTTCGTCTCTGGATCCACAAACCTGCCAGCTTTCTCGTCGTAGATACTATCGATCTTCTCGATGGCAGCAGTCGTCTCCGGGTTATTCGTAGGAACTTCCAGAAGACCGTTCTCGATAGCGTCCTGAATAGGCATAGCAACTCCTGTTGATGGATCGGTGTAAGTACCAGCCGCGACGTCCAGAAGTCCGTTCTTCAGCGCGTCGTCGAACGTCATCTTGATGTCCTTGGTGGTGAACTGTTCTCGTCGCTCGGACTCGTCCCTGACGATGCCTCTGCTTCTCGCTTCCTCTATACTCATCTTCTCTCCGGTCTCGGTGTTCCTTATTTCGGATGCGTTCACCAGCTCGTAGCCGGACAGGATTCCCAAGGTCTTCGTGGTCACTGTGTGGTAAGAGGTGATGGTTTCGGTAACGCCGCTGGCGGTGGTGGTGATCACAGTGGTCGGTGGTTTAACTACCAATAAACCAGACTCTATCGCCTCGATTATTGGCAACGGAGTCCCAGTCGACGGATGAACGAACACTCCCTTCTCCCTATCGATCAGGCCAGCCTCCAGAGCCTTGGTAACCTCCATGCTATCGGAGGCAATAGGGCCAGGCAGGGACATGATGAAGTTGCCCTTGATGGCCTCCTCCAAAGTCAGACGTTCGTTCGTAATCGGGTGTTTGATCTGAGTGCCAGTCGCATCGATCAGTCCTCTTTCCAAGGCCACGGTGAACGTCATTCCAGCGGGTGGTATCTGCTGTTCGCCTCTCTCCGAGTCCATGAAGACGGCGTTGCTCTCCACGGCCTTCATTAAACTGACGCTGCCTCCGCTGCTGGTCCTGATCAACGATTTCTCAGGGTCGACTAGATTGCTGTTTATAGCGTTTCGCAAGGTGTCGGTGCGGCCGTCCGAGCAGGTCAACTGCGACAGAGGGTCCACGATTTCGCAGAGGATGGCTTCCTTCAAAGTGAGTCGCGCCCCTGTCTCTGGGTGAACTACCTTGCCCTCTTCGGGGTCCAAAAGACCCTGCTTGTACAATCCAGGAATAGAGAGGCTCTGTGCTAGAGGCACGAGAACATTAGCGCTCTCTGGATCCAAAATTCCACGTTCGACAGCCTCTCCGATGTTGAGGATGTCTCCTCTTTGAGGATCGACGATCTTACCGGACGAGGCATCGATCTTCTTGCTCTTGATCGCTGCGGACAGAGTGACAGGTGCGCCGTCTGCCACTACCATACTCTCCGAGAAGATCTCCGCCGTTTCCGCGTCGATCAAGCCAGTCTCCAGCGCCTCTTTAGCTTTCACCACTCTCTTCCTCATCTTCTGAAGCACTATAGGCTTCGCTGGCCCATCCGAGTCTGTCGCTATCGCTTTGCCAACGGTCACACGGAATTGCGGCTCGAAACTGGACCTCTTCAGCTTCGTGTCTTCCTCAGCGTCTCCATCTGTCCTCGACACAGAGTGCTCTTCGCTGGTTGCTGCCGTGGGCGAAGAATCGATTACGGAATCCATCATCGACCCGGTTCCTATCGCCGAGTCCAGCTCGGAGACGGAAGTGGAAGTGGTCGGCTTACCTCCTGGTATCTCTTCTACGTACGAAGCTTCTTCTCCGGTTATCCTCTCGGCTTCGACCGTCTTGAACCCTGCGGATTCCGCTGTTGGAGACGAGGCTGTCACTGGGACCAATGGCGAACCAAGCACGGAGACCACGCCGAACTTGGCCGCGTCCAATAAAGACATCTTCCTGTTCTCGTCGACCTTGTACTCTGCCGTCTCCGCGTTTACTATACCTCGCTCAATTGCCTCTGCTATGCCCACATATTTCCCTGAGGCAGGGTCTTTGACAACTACCACCTCGCACGGCAGAATGCCTTCCGACAACGCGGATAACAGCTCGGTAGATCTTCCAGTTTCTGTAGAAATGACTAGAGCGGTGCTTGGATCGTAGATCAACGCTTTGGAAACTCTTACCGGGTCCGGTATTGCGTGACTGGCTTCGTTGATCTTGATCTCCATCGGTCTCGATGGATCGTCCTGACCGGACAGCTCCAATTTATCCGGCTCGCCGGAGAGTTTGGTGATCCTCAATAGTCTCTGCGTGTTATCGCTCTCGGTTTGCTTGTCCTCGAAGATGATCAAGCCTTTCTCGATCGCCTCCTTCATGGAAATCTTTTCGGGGTGAGAGTAGTGTCCGGTGGAGTCCAAGATGTTCTTCTCCAGACTTCTCAGCAGCGACACCTTCCTGCCGTTGTTCGGGTCGATCACGAAACTTGAATTAGGGTCTATTATTCGTAGTTTGACACACTCCTCGAACGAGACGAGTCTGTCCGTTCCAGGGATGATGAAGAGACCCGAAGTTGGGTCGAACAACTTTCTCTCGATCGCCTCGGACAGAGACCATCCGTCCGTTGGTAGCTCGAACACCCTTCTCTCTGCCGCGGAACGTTCTTCATTGTTCGATGTATCCACCGATGAATCGAAGCTCGAGTTCTGATCCGATTCGGTGTCCTTTCTCGATCTGGACCAGGAAGGTTTCAGCACGTTCTCCTCCGTGTCCGTTGATACACTATCTATCGAATTGTCTCTGATGTTGATCACCGTCGTGCCCTTCACCTGCGAGGTAGAGATCACCCGATCCTTCGCGATGATAGTCGTGGTCGTGCCGATAGCTTTAGGGACGCTGCTCTTCGCAGCTGTCTCGAAGGTATCCGGAACATCGTCCATCGTCTTTTCATCACCGAAAGGACTGCTCTCCTTTCGCTCTGTTGTCTCCTCGTCTTCAAGATGAACTTCCCTCACCTTCGTTACCGTTTGCGTGGTGACCGTGACGTTCAACAATCCTGTGAGCAGCGCTGCGCCATCGGACGAGATCAGACCTCGTTTCATCGAGTTCTCCAGGGACACGGGTTTCTTGGTCCTGGGGTCTAGCAACAGTCCTGTTTTGGGATCCAACAGCTCCGAAAAGACAGCTTCCAGGAGCGTGATCTCTTTACCCTCTTCGATAATTCCTATCCCTCTGTTCAACATCTCTGACACTTCTGGCCTTACATAGCCCCGCTCTTCAGCCTCCGCTAATGAGACAGTCTCTCCACTATTAGGATCAACGATATAGCTGCCGCCAGCTTTCGAGCTGATCAGACCCTTCAGCAGAGCAGTGTTCAGACTCACGTACTCCCCTGTCAGAGGGTCTCTGAACCCGTCCACGTCGAATATTGTCTTCTGCGCGAGCGAGGTGACGAGTCCCTTCTCGACAGCCTCTGCCAGAGCGAACTCGCCCTCCGCATTTTTGTACGTAGCCTTCTGCGGATCTATCAACCCACGACTCAATGCCTCGGACAGGGTAACAGCCTCTCCTGTCCTCGCGTCTACTATCGAATTCAATCTATCACCGTCCAATACACCTCTCTCGATGGCTTCCGTGACGGTCAACTTGGTTCTGTGCGCGGGACTGGTGATTCTACCGGTCTCATCGATCATCTCCGAGTCCCTGCAGTCTTTCAGTGTCATCGGCTTCGCGATCAGCTTCCTTCTGCGCGCCTCCTTCAGCGACAGTTTCTCCATGGTCAAGTTGTGCATGTACTTGCCAGTTTTCGGATTAACAATCCCTAAACGAATTGCCTCGGCTAGGGTGACTTTCGTGTCGTTTCTAGCGTCGACGATCTCCCTCGCGGTAGGGTCCAGTATGCCTTTCTCGACGGCCTGGTCGATCGTGTAGCTCTCGCCGGTGACGCGGTCGAGAACACGGCCGAGGGTGTCGTCGACCAGGCCCTGGGATATCGCGTCGGAAAGGGGCAACGCGTTCCTCTTGACGGTCACGGTGACGTCGAGCTTCGCCAGGTAACCTCTGGCGTGCGCCTCCTCGACCGACAACCTCTCGCCATCCTCGGTGACCAGGTGACCGGTTCGCGGGTCCAACCTCGAAGCGGACCCGCCTCGCGGACCAGTTTGTGTGACAATCGCATCGGCTACGCTAACCGTATCAACGTGGTCGTTCGCCTCGCTCGACGACGGCCCCTGCCCGAAGTATGTTACCTTCGCTCTGTCCCCGGTCCCATCTGGTTTCTCCGCGTCGTACAGCTCCCGCTGAATCGCCTCGAGCAGAGACACCGGTCGTCCCTCCTCGTCGAAGCCGCACGGACCCAGAAGACGATCCGCGAGCCGCGAGTCTATCATCTTCTCGCGCGCTGCCTCCTCGATCGTGACGGTCCGTCGACCGTCCCGAGAACACGCTATCCTACCCCTTCTAACGTCCAACACCCGCAAGCTAATCGCCTCGCCCACCGTCAACACGTTACCCGTCCTCGGATCTACGATACCCCTAGCCTCGATCACGTTCTCGGTACCTACACCCTCTTCCGAACGATCTAATCGCTTCACGCTCCTAATCTCGCTAAAATGCACGCTGCTACTCCCACCGACGCTCGCGCTGCTACCAGCACGCGACCACACCGAGTCCTCCCGATCTTCACGTTTATCCTCATTCTGCTCCTCCTGTCGTCTGATCGTCGTCGTCGTCTTTTCCTTTTCCTGTTGCTGCTCCGTGTGCAACGTCGACGCACCATCGTGCACCGACCGAGAGGCCTCCTGAGAGCCAGACCGCCGCAACGTGTCAGAGACGATCGTCTCTGTCCTCTCTGTGCGCTCCGTCCTCTCATGACGCTCTAGGCTGTACCTATCGACACATTCGTTTTAGAATTTTCTTTTTTTTTTGGATTCACATGGGACATAGAGTAATTGCACCAGTAAATGAACGCTTTTGTATATTTCAACAAATGACTCTTGGGCCTATAATTAATTATTAATAAATGTTCAAGATTCGAGATTCAAAATATGAAAGTCACCGGCTGTTACACAACAATCGCCGCTCGTGACCACTTCTTTTTCTATCATGTTTCGATTTTGTGTATTGATCGCGCGCTACCGTTACTCGAGGACGCGGAGTTTTTGTCTGCGTCGATTCCCGGTAAACATACATGTTTTGAATCTCGAACAATACGTGGCTCGGGTTCTCCCCGGACGATCCCGGGCCAATAGCGTACGATTACGCTTGTCGTGCCTCCGAGCATTTAAAAGGCTCTCCCTTGGCGGAGAGCTCCGTTATTTCTAACACCTTCCTAACGTGCTCTTTCAAGTGTTCCATTTGGGTCATTTTTTCATTCGTCTTCTATTGTCCGCGACAATCGCTAATACTTGCTCAATCACTCTGTTCGGTTTCGTTCAATTCGAACAGTATCGTTAATTTATATCTCGCGTCGCGTTTTCGTGCAGTTCTGCTTCGCGTCAAGATTTCCGGCGAACGCGCATAAGATCTCCTTTCGCGGCGGCCCTCGATCAAGGTGCCGCTCAAGATCGTCCGACGCGTCACACAGCAGAATTCAGCGCGCGCAAGATTTCCGACTCGTTTGACGATTTGTACAATAAGACGAACCAATAAAGTTCAGCGTGACAATTCAATACAGCAAAGTCTCTCCCTATCACCTCACTTTTCCTTTGCGCGCTCATTCCTGAACGGTCCCGACACTCAGGCGATTCTGACCGTCGGTCAACGCCGAACATTTTGCCGAACAATAAATATCAATAATAATAATTATTACCAATAATTACTAGAATGTAGTGTTATTGACTGGTATTTTTATATTTTTTATTTAACGTTTAATAAATAAAAATAATTATAATTTCATTTTATTTGTGTTCATTTATTCTTGACAAATAAAGTTTAGGGAGCCATTTGGCATATATGATTTTTCTTTAATTCACTTTTTTTTTAATAAAATATCTGCCTACACAATTTCTTTCTAAATGTTCATTCACTGGTGCAGTTACCCTACATATTCTACACAGTCTACTCACTGCGATTGCGTGTAGTGCGTCGTCGTCGACGTGTATCGCTCCTCGCAACTGCTGCTCTCGTAGATGTTGAACTCCGTGCGGAACGTCTTGAGCGGCCTTTGCTCCTGCAGAGCCCGCTGCAACGTTTCAAACACGTTAGAAAGAACAGCCTACGATATTTCATACTTTTTTTGTACACGCTTATTGGAATAATTAGAGCGAGCTTGGAAAATATGGAGTATTGAATTTAACTCGTTAACTCTCGTACGTTCCTCAGGGCGAAAATTCACCCATTCAATATATTTGCGTACTGTAAAATTATTCATCCTTTTTTCTCTACATAGTGAGATGTATTCCTTTAAAATGTGACGCTAAAAATGAAATTGTCATTCTAGTCTTTTTTATGCAGCTTTTTTTAGGAGCGTATGAAGGTTAACCGACCTTAGTGACTCATGTGATTTTTATTATAATTTATACTGGAATAAATATTCAATCGATTCCCATGAAAGAATCTTTATAATTTCAATAATTATGAAATAAATAATCTATCAGCGCTGGTAGATTTAGTATTAAGTGTACAGCTGTTTGGAAAATATGAGGTAAACCTCGAGGATTAGAAAATGACCAATCTGTAGTAAAATTAATCGGACGCCCACGATAAACGACAAGGACTTGACGCGATCGACGAATTTATCTGTGGTCTCTCTACCGTTTGTAAAACCCACATCAATTCACACGGACAGAATAATTATGCAAATGGCAAGGAAACCAGTATAAGTTGCACAAGGCTAGCTGCACCATTTCTGTTTACAAAAACCAGCGACAGATACTTCTGGACGGGGGTGTACTCGGAGTGACGATTTCGTCACCGACGCGTTCATCATGCTTGAAAGACCTATTCCCCGATAACGAAACGACTCGAGACGGCAATTATCGCGAGTCCGCATTTAGAGAGATCGAGCACGCCGGCTAACACGGTCGTCGAGGAATTGGGAAAGAGCCCAAACTTGGTAAGTGGCTACCAGAGCGGCACACCTTTTGGCGTGCGGTTCCGACCTTACCCCTAAAAAGCTAAACTTCCCCTCTAATTGTAACCGCGAAATAGAACCGCGAGAAACGGCCGCTAATCACCGGTGTGTTTCGGAAAGCTTCAAACTTCAGATAATCGTTCCACATCCCCGATACCTTCCAGTCACGCGAACGCTGCGTCTGATCAAAGGGAGACTGAATTCCCTTCCATCGAGCTGGAGAGAAAGGTGAAACATTCCAAGCGTATTATAGGTAATTTTGGTTCTCGATCGTAATATTAAGATAATTAGGATTAATTTTTGTGGCGCACGGTTCGATCATTTTTTACACTCTAGCAATTTAGTAAGCAAACTCAAACGTGTTTGCCATTAGGATTTTTAAAGAAGGGTTGAGTTTGCTTACTAAATTGCTAGAGTTTATAATTATACCAAGTTTCTAATTATACCAAGCGTAATATTGAAAAAGGGAGATAATATAAATAATAATAATTTAAAATTTAAAATTATAAATTTTTTTAATATCTCAGATAAATCTCGCGAAATATTAGGACGAACGAAATGTAGTCCTTAAGTCGTATTCTTTTCATAGCCGATAAACCAACGAAAAAAATTGTTCAAGCAAAAGTTATCACATGGCAACGGAATTGATAAAATATTAAGATTATTGAAACCTTCTGGAATGAAACTATATTTATCTTTTTGATCTGTCGATAGAGCCGTCATGTGATCTATAAAAAAAGTATTAGGGGTCAAAGATGAAACAGGAGTCATTAATTTAATCTGGAAATTCCCTACAGCCTCGACCACACCGTGCAAACTGGCTCGCGTAAACTTTATGGCAGAGTTCGGAACGAACTATTATCGAGCAGAATACTGTGCAGCTTTGTTATCTAGAATCAATGCAACGGCGTGTGTTCGTAGATGGAACGTTTCGGAATGTCTTTCGGCAGAATTGCAAAACGTAGTGAGGTCATCGTCGAAGGAATAAACAAGCCGCAATCCGAAGAATTACCACGTTGAAGAGCCTCTCGTCGACGGTCATCGTTAGTCCACCGGCCGGCGACGATTACGGCAATAACAGATTAGAAGAACGTTCTCTCCGATAGTGTCCCACTACTACTCCCGGCGAGCATGATCGGTCGCGCGACGCAGAGCACACGACCATTCGCGTTCGATCGGGCCGAGATACAGCGTGTCGACTGACTCGCCTCGAGTTGGCAAGAAGCCTCGTAAACTCGTAAACGAGAAGCGACCAAGTCAGATTCTTTTTTTAGCAACACCGCGTACTCGTTAACGGCGAGCCAGCGTTCTCTACGCTCGCTTTCACGAAACTACAAACTGCCGACCGACTATTACGCGCGCGATCGTAAACACACGAGTGTCTCGAGTAGACCATATGCTTCGTAAAACCGCCGACCAAACGCGACAGAAATTTATGCTATCCCGAGTGGGATCTTTGACGTATCGATCCCTCGCCGGACACCCTTTCCACTTAGAGGACTTTCCCGCAACAATTATCGAGACTTCAATTGTTCGATTTTTTTTATACATATACGTGTCACGAATCTTCAATGCGAAATAAAAATTGGCCAGTCGCCATTGTCGAATTCTTCCAAGATCTTTCCTGTTTTAATCCCGAGTGGGATCTTTGACATATCGATATATGTTTATCTTATACGTATCGATCACTCGCTCACGCCGAACACCCTTTCCACTTAGAAGACCTTCCCGCAACAATTATTGACATTTCAATTGTTCGATATTTTTTTAAACATATACGTGTCGAGGATCTTCAGTGCGAAATAAAAATTGGCAAGTTGCCACTGTCGAATTCTTCCAACATCTTTCCTGTTTAAAAGTCTGCAGTCTACTTTATATACATTCGCAAGGAAACATATACTCGCGGATTAAATCTACGTTAGCTCGAACAAGAGAAAGTTACGTAGACACTCGAGAGGATGTCATAAATCAGCCTCGTTGAATATTGCGTCAAAGATCAGGAGACCACGTCGCAGGAAACAGTCATTGCCATTTGTAAGGCGTTCAATGCTGTGCACAATATTTTCATAATTTCTGACAGGAGCGATTCAGATCTTCGGGGCTATCAAAAGGGACAGGAAACGGCAACCGACTGCTTTTTGTTGGCGATGACGCCAACCAGTGCAACGATTACGTAGGATCCTGCCGAGAAGAATACAGTTAAATGTGTCACGCGTTCCAGAAACAACAAAATGCTAATCGAATCGATGCTTAAAAATGTTTGCTGCTTTGAGGCGGAGCACGTCAACAGGATCAAAGTCTGCTCAGAGGCGCGACATTATGGGCTGTTTGTAATCAGTAAATTCCGCTCGTGAAAGCCACGATCGATCTGATCCGATGTCGTCTAGCCGGCGTGGAACATTCCGGCGACCTCGCCGGTGTAAAATTAAGGCCAACGTAATCGATGACTAAGGCAGCGCACGTGCTCCCACCGGTCTGGTACACGTGACGAATGGGAGACTTCTTCGAGATCCCCACCCGTCTGGATACACTGGAGAACGTCGGAGACCGACACGTTGATTTCTTAGACAGAGATGATCCTCGCACCTTCCGCACGATCCTGATCTCGGTCATGGCGGGCTCTGTCCGAGAGGACTCGAGGCCTTGGTCCTTGCGCATCTTGACCGGAATAACAACTCGGAATCTCAGGAATCGCGGCCGGCAACAGTCCCGGCTCTCAGAGTCCAACCACCACGGAGACAGACAGCCTAACCCGGACGAGTGCCAACTGCAACGATTCACGCTCTGCGCCGTCGCCTAATCTTCTCCTCTCCTCGCCCACCCCGCGCGTACACCCTCGCGGACAATCCTCTATTCCTCTGCGCGAGTACTCGGATCGATCCCGACGCGGGAACAACGAACCACCACAGCTGTTAGTCCTCAGGAAAATAAACTATCCTGCTCCCTCAATGAACCTTGACACACGCTCTAGTTTTACGACTTCGATAAATATTAGAGGAGGTAGCGCTCATCGTAGCGGTGGATATAACCCTTTAGATCGAAACCTGTCTCCTACAACTATTAGAGAAACTAATTGCGTCCAGGATAGTTCACAAGTTCAGAATCGGCGATTCTAGGTTTCTAGAATTTTTTAAAAATAGAGTATGCGATGAAAAATTCGAAAATTATTCGTGGGTAATATTCGCTGGAATGTTCATCAAGTTTTTCATAAGTTTTTGTCGAGCAGAAGAACTGACACCTGAACTACTCTTCTGGTAGGGGTATAAAGGGGCTATGTTCTGTTTTAAGGATTTTAAAACCCAATGAACGATTTCAAATATGCTGAAATAATTCACTGTCATGTGTCTTACTAGGTAGAATGTTCATGCATTTTTCGTAATTTTTTGTCGAGCAGAACAGAAGAAATAATTCGTTGAAACAGTGTACAACGTGTAACTACCCTTCTGGTAGAGGTATAAAGAAACTATGTCCTTTTTACTGACTATATGGCTTTGTACACTCAACAAGGTTCTATTACAACGTTGGATAAACCTAATAATTGCGCGAGTAATAAATGATATTAAATACGATAATTATAATAAATATTATAATAAATGACGAGAGGACTCACCTGCAGAGACGCGTCCTCGGGGTGCAAGGCCGCCATCTGCCTGACTCGGTCCTGCAGTATATTTACGAGGTTGGTGTACTTCCTGTTGAGGTTGTCCAGATCCCTGGCGACGTCCTCAACAGCGGAGGTGAATTCTCTCCTTGGTTTCTTGACCGAGGCGTCCATCGACGGGCAGAGCTCTTCCAGCTGTTCCTTGAACGCTCGAAGCCTCTGTCCATAGATCTAGGGGTTTCGGTTAGGCCCGTTACGGTTAGAGGATAAAACAATTAGATCTCGCCTGTGCGTCGCTACCCTTCTACACCGTCAGCGAACCCCTGACCGACATATCTTCGGGTACATCTCAGCGATTCTAAAGCAGCCGCTTGCCTTCCCGGTTAAGTGGCTATACCCGGAACATACCGGACAAGCTACAAGCCCGAACCTTGTCAGCCTACAAGCGTCTTGTGTGTTACGTGTACCGCGAGAGGATCGGGAAGAAACAAGCTGGACCGTTACAAAGCCCATATTTTTTTGCGCTTGGGACTACTACAAGCTTGAGGAAAGATATCCTGGACATCATCCGACGTAAGTGCATCTCGGAGGCCACTCGGTATACCGTGCGTGTCAACATGTTCGCTACCACCGTTTGTGTCACTGCTTAATCTCGTTGTTAAAATGTTTTTGGACTCCTTTAATACTACGTTATGTTTTATGATTTTAAATAACAGCTTGTGTAGAATTAATTCGATTAGTTTCATGTGAACGATGGCAGCGAACGTGTTAAAAGCGAAGTATTCGAAGGAACGGTTAGAAGTGTATCGGAAAAGCAAGTTCGTGTACGGTGGCTATGTGTCGAAGCCAGGAGAAGTGGATTGGAGGCGGACCGATTGCTGGATTGTCGATCCTAGGTCCAAGGTGTGGATCCTCCTCGTTGGGAGCTCTGTGGTTGGCACAATTTATTATTGGCTGAATAAAAAGTCACGCCCCATTGGCCACCAAGTGTCAAAGGAACCCAAGGACACCCAAGGACCTTTCAAGGTTGGACGATTTAGTATTGGGACCTCCTTCTCCTCGTGTTAACGCCAACTTCCAAGCTCCCAACGAGATGTATTAGCGTGTGTTCTCGCTGCGATGGGTCAGCGACTACGTTATCAAGCGGGTCCAAGCGTTGACAGTGCCGCCGGAAAGCGGAGAGGAACGAGCGTAGAGCGTCCTTGGTCCCTGGAAAGAACAATGAGGACTCGCCGACAGAGTCGAGGCACATGACAGATCGTACGATGCGTTGAATCCTGAAAACCAGCCCCTGGAGGAAAGACCCGAAGGTAGACGACTCCGGTTTGCCAGTAGAACGTCCGACGTGGCGATAGAGAGCAGCGACAGTGACAATTGTAGATAGCAGCGTATTTTTTTCGAATCACAGCGGGCTCCACGGAGGGCGCCATTGGCCATCACCGACGCTGATCAGCATCCTCTGCAGGATCTAGCAGTCTCGGGGCGGACTTCACGGAACAATGGGACACGACAGATAATGGGGAAACGCGATACGGGGAACCGCGATCAGAATACGGAACACCACGCCCGAACGATTCTTCGCGGTGTTCTCAAACTACTAGTCTAGCCGACGTGGAAACGGACACACGCAACATCCCATTCACGCAAGCGTTCATACACAGTAAGCTACGAGGCTACCTAAGGCTACCTAGATAGGCCAGCTAAGCCTGCCTAAGAGGCTCGCGAACACCCAGTCCGCGAACGAGTCGCGTCTCATCTCACCTTTCCCTCGCGGATCAAACGGCCGCCCGTCAAGTTCACCGCCTCGATCGCTGGCGCACGCTCCACCACCTTGCTCAACAGATTCTGTAGATCAATCACATGAAAATTGTAAATATCAAAATCTTCTGCTACGTCCAGATCAGAGTGGCCCTTAAACGACAAGGAATTAGATCAGAAAAAAATCGTTAGTGGGAACTTAAGGGCCACCCTTAAGTACGGGTAGATAATCAAGAATCGATACCTTCGAGTTCTCCACCTCTAGTTTACCGTACGACTCGTCAACGAAGTCAACCTCGTTACGATACGCGTGCTCCAGCTGTTGAGCCAAGCTGTAAGCAGCCTCGGCGCTGCGGACTCTGTCGACCAGTTGTCCGCAGACGTTGGTCCATCTAGCATTCAATCGGTTCACCTCAGCGTCCAATCTGTCCATATCGGTGTGGGGACCACGATGACTTGGTCTGGACTTCTCGACGAGGCGTCTGGTGTTGTGCGCGTCCTCGTTCAACTGATCCATCGCGGTCTGCTGATGCGAGATTGCGGTCTGCAGTACCCGCAGGTCTTCTAACACGTTTTGCAGGTTCTTGATGTCGGAGGGCAACTCGTCGAACGACGCGAGCTTCACCTCGAACTCCGAAATCACGTTGGTGTTCTCCTCGAGGCTGGACAGTAAGATCTCGATGCACTTCAGACGCTCGACGTACAGGTTGCTCACGTTCCAGATGTGATTCCATTTCGTGGTGACCGCGTCCAGTTTGTTTCTCATCGCGGGTGTCTTCAGCGTGATACCACGGAAGGTCTGTTGGACCCTGTCGAGGTCGGGTGCCAGGCGACGAAGGCTCTGTTCGTAGTCCTTGTGCTGCAGGACAAGGTGTTCCAGGCTGTCCAGATCTCTGGGCAGCGCGGCCGCTATGCGGGTGTTCAGGATCCTCTCCGCTTCGTCGAGCGCCTGCTGCAGGGCCGATACCTGCTCGTTGAAGATGCGACCCGCGTTCTTCGACTCTTCTTCAGCTCTGGCGCGCTTCTCCAGCTCGTCGAATAGCTTGTTCACGTCAGCCATTTCACGCTTGAGCCGCCTCAGTTGCGGATCCGCCGGGTCGCCTTCGGATAGAAGCTTCTCCGCGTCCTCGTTCAACGCTTTTCTGATGGCCGTGCGCTGGTCCTGACCCATAGCTAAGAACTGCGGCAAATCCCAACCCTTGACTACCTTGATGGTCGCGAATATCATGTTCTGTCTCAGCCGCAGCTGCTTGCGCTGCCACAGCGCGACGCTCCGGTCGTACTGGCGTCGCAATCTCTCAGCAGCATCCAGGGCGTCTTTGTCTGGAGGTTGAAGGGCGAAACACACGCCTGGAACAGGCGACTCGACACCCTCCTGGTTCTTCACTCGCCACTTGATGCGGCCGGAGTTGTCGTACAAGGTGCACTGCTCTCCCTTCTCGATCGACATCTAAAACAAGCATTCTTTCGTTGGACAACGATCGGAAATGTTTGAAAAACAAAAATAGAATTTTATTGTCTATCTCTTTAAGTGGTTCGGAATTAAAACAAGTGCTCAAAGAAGCAAATCATCCTTCACAATAGACAGTTTACTACTTGCTATTAGTGCCAGAGCCTGTCGCGCTTCACTGGCCACGGTGACAAAGCGTGCGTTCAACTCACGTTCACTTGTTTGTAACTGCAGACGCAGGTGACCTGCATGGGTCTGGTCACGGGCTGACGACGCTGCTTCATGGGCACAACGTCCTTCGCTTGTTCGACCAGCTTCTGCACCTGGTCGCCGTACGCGTTCAACTCCTCCCGTAATTCTTGCATGCCCTTCAGAAGACGCTCGCCCTCGTCCAAGAAGAAATCGGACTGCGAATAGATGGTGTTCAGCGTCTCGTCTCGTTTGGATATCCACTGTTCCGCTTGCTGGACCTCGCGGAAGAACTGCTGGCTCTGAGCCGCGTGCTTCAGGTGGACCTCTAAACACAGAGTCAGCTGCAACAGCCAGGCCCATTGGCTCTGCATCGCGGACATGTACGCTTCTATCGTCTTCGCTGCTGGATGATGCTGGAGAACCAAAGCCTCGCCCCGATCTTGCACCGCGGAGAACTGGATCTCCCGTTTCTCCAGGTCGCTCATCAAGGACTGAAAGCGTTTCTTGATTAGCAGTCGAAAACATTCTACAGCATTATCTTCGAAAAGGTTATTAAGAGTAGTAGTAGTAGTAAAAGTAGTACTAGTAAAAGTAGTACTAGTTAAAGAGTAGCTAAAATGTCTTTTCGTTACCTCTAAGCCAGATCCGTATGTACGCTTGGAAAAGAATAGAAGCATTAAGGAACGAGTCTCTCTTCGTTCAGAAAATATTCACGAAAGAGTGAATGTCATATGTTAAGTGTACAAAGAAATTCGTTGCCTTCATGAATTACTTCCAAACATACTCTTTAAAATTATCTTTGCAAGTTCATATTACTTTCACTCCGCCTTATATGAGTAATTAATAGATTTCCAATAGAGTGATCAATTGCGAAGGCCACGAATTAATTTGTGCAGCTAATAAATTGGACAGGTACCTCATAGTAGTGCTCGATGGTTTGCACGTTCAGGTTTTTGTCGCTCCAGTCTCGAGTAACCTCGATCTCCTCTTTGGCACTCAGCCAGACCAGCTCACCGGTTGCAGATTGGATGAAGTCGTGCAACGTGTCCAGATCGGAGAGCCTCTTATTCGAGGAGGACAGTAATTCGGAGTAAAGTTTCTGTAGAACGGCTAGGTGTTGGCTATACAAGGTCAGCTCCTCTCCGTGGAAATGGTTCTTGGATTGCACGCATCTGTCGACCTTTGGATGGAACTGTTCGATGTTCTTGTGTTCTCTCTGATGGGCCTCCAGCTCGTTTTGCACGCTGGGCAAATCGGAACCGTAATCAGCGTCTTGGAGTTGTTTGATCTTGGCTCTGCACCAGTCGATGCAGTCGTGTAGGGCTCGGAAATGGGGATTCGTATCCACTAGGCGAGTCTCGTGGACGGTTGTACGGTGTTTAGTCACGACACGCTCCTCTACCGGGAACGACACGGTTGCCAGGGGCTGCACCAAGCGTTTGTGCAGCAGGGATCGCAGAGCGACCCATCGTTGGTGCAACTTCTGCACCCTGAATCAGATAATTGGTTGATCAGTGTTGAACTATTACGTTGTTGCATATTGATGAACTGTTACGTTGTTGCATATGAAATGTCCGATTTTAGATTATTGGTCGAAAATTGGACATTTCATGTGCAACAGACTTCCCCACAAGTTGAATTGCCGCACGCTGTGTCTTATACCTCTTATGGAGCTCAGCCGCCTGGCTGTATCTGCCCTCGGTGAGGGTGTGCACGTCTGTGAAGATGTTCTGTATCTGAATCTCCGTGTTTCGAATGTCTTGCTCGAGAAGGTCTCCGGCGTGTTTCGCCTCTAGAGGATGTAGACGGTCCAGGCGTCTGGCCTCGTCCTCCACGCGTCTCTCCAGCTCCTCCAGCCGGTTGTCGGTCGTCTTCATCTCTCTGTGGACCTTCTCGGCCAGTCGTTGTAGTCGTTCGAGTCTATACAGAGAACAAAACACGATCGTTACAAGATCGAGACAGTGAATCGAAGTGATTCGGCCAAGAGACTCCTCTCACCGTTTAATTTCGTCGATGATCGCCTGCTCCCTCTCCTGATGCAGCATCATCAATCGGTTCCAGTTCTTCTCGATCACGTCGATGTGCAGTTCGGGCTCCATGTCCACCTCGCCGACCGCTTCGAAGTACTTCTGCAGGTCGCGGAAAATGTGCGAGAGTCTCTGCTTATCTCTGTAGCGAGGCGGCACTTCCTCGTTCTTGAACTTGGCGCTGTCCGCCGCCAGTTTCTTCATCTCGATCAGGGTCGGCGGGAACGCGCGCTCCTGCATCAAGCTCATCTTCTCGCGGATCCATTGGTGCAGGGAGCTTGTCAGCTCGCGGTATTCAGCGGAGCGACGTTGAGCATCCGCGTCGTACAGAGGGTGGATCGCTGGCGGCTCCGGGAACACGTCGTAGAGCGAAGAGATGTACGTTATCAAGGACTTCTCGTCCGGCTCAGGAGTATCCACGTCTGCACAGGATCAAACGGAATCGTTACAATTAGTGCTCATACGTTCGCTCTGCAGTGAAAGCGAACTCTCTCGCCGGTATGGGGGACATTTGCAAATCGGGGCCACGCGATAGTTCGGAAAATACGTGGTCTGTCCGGAGAAATATTTCGACCTTGTGTCTTATTGATTCTACGTCCGCAAATCTTTCTCATTTGAGAAGTTCTTTCATTTTGGAGAACAAGTCACAATGAGCTATATCAGTACTGTACGGAGGATAATAGACAAAAAGATAATAATACTCTCACATGACTCGATGTTAGGGTGGGCTGAGAAGGGTAACTTCAACTCGTTGGATAGAGCATCGAGTCAGAAGTGAGATGTTCATTATGAAGCACAAGGGTCAGTTGAGAAGTCGAAGGAATTTGGGACACCGTTAGGAGAAGTCGGATCAGAAGAGTAGACCTCCTTCGATCCTCCTTTTCATCTCTGCTCGCCAAAGAAGAAAATGGAACAGGCGTTATCATGGTAAAGAGAGCAACCATAACGTCACGGTGTCCGAGCGACGAGCGGAAGCGACGAGAAAGAAACTTACGGCGACAGGAGAGAAACTTGAACGCGAACGAGAGGGCAAAGAAAAAGAGCAACGTCTTATCGATCGATGTAGCGTTACCTTCGGGATCGAGAAGCCTCGTAACGCCATACTCGCGCTCCGCGACGTGGAAGACCCGGTCGAGCCGCTCTCTTGGTTGACTGGTGCGAGCGCCTCTCCAATCGACCAGGTCTGGTCTGTTTCGGTGTATTAGTGCGCTGAACGCCAGACCGTCCCTCCAGGATCCCGTGAAGTCGGTCACACGCACGCCAGGATAACGCGCCGTTGATCTTCGGGCCCATCGCAGCAGGGCCTCGCGGGCAGTGACGTTCGGTTCCTGGCCCACTACTATGTCTGATATCTGTGCAAACAATCAAGTCAAAATCAGCTGTCGATCATCACACGATCATCATCCTCTCTACGAAATCTCCTGGCTGTGCCAGGTCAGTTCTCCACGCTTTCTACACTTGGTTCGCCCTTCGGGGACTCTGTCAAGAGCAATATCCCTCTTCCAACCCCCAATCAACCAGGATAATAGGGTGAGGATTTTGTGCATTTTTTTAGGAAAATGGATAGGAGATATTTGAAATAGTTGAAAGATTAGAAGAAATAGAAAAAAGAGAAGGTCTTCAGGACTCCTTTCGCATATGGTTCGCCTTTTAAGGACCTTCCGAAGATCCAGAAACACTTCAATTCTTCCCCCCTAATCGTTCACAACGAAATAGAATTAAATGTCGCCGTCGCTGTTGTTCCACGTTTTCTCGTGACGTCGCTTACCCTGACGGTTTTCGGTTTCGGTGAAGCCTGACGGCTCAAAGAGAGGGTGGTAGACGAAGCGGCGGCAGTCTCCTGCAGATAGCCGGAAGTGGCTCGTTTCGTCAGATCCTCGGCCACGCATCTCTCCTCGCCGCGAGTCAGCGTGGTCGTTTTGCGAACGATCCGTGTCACGATACGTTTCGTGCCATTCTCACCGCGTCTCGAGGTCTTCGTCGACTCGATCGACGATCCTAAATCGACGATCACACACAGTACTCTTTAGGTAGATCGTTCGGATCATCCAGGAAAGGCCTCGTCCACCCTGTTCCAGACCCGACACCGAGGAGAAAAGGAACGAGAGACGTAACCGCGCGAAGATCGATGCTCGATCGGGAATCGCGTCACGATCTAGGCTCGGCTCCAACGCGGTGCCATCCGTGACGATCGTGACGCGAATCCCTCCGACCATTAACGCTTCGGTTCGCTGGCATCGTATAGTCAAACGAGGACTGAAATGCTGAACTACAATATCCCGGGTTGATAACAACGATTACGGAAATCGCGACATCCGAATTCGTTTCAATTGTCATCGATGTGTAATCTGATTACGTTTCGTCCGAATGCTGATAAGATAAGGGAAACCGTACGGGAATTCGTAAGCCGTACACACCATTGCGAAACGGTGTTGTCTGTACATTTGTTTTACAATATTTATATGAGTTGCAGTCGATCGACGACTTTCTCAACGATCTTTTTCTGCAGAGAATGTTCACGAAATAGTGACACCGCCAGAAGAGGGTAGGACAACTAGTTGAAAGTCTGACAATCGCGTGCGCCGGTGTTTACCGGCAAGTAGAAGCGGCGGATCGTAGTCAGACACGCTTCCCACACCGATTGTAAGTAGAATCAGTACCGCGAAAAAATTTTGGTTTAAAAGTTTTATTTGGATCTCCTGAACGTGTCAGAATTATTTCCGAAATTTTTCAACGGTTTACTCCGCGTTCCACTAATTTTTCCACACAGAAGCTGCTGGTTTCCTATTGCAACACCATTTCGCAAGGCGTCTCCGACACTTTCCAGCGATTTTCCCACCGGGCTACTCGCGCGGGCTACGGGACGTCCCGAGGAAATTCACGGGTCGATGGTTTCTTCAAAAGTTTTACAACAGAAACTGCTTCACGCATTAAACCCTTCGAAGACGTCGTCGATATCGAAGAAATATTAAGAAGCTACTTTGAGGAAGCAGAATTTTACAATACCGATGTATAACTTACATAGATTAAAATCATATTTTAAATGTCTTTATAGTTCAAAATCGTGATATGTTTCTGATTGTTTTTCTATAAATTGCCTAGTACATTAATCCTACCGACATCTAAAAAAACACAAACCTTCTGATCGAATTTTATAAAATTTCTGACGGTGATAATGAAAAATATCGAAGAGTCTAAATCTCTAACAGAATACAATAACATCCCCTGCGTTATCCCGACGTCCCTCAAATCGTTTTAAATGACGATCAACCGTCGTCCTCGAAGGGTTAATTAGCAATGGCGTGATGTTCTGTTTGAGTAAATGCCGGTGTTTCGTTTCGTTCGGAGATTTCTGATTCCTCGGACGTTTCCCTTGAAAACTGAAAGCCTCGGTGTCGATGGTGTCCGGGTGTGGTTGGTGTTTTTACCTAGAACCTCGGTGGATAGTCTGCGTTTAGTATAAACGGCTGTGAGGTCGTCGTTGGCGGGCGTGTTGGCCGGAGTAACGACATTTTCGCGGGGGTCGTCTTCTCTGGTGGCCTGGACGAACAGACGGCCACCTTTGCTGAACCGATAGATCGACATGTTGACAGGATCCGGGAGATCTCGCGTGTTCAGCAAAGAATCTCGAAACTCTCATCGAACGTGCGAGAGTTTGTTGGCCGGTGCACAAACACAGAAGCAGACCTTATCCGGCGCCAGGCCGCGTTCGCCGCGTGAAAGCCGATTATCGAGAATCGACCGTAAGAGCTCTCGGCCCCGTTCGACTCTCGTCCCAGAAGAGGACTGGATCGCGAGCGAAGACGCTGTAGATTCTCCTCGATTTGCCGCACCGTCGGGTTTTTAGCACTCTCCTGTACAGAACGGAGAACACGTAGCGCGCGCGCTAGCTCCGAGAACCGCCGTGTTTATCGAAGCAATGTCGGGCTGAACGACGACAGGTAGTTGCCGCTGGTAAACAGAGGCGGTGGGGATCGACGACGATCGACAACGATCGACAACAACGATCAGCCGTTGGAGGCACGCGCGGGTTCAGGGGCCACACGATCCCTCGTCGTTCCTGCGCACAGTTCGCTCTCTCTCTCTCTCTCTCTTTCTTTTGCCTCGATCACACACTGTTCTTTGCGAGACACAACTTCGCACGATTCTTCAGGAGACTTGCACTCTAGAGCCACGTGTCACGCCGGTTCGTGGCGCGGATCGAAGCGGCCGGCACACTCCACGAAGACCAGCAAGAGCCGCTAAAAGAGATTAACGCTTCGCGAACGAAACACGACCGACGCGAACCGACAGCAAGCCGCGTTGTATCCGGCTGCCGTCGCGAGAGTAGGCCAACGAAATGCGCACAGGTGAGAGACGCCTCCGACTGCGACCCCCCTCTCGTGTTTCCCCACCTCTCTCACTCTTTCTCTCTCTTTCTCTCTCGCGCAACAGCTCAGTCGCTCCTGCCTTTGTCTCCTCTCTTTCCCTCACTTTTTACAGAGTTCCCCCCCTGCAGGTTCGTGGCTGTCATACCGTGCTGCCTGCTGCTCCATCCTGCCCACCCCTGCACTCTCGACGTCACCTCTATCTTCCTTCGCTTCCGCGACGCACGACTCCTCTCCTCTCTTCGCCACTCTTCCAACAAGAACCGTCCTATTCCTCTTGGGATTCTCTTCGTCCTCGGGGACGTCCTCGCCGATACGACTCTCTCTCTCTTTTTTTTTCGACGCGCACGATTTTACGCGGTTTTCCGCGGCCCACCAGCCGGGAACTATAGCGCGACGCCTCGGGAATTTTAATGCGATTTTTATTGCATGCAGATCGATCTTCGATTCACTGGAATACATGCACGCGAATCGCGGTCTTTTAAATTAGCAAACATGATGGAAGAGAACAGTGGTTTTTTAATAAACAGAAAGAAAGAATCTTTTGTATGATCATTGCAAGATAAAAGAAATCTTCTTTCTAATTGTAGCTTCATCGATCTTGATGATTTTTGATGTTTATGCGCGGTTTTAGATTGCGGATCTTTATGGAAATTACACGTGGTCGTGCATCGATTGCAATTAAAAGATCAACAGGTCTATGTGAGATTCCATAATGAAGTGTACACTCCATCCTCTATAGCCAAATGTATTAAATTAATTCTTATTATTATTATTTATTATAGACGGGCGGAAGTCCTTTTTACATAAGTATTTACAAAGAAAAGAAAAAAAAGAGAATGAAATAAGAATACTTATCTAGTATGAAAGAAGGTACATGCGCACAAGGACAAAGAAAAAAAACTGGTACAATGGACAGGTATTATTATATAATCCTACGTAGTTGCATTTCAAAATTTTGCAAAGATTCAATGAAAAAATCAATAATTATCGTGATTTTTCTTGAAAATTCGATTATTACGATTTCGCATATTTTCAGAACCACGAACCGGCAGGGAACGTGTTCGCCTCGTACGCTCCGCCTTTTCTAATGGTTGAATTAAACAGCGATCTGCTCGTTAAGAAAAAGCAAGTTGGAATCCGCATAAACGAGATAATCGTTCTCGGCATCACCGGGAATAGCAACGGCGATATGCAATGTTCAAAAAAAGAATGGAATTCCAGACTCGTTACCGTTCGGAGGGTCGGTGGGATCTACAGGCGGTTGAAAATCCAGCGATCCTAGATCGCGCATGCGCCCGTTATCGGGCCGAGTCATCGGAGAGCTCTCCGAGAGTTCTTCGCGTTTCCCGGCCGGTGTTGACGCCGTCGTCCTTCCTCCTTTTCCTTTTGCAGATTCGATTCACCGTATTCGCAGCGTGTGTCGTCGGGCCCGCGAGTTCCCACTCACCTAATTCGAGAGCGTTCGCGTAGATAATTAATACGCGTCGGCTCGCGTTCGAGGCCGTGAACATGCACGGGGGCAGACGGACACGAACAGCCAAGCCGAACAAACAGGCTGGTACGATTGTTTGCGCCGTAGAAACCCGCCGCAGAACGAAAACAATGCCTAAATAAGCGTGCTCGCGCCGAGCGAAAATAGGACGCGTCGCGACGCCTCGATACGCCTGACAAGGGAAGGACCTCCAACTTCTGCCTCCGCTGACTACCATTCCAACGTGCCGTTACGCAATCACGGTGCACCGGTCCCTTACGATAAACGGAAAATATCGATCGTAAGGTACTCGATTGTTTTCTTTCCAGATAAAATCAATATTATATACACACAGATCTTCATTCTGGATCAAACGCTTTTTGGAGAAAAATTGTTAAATGGGACCTGAAAGTGTTCGATTGTTTTTCTGAGGTGAAATCAATATAGATAATAGTATTCATCGACTCGATTTCCATGTAAACACAACTTCGTCATTTCAATAATTGCTAGATGATAAATATACAACCGGTCCCTTACGACGGACGGAAAATATCGATCGTAAGGTACTCGATTGTTTTCTTTCCAGATAAAATCAATATTATATACACACAGATCTTCATTCTGGATCAAACGCTTTTAGGAGAAAAATTGTTAAATGGGACCTGAAAGTGTTCGATTGTTTTTCTGAGGTGAAATCAATATAGATGATAATATTCATCGACTCGATTTCCATGTAAACACAACTTCGTCATTTCAATAATTGCTAGATGATAAATATACAACCGGTCCCTTACGACGGACGGAAAATATCGATCGTAAGGTACTCGATTGTTTTTTTTTTCGAGATAAAATCCATATTGTATACACACAGAACTTCATTCTGGAGCATATACTTTTCAGTTTACAAAAATGACAAGGCTCTGTTCAGTTCGATTCTGTGAATTTTTTATAACAATCTGTGCTTCAATAATGATATTCATCGACTCGATTTCCATGTAAACAACTTCGTCATTTCAATATTTGTAAGATGATAAATATACAACCGGTCGCTTGACTGGCAGTGGTAGGTTCAATGTTATTATATATGCACCTCAGAACTTCATTGCTGAGTATATTCTTTTATGTGAAAAATTAATTCCTGTCAATTCGTGAGACTAAAGAAATATTTTTCTGACAAAAATTGTTCACTTTTTCATTCGGGTACATATTACCATAGACATCCTATGAAATCTGAATAAATTCAAGGCTGTCGTTATTGTAAAGGAACACGTTGTCTGGCCTACATTTTTGACAGCTATTCTTCTTTAACTTGAAAATATGTTTTCACCTGTAAACTATCGAATGAATCAACTTGTAGTGTACCTTTGTCTCTTCTATTCTAGTGTTATCGAATAAGTGGTTCTGATTTTGTGTGACTTTTATAGCCATTGGCTTACGATCCGGCGTAGTATTTGGTATTCCCCGTGAGTCGTTTATCCCGACGATTATACTCGACGAAAGGGCGAAGAGCGGAGGGAGACGGCGTTCACAGCGTCGGCGAAGCGGGACGAAGGGCTTGCAGGCTGGCTGCGCCCGAGACGGAACAAAACCGACAAAACGCGCGAAGCACTCGCGAGAACTCGAAAACCAAACAAACGAGTGCTTTTATGGCGGGTGTCCATTTCCGTGAGGGTGCAACGCCGTAAATATCGGAGAGAGGACACGCCGTTAGTTCATTTCCTCTGTCCTAAAATAGTCCTACAAAGAAATGCGTGAGCGAGCCCCGCACACCAGGTGCAAAAGGAAATTCGAAGTTCAGGGGATGACGAAGGGAATATCGTCAACAAAGTGTCCTAGATGGTCACGGACGATCTCCCGATTCACGCTTCTGGACAAGCACCGGAAGCAACGTGTGTGCGCTCGCTCTCTTGGTGGCCAGCTGACGTCACGTCCGGTCCCGGTTCGCGACTCTCTCTCTCTCTCGTTTTCCGTTCTTCTTTTTCTTCCTTTCGCTACGCATTTCTCTCTTTCCGCGGTGGACTCGCACGAGAAGAACCGCAATCGTTCCATTTCGACTTCGACGATCATTCTTTATTATCATATACACCGCGGGCTTCCGGTTACACGAATATTTCAGGTGGACTCGCGGTGTACTCGCTCGTCAGAAATCTCCGATTTCAGAATGCAAATGCACTTGACATTTTCCTGCGATAACTGCATGAAATACTTTCCCATAAAAATACACACACACACATACAGTGTGTAATAAAAATGATTTTCCAGACTGTTGCAAATGTCCGCTTTCAAAGTGCAAATGCTAATAGTATTCTTGGTATTTTTCTTCACAAGATATACAGATTTTGTAATAAAAATGATTTTGCAGGAGATAAACATTCTTTTAGATCATTCTTTATCATCATATACACCGCGGGCTTCCGGTTACACGAAAATGCACTAGATGCACTCCGGTTCAGAATGCAAATGCACTAGATGATGTTTTCGTGTGATAACTGCATGAAATATTTTTCCATAAAAATACACACACATTTTATTTGTAATAAAAATAATTTTCCAGACTGTTGCAAATGTCCGCTTTCAAAGTGCAAATGCTAATAGAATTCTTGATATTTTTCTTTACAAGATACACACATTTTCTAATAAAAATAATTTTCCAAGAGATAAACATTCTTTCATCTTCTTTATTATCCAAGCTTCCTGCAGTGTTTATGCAGAATTAACTCTGAAAAGGTCTGAACGACCAAGTTGTGGGTCGTTCAGCGATTGTCCTGCCGCCCCCGAGGGTTTCGACTAACAAAGTGGATGACGAAACGAGAAGAGAGATCGCCTAAAGGCTCGTTTCGGGTTCTCCGGAAGGCGTTCGAAGCGGGTCGGTTACCGACGACCTTGTCCGGTGGCGTCATCCTTGTTTCTGTATTCGAGGCTCGATTTGCCGATGTCGATTATCATAATTGCAAGGTGGGCGACACGCCGGAGCAGCTCTCAACGTCACGAGACCGAACCGATACGGCTCTCTGCTTGTCTCTCGGCTCTCCTCCCACGCAAATGAATACCACCGTGGTGTCTCGTCCCGTCTCGCAACGACGTTTCGACCGGACTGTCAGCCTTCCGCCTTGCTGGGCGACAAGCACCACGAAATACCATAAACGGTAACGTCTGCCGGAGAGCTCGCGGGAAGGACAGTCGTCACCGGCGGCTACCAATCGGTTTTTTATCCGGCGACCACGGATAAAAGAACCATTCGCGAGCGGGAACGACTCGCGCGTCCACACTCCGCCAACTTCTTCGCATCATGCAATTTCGATTTGGTAACTATGGTGCTCGTCGTTGTTGCTACACGCTTCTAACCATTTCCAGTCGATGGAAAACTATAATACTACTTACAGGGGTCTCCCCAATGCCTGTAACTCTGCATATTTAACAATCGAAACTCTACCGACTGGTAAAGTGAACATCTGAGGCGATCGTACAAATCGTAAACTATCCTACAGACTAATTTTTGTATCGTTTCACAATTCTGTACATAAGAAAGAATTTTTGCTCGAGAAATTAAGTATGTTAAGTGGAGAATATTGTGGAATTGCCAATAATTAATTCATTAATAAATTGAAATTCTTCTCGATCGAAATTGTAGTAATATTAATTTTTTAATTAATTGCTGTTAGCATATTAATGATCGAACCGTATACCGAAATCACAAAATTTAATATTAATTCACTAAAATCATTTTTCTACGTTCACTGACCCCTGGCGCCCAGTTCTACCATTTATTATTTCAGTTTATAGTACAGCCAAGCAACACGAGAATAGCAAGGAAAAATTTGAAAACTTCAGATTGCTAGGATGCTAGTATCGAGACAGACCGGAAGACAATCTTCACGGTTTCTTTGAAAAATTTAGTATTCGTTGTCCCCCGACAATTTGCAGTATGTATTTGTTCCGATGCGTTATCGTGCGAGATAAAGGAATGACGTAGGCAAGGTTCGGCGCGTTTCACACGTGAGGTAATAGTCTATGCATTAATTATCTCGTAATCTGACGATTTTCTTCGTTACTCGTTTTAACGAGCCGTCATCAATTCTTCTAATCTTCCCACTACGTTTGAACTGTGCACTTGGAGACAATTGTCATTATGCATTTATTGACTATTTGCGGAAACGAGTACTATAATTGTCGATAGTGATTCATGTTTCTTTCAAGAGAGCCATTGGAGCTTGGCGGAGGAATTGTTGGTTTGTGTTTTTTAGAGGGAAGGATTCAATTGTATTGTTAGAGTTGCAATCGTTCGATAGCTTGAATATGATAGCAGTGTTTCAGTCAGGATAGAACGTCTAATGATTAAGATTCGTTTTGTAATCGACACGTTCCACGCGCAGACTAACGGATCGATGGATCGCGATCTACCATCGAGCGCCATCTACCATGCTCGATCGGTTCCCGCGGTCGATAAAGAGATCTACGCGGCCTCTTTCTTCTCGATCATGAGTTCCCTTCGTCTCACCGTCTGTGAAACGTGTTTTTGGGAATCACTACGTAAAAATAGAGGGAACTTACCTTGCGTCGCCAGCTCTGCGGCGCGAAACAAAACAAAAAATACATCATTAGACAGATGCATCGTGATCGATATGGGTAACAGGATCATATATCAATTTCTCTGTAGATGAGAGAGAGGGAGAGAGAGAGCGCAGGAGAGCGTGGAAAGCTCGATGCGTTATCGTCGCTTATCGTCCGACAATAAATTATCGCGAATTCGAAAGGCGAACCAAGTCTGTGTGCAGAGACAAGTGCATCTCGCACACGCCAGGAGAATTGCATTCTCGAGCGAGCTTAAGCTACGTGGAGAACGACTAGATTTTATTCCTATTGTCGATTCGAGTGCGATACTCACCTGGAAGTGCAGTATGATGGTCCATATCAAGCCGAGGGTCAGCTTCGGATTACCGTCGACGATATCCTCCGCGCGGATATTCACCAGCTTGATCTTCTTGTATCGAAGAAAGTCAAGGGCCATTTGCACGTTCTGCAGCATGTGGAAACGCATCCGACCTCTTTCGCGCGGCTAAAAACAAGACACAGTTAGCCACGGTGAAATGTTGAATTTTTACACTGTCAAATTATCTTCGAACCCCTCCGATATACCGTTTTTATTAACATTTATTTTTTTTAGTAATTGTTAGACTGCGGTTTGTATGCCAATTTGGATTTGGATTTTTTTATGATCTTCTTAAGATAACAACTAGCAATGATTTTCTACACGCTATATATAGCTATCTTGTAGGAATTACCCAAACGTTTCGATTCGGATTTGATCATCAGGTTCGAGACCAAGTTTGCTGTTAAAAACATTTTAATAGCGCCGATAAAATTATTGCTAGTTAATACTAGTATTTATCTAGACAAATTTTCCTAGTAATATAAATAAGACAGGTTTTTTTTATTTAATTTCAGATTTTCAGAATTGACTGGAGAAATTCTTATTTTATATATAGATCTACAGTAATGATTATTGCTGTGGGATTACACGCAAAATATTAGACACATTAGTACACTTGCCGGATTAAAATTTGTCCCCCAGCGTCTACCTTCCCCAAGAGAGTCACACTCTTTCGATTCGTGGTCTCATCTGGCGAAGCGTTCAACCCTCGCTTCACGAACAGAATCTACCGAACGCGAGTGAACGCTGAAACGTTATCTCCCGTTCTCGTTTACAAGATAAATTATTTTCGTCATTAAATAGAGTTCGATTACATTCGTGATTCTACTTGGACCGATTTCCGCGATTGCAATCCGAGCTTTACAAGTATCCGGGGTACACGTTGCCTCGTAGGAATAACAAGATCAAATTTATTTGAACTTCGTGCGGATCGTATTACAATATCTGCTCTACTAAATATAGTTATTTAACCCTCCGAGTGCTGTGGCGGAGTCACTTTTCACCGGAACATCCAAATTGTATATTCAAGTATTTTGTGGCAATTATAAACTAACTGAATAGTTACTTTATCGAGGACATCGGAAATTTTTTAAAATTATTAATTATATCTGCGAATGCTCGTAATCATTGCCAATTATACAACTATAAAAAACACCCGTTATCCGAGGGTTAATTGTTTACCACAAAAGCATGTTGTTTACAATTTCACTAGTAGTGCGTGATACAATTAGTGTTAATCATTCCTTAATTCGATGATCTAGATCTCGAGTTTCTAGTAAATAGCGGCTGGTATCGGGAGTAATAACAAATCCATTGGCGAGTTTTTAATCGGGGTCAAGTGGGCCCCACCCCGTCGGTTACATAACGAGCAGCCTCCCCCAAGCAGTGAGGGTTCAGCGAAAGCATTGCCAAGTCTCCGGGCATGACCGGAATACGGTATATCACCGAGTATAGTGCACGGCAATACGGTACGCTGTGTATGCAACGTGAATGCAAGGTTGCGGAACACTTACGAGATGCTCGCCCGAGAGAACCTCCAGCAGGGAAATGAGGTTGTGCCCGTCCCGCAGGTCTTCGAACAAATCTCCGACATGTCTGCTGGCCTGTAACAACGATTTCACGGGTCAGAGAGCTGGCTAATTCAATTCCGATTCGCTCGATCGAAAGGAACAATCTCTTTACCAAAAACGTACACGTTTTGTCTCGCTGCGACAATTCGTGAATTACATCTACAACGTAAACCTTACACAGCTACAACGTAAAATTTACATGTACACACAGAGAACACTGAGACAGGAGGATACTGAGAGGCCGAATAGCTCGTCCAAATTTTTCGAAAACTCGTATTGAACGGAAAACTCTTTTTGGGGTTTGTTTTCACCCTCTGCGAAAAAATATACATGTTGAAACATTCTTTCGTGGTCTATACCGTGAGCGAGTTCCATTAAAATCAGAGGCATTCGGCTCTTCCCAGCGAACTAACGGAGGATGCAGGTGAGAGCAGGCAAACTCGTGAAACGTGCAAAAAGAGAGAGAGAGAGGAGAGACTACAGGACACAGGGGGAGCTGTGGTCAGGTATGCAAGAGTATTTCGGAGCTGGCGATATCGCGTGCCACGCGGAAATAAACGTGTTCTTCGGCGAGTCACGTGCGAACGCCGCGGAATCCACCAGCGTCAAACCGCCCGTTAAACTTTAAATGCGTTCCCAACGAGATAAGCCGGAATCGTGAGGTGACCGCGTAATTCGCCTCGTAGCAATTACCGATTTAAGCTGCGGTCATGACGGAAACTATTCCTCGGCTTCGTTTGACGCGTCTCGAGCTGGACGATTGAAATTTGTTAATCTTTACAAAATTGTTCTTCCGACCACTGAACAATTATTTTTGGAGAAGTCGGAATTACACGGAAAATATAAAAAGCTGTGCGTTGCAATTTTTCTGTATTTAAAATTGTTAAAAATACGTGTTGTATATCTATGTCGATTTATTCTGCTTTTTATTCTTCCGGCTACTGAACAATTAGTTCACTACATGAAGTGGACGAAATTTTATTTGAAGAAGTCGGAATTACACAGAAAATATGAAATGCTGTGATGAAAAAAATTTTCCTGTATTGAAAATTGTTAAAAATACGTGTTGTATGTCTGTGTAGATTTATTCTGGTTTTTAAAATTGATCAATCTGAGAAAGTCCGTACTTTTAAAAGTGAGCGACTGTATAAGGGAAATCGCAATGTCGAGAACGATGGAAAAATAGCGCGAAGCGGCTCGCGATGGAAAAATCGGTCGAAGAGTGATGCGATAGTTCGAAGAAGACGGAGAGAGATCGCGATGGGCTTCCTTTCGCGTTCAAGGATGCGCTCGTGGACAAAGGATGGAGGATCGGGAAGGAATTACTTGCGACTCGGTCGACAAACTAGGACACACACGGTGGTCTCGGTGCATGCGTAAAATTCCTGGTAATATCGGCAAAACGGGACGACAGCGACACCTGCCGTGGACTTACAGTGGGGGAACAGCATGGCTGGTTGTTCACAAGGACGCACACGTGCAGACACGTGTAAGTCTGCAAAAAAACGTCGATTGAGAAATCGATATATGTATATCGACCCCAGCGGATATATCGGTTTCGTTTTCCGCGTGCCCCCGTTTTTCGGTCCGCGACCGAGAGTAGTGGCTCGCCCAAATCCCGTAACTGTCTATGCTAACTATAAAGGTACTAACGGCTGGCAGAGAGTCGCGATTCGACTGTACTCTCTGCCAGGAGGTCCCATGATCCACTACCGTCGGTCGTGTGGACGAGTGGTCCTTGATCCATGCAATTCTAATAAGGTACGCCTTTTATCGTCGTCGGTCGCTTCAGCACTTTTAGGAAAATTAATCACGGTCCAATTAGGACCTATACAGAGCTGAATTTTTTAGGGAATATGAAATTTAACGATAAACCTACCGAGGTTTATAAGTACACTTATTAAAATAACAAGATTAAATTTGTCTGAACTTTGCGCGGTTCATACTATTATATATTATATATCAGTTATTTTTAATTTCGATCGCAATATTAAGATAATTAGAATTAATTTTATCGGTGCATGGTTCGATCAATTTCTACACACTAGGACGAAACACCACCTTTCTTTTCCCAACTATGTATTAAACATTTTTAATAGCGAACGTGGCATCAATGCATTATGATTCACATCCGAATCATTCGGAAATTAATTCAAATTTTCATACTATAATATCTGCGCTGCTAATTGTAATAATCGTGAAATCAAACATCCGAAGCCGGCTATTTGATCGGCGGTGGTTGGCTTAAACCCTTCGCTACATGATTTTTTTTTAATCGGGATGAAAAATTTGAAAGGTCAGTTTTTCTGAGTTTATTTAAAGGAAAAATATTTGAAAAGATTAAACAACATTTTTAGAAAAATGAACATAAATAAATATTGTAAAAAAACATATTCTGAGTTTACTATATACCAAATTTGTTAACTGTATCAGATATGATACATTAAGTAGCGAAGGATTCAAGTAACATTCGAGTAGCTTTGCTTTACAGAGCACTCTTCCAGCACCGTCAAAATTCCGGCAAGAAAACGTCTACACAGGCAGGAGCTAGATTTTATGGAGAATATGGCATTAGTACTGCCCTAAAATCTAAGTATGAACAAGTTGAGGCTCGCTAACCATAGATAACTCTTCTCCACCGCGCAGTAACGCTACGTAAAGCACGCTAGAGGGAATATGAATAGTTAATAGCGGAGGCACCGATACACTGATGGTAAGGGTCGCGAAGCTACAGCGGGGAAGATGTTGCCCCAGGCTTGGTCTAAAGAATAACTTGTTTTTTATATTATACAATCGGACACAGAATTAAGTGAACACCCTTTAACACTAAACCTACCACATCAACCCATTTCACTACTAACAAAATATTGTTAAATCCTAAACGCAGTCTTTTTAAAATTTAAAAAAAAAATTTTACAGTTTCATCCATAATTCTCGACAATTGAAGTGGTTTGGTCCAATTTATAAAGGGTGTTCACTTAATTTTGTAGTCGCTGTGGGAATCAGAGATTGACAGAAGCGTCCGAGGACCAAGACGGGACTATTCTTTCTCGAAAGAATTAGGCTACGATCTAATTCGCGGACCACTCGTCGTAATTAATGGAGGGACCGGATGCGAACACTGCTGGATCCATACCTTGACGTACTTCCAGTGCTGCGGTAAGCGTGCGGGGACAAAAACAGAACATGGTCAGAACAACCACGACTCGGTCGTGGTCTTCATCTCGTAATGTATCTTATGTAATCAGAGAATTCCTCGGAGAGGAACAATCGACGCGTTGTCGCGAGCCGGGGCCGAGAGCCGGGATGCTACTATTCCTCTCTCGCTCTCTGGTGGTTGCGGTGTCGGACGAGTAAAAGAGAGTAAAAGGAAAGCGAAACGAAAGTAAAAACGTCCGAGTAGAAACAGAGATCGAATACACGGCGTCACGGTATGTTTTTGCCCGGCTCGGGACAACGACCGATGATCGTCGGCTCGAAATCTCGTGTAGCCGCCATGATCGATCGAGCGCAGAAATGGCTGTCTCGCGCGCCGCTTGTGAATGGCGGTCGAAAAAGTGAATGGTTTCGAACGGTGTTTCCTATGATCAATCGGTTTTACAGCGCCCCGCCTGTTGGGCAATCGGCCCGTCTCTCGACGGCTAATTTTGGTGCGTAGTCATTGGCTACCCGGAATACCTGATTACTCACCCAGAGTACCCAGGTAATTAGCCCTGTGCACACGTCGCCGACGAGTCCGACTCGTCACGGATCCCAGAGCACACAATGACGTAACTCGCTTTAAGGATTTTATGCATTTATGGTGATCGTAACCTTCTCGGACCTCGTTAGATTCTTCGCGAACCTAATGAGCCGCGACCGGCTGTGAAATGCCCTACGGTGCACCGATCTGGCTCCGTTGGCATTTGGGGCAGAGGAACGCGTATACAGGGAGGAGATGAATTTTTCGAGAATGTAGAATCGAAACGGGGCAGAGATTGCCCTATGGAGCACTGGCTTGGCTCCGTCAAAATCCAGAGCAGGGAAAACTCTACACAGGCAGGAGCTAGATTGTTACGAATTTCAAGATGGAGAAAAATTGCTCTACGGAGCACTGTTCTGAAATCGTCAAAAACCAGGGTAGATTTTTTGCAGAACGCACAATTTACGCTCTACACTGGCCTCAGCTTCGATGGAGGGCCACAAAGCCACGCCCCCTGGGGGCACTCTACAGAGAGGGGATAAGGTACACGGAAGATGCGAGTGTTCTTGATGGCTAACGCGTTCATAGAGCAAGACCCTGACCAGGAAGCGGCAACAAGAAGCGAGTTCTCTGAATTCTTGGGAGGCCAGGCGTGTGTCTGTTTTCGGTGTAGCTCATAGATCACCGGCTCGAGTCGTGTACCCACGATCCATCAACGGTCGAAAATCGTAGGTCGGTCGGTTGGTCGACGGGACGTCTTTATTCAACAGAATGGAATCCACGGACGTCTCTATGTTACTTCAGCGGACCATTTCCTGGCACGGACGTTACGCAATGGCGGCGATGCGTCATGCCCAACCATGCACTCACTCTCGAGCGATCGCTGTCAGTTTTTCCCCACCCTGCTATGCAACATCTCCAGAGACCGGCTGGTTAACCGACTGACTGACTGACTGGCTAGCTGTCGCTGGCCCGTAGTCGCACGCCTAACTGCCTACCTGGCCACCTACTTACCGAGCAAGAGGTGGTAAATCGGGAACGTCGTCCGCAGGAGAACGTTTCCGAATAAGGTCAGAGTTACGAGAGGAAAGGTGGGCGCGTGAGCGCGGAATCGAACAGGTAGGCAGCTAGCCAGCCAGCCGCGCAGAACCAGTACCGAGCGACAAGCAAACACGCAGTACCGTTCGCCGTATTCCCTTGGAATCCATTACCGGAGAGGACCGAGTCCGAGCAGGCCGTCGGGTCGCGTGTGCAACACCAACACCGAAAGAGAAAAAGAAAACAAGCTTGCCGGCGCACGAATTGCCCCGTGGGGCGTTGCTGCGGCTCCAGGGAAACCGAGGCCAACGGGGAACACGCCCACTTCAGGCTGGGCACGCCTGTTCTTCATAGAAAGCGAGAACACGAGGATTCTCGAAGAATAGGGGATACAGAATTTTGACAGGGCGTGGACGAAAATTGCATCGAATCTCAGGAATCTGAGAGCTATAAGACCACACCCACTCAGGCCACGCCCATTATGCAGAGAGATTGATTTTACGAGAATTGACCTGAATTTCACAAAATTTAGAGACATGAAGCCACACCCATATCGATATTCATAGAGAATCCAATATAGGCTGAAACTCATTCTCAAATTGCAATGAATCCACGACTACCGAGGGCCAGACCACGCCTACTAAAGAGCAAGAGTTGACGTTCATCTTCGAAGCTAAATTTCGACTATAAAGTCGAGAGTAGGAATATGCAGAGAAACAGTTTCTTCGGAGGTGTGAATCCACGCCCACTGACGACAGAACACGCCCAGCCTACAAACAAAGGGCAAGAGTGCCCCGGAGGGCTGAGAGGCGTTGAAAGCAGAAATTCCTTCGGGAAAAGCTTGTGCACTGGGTCAGAGAACGCGGAAGAACGTTCCGAAGAGCGAAAGAGGGTAGATAGCGGAGGCGGCGAGCGTGAGTAAGGGGTGAGTAATGCGGTCTCGATAGGCGCCGCTCGAAACGGCGCGCGACGACTAACACAGGAAGAAAATGAGCCTCGATAACCCTCGAAATGCCATTCGAGTTATGCTCGCGCCGCTTACGAACCGCTTCAGCCTCGCCTCTCTCTCTCTCTTTCTCTCCTTTCCTCACTCACTCTCGTTCCGTCTTTCCTTTCTCCCCGGTTACTCCTCTGCATACGGCATACTGGTTGTCGAGTAACGAGAAAGCCTCGCGGAGAATTTATCCCGGGCTCTGATCGACGAACACCGGTGCAGCTCTTCTATTTCTCGTTAGTCCCGGTGTCGCGAGATGATCCATCAATCGAAGTCGCTAGCCTGGCTCGATATTCCGATTCCAAAAACGGAAGCGGGAGCCGAGTCATCGGCGCAAACGGTTTCGTTTGTCGTTGGAGGATCAAGGCTAACGCGTCTCGAGTTGCGAGAATTGTTCGCGGTCGCGCGCCGTGTCGTCGACGTCCGCTCTCTTCGTCATCGTAGATGAAGAAAGAGAACAGAGAAAGATAGCAAAGAGGACGCGAAGAGTTTCGTCGGCGTCCAAATCGTCACTGGCATCAACGCCGTCGTTTTTTTCCGTCTTGCGTATGCTCGACGGCCGACCCCGCCGCTGAACAGTGGCAACGGTTGTTCGGTAGCGATACTCGGAATCTTGTTAATCGATCTCGCAACCTACCAACGGGGAACTAAAGGGGAATCAACCGCCGTCGTACCCGAAAACCCACACTCGTCACGTCGTGCGTCGGCGTCGTTCGCAACCCGAGGCGATGACTTACGTACAGACGATCCAGATAACGAAATCACAGAAATTCAACGGGAGAAACTGCTGCAACGAGTCGCTGAACGCATCCATCGTCTTTACCCTTTGCGGTCGAATGTGTTTTTTCTCTCTTTTAGGTCAGAACTTGCTACCAAATTGTATTGTAGAAGGAACAAGGAAAATTGTAGGGCCTCGAAGGAAAATCGTAAGACATCCGAGAAAAATTGCAGTCTTCATGAAGAATTGCAGAACCTCCAAGAAAAATTGTAGGACCTCGAAAGAAACTCATGGTATTTCCGAGAAAAATTCCAAACCCTCAAAAAAATTAGAGAACGTCCAAGAAAGATGTAGGAGCTCCAAGAAAAATTATAGGACCCCGAGAAAATTGTGGGACCTCTTGGAAAAATTGCAGGACCTCCAAGGAAAATTGTAGGACCTCGAAAGAAAATTGTAGAGGCTCCGAGAAAAATGGTAGGACCTCCAGAAAAGAAGTGCAGAGCCTGCAAGAGCAATTGTAGAACGTCATAACATGTTGCGGAGGTGCAAGCACCCGTTTACTCAGAATTTCCAGCAGCAATTTGCTGGGTGTACGTGAACGTTCGCGGACCGAAAGTGCGTAAGAACTTGGCTCGGCCCCGGCACTTATTCAGAACAAGCGGTCGAACAGGTTGCGGATGTGTTTGGGCTCGATCTCGTCGATTTCCTCGATTCTCACCCACTCGGTTTCCTCGTCGCGTTGCCTTCTATAGCCGCGCGTGAAATACCCTCACCTGGAAGGGAACTGAACACACTCTGCCCACGCGGTCGTCCTACACGTACACGTCTGCACATGTTCACGCCCCCACCCACGCGTGTATACCTGTATGACAGGGTTGGTAGAAGGTGTTTGTCGTATGTGCGAAATGCGGAGAGCTGGATACAGCAGCACGGTTACGAAACAGCTGGTTGTCCCGGGCGTTGCGCGCCGTTGCGCTCGCACCTATCAGGTGTTTCGATACTCTCTCGCCTCGCCTCGTTGCGATTCGATTCGACTTACCGTGGCCTCCTGGCTGTCCGTCTAAGGTCGGTCTAAAATTAGTCTCGCTCGATATTTCGAAGGAAGGGCCACGCCGTTAACGCGGACTTCGAGGAACAACGCCGTAACTCGCTCAACCCGAGTTCACCCATAGCGGATATCATACTTCACCGATGGATTACGACCGAGTAAACTCTGATCCGTGTTAAACGGACGGAGCTCGTCGTCGTAACTCGCTGCACCCCCAACCGTCGGACCACACACCGTTCGAAACCACTCGAGCCTTAGGGTGACACCACGCTGATCTCCAGCTGTTGACTCTTTCACTACCGATTCGCAATAAAAGCTCATGGCTCTCTTAACCCTTTATCTACCGGTAGCCTATTAATATTTTTTTTTCAATAATTGTGCTGCACCTAACTGCATTATTTTATGCAATAATCCCGAAGGAAATTATTGGATTTCGTAATCGAGGATAACTTGTTAGTTTACGATTAAAACTTCTCATTATGGAATAATCACCGGTAGGTAATGCGTTAAGGTACGAGTACAGTGGACCTGCGATAGAAGATGAGACGAGTCTAAATTGTAGAATTATATAAATACTTTTATAGCCTCATCCCCTCTTAGCTTCCGTCGCAGCTCCAATGTGTTGCGTACCCATGCGCAGTATTTTGGCACGTGTACAGACAAAGGGCCACCGATGCGCAACAGTATCGAGAATAATCGAACGCCCGAAGTGTCCGCGCGCTCTCGATTCAACGATTCGAGCCGTTCCGAGGCATTCTCACCGCGGTACGGTGGAGCTTACCTTTTTCAGATGTTTGTTCACCCATTTGGTAAATGTTTTCTTCTGGATCGCGTCTCGTTCGTCTGCAATCAGAAAAGGGTGGCGGTCGGTTAGTGGACGCGTAAGAATATTCCAGTGGAAGTCAACAAACACCCCAACGCGATCAAGAAATATATCGAACTCGATTTCCACGGTTCTCAACGTCGCGAGAGATAGAGAGATAGAAAGAGAGAGAAAGTGAGAAGGTTTGATAGTTGGCGACGATGGGAAAACGACGATCGCCTACGTAGGCCCTAGAACTGGCGTCGGACGTCAGGCATCAGGCAAGCAGGCAGTCAAGCAGCCGGATAGACGGACAGGCAGACGGACAGGTAGGTGGTCGGATTGGTAGGTAAGTAGGTAGATGGGTAGGCAGCCCGGTAGGCAGATAGGTGGTGTGTTGATACGTAGGCTGCACGGACAGGGAAAGGAGCAGTCGAACAAGCAAACGTGCGCGCTCAAACTTTGACGAATCAGACCTGTTAATTGCCAATGCACACCGACTCTGCCCATCGATCTACCAGTCGGCCCCCAAATTTTCTGCAACCTTCGCGCGACTTCGAAGTAAGCTACAAACTTCATTGTTCGCTATCGGGTTAGCAGGTGTTGGCGGATAACCGGAAATTCGGGTTCTGGTCTATTATTTTCCCAGGGTTTAAATAGGGGATCGAAAAAATTCGTGATATGTGGCTATCCAAAATTTTTGGGTACTTACTGCCAGGTTAATTATAATAATAAATTTCCGATTTATTATTCGGAGATCCGAATGTCAGATTTTCGGATACCAAACCGACCCGACAAATAATTAGCTAAACTTGAACACTGAACCTATGACGATAGAATAGTATATCAACATTTTTCTTATTTTACATTTGCAATTAATAGATTGCAGATCGTTATGCAAAATAAAAATGTTTCTCCCTTTTATCCCTTTCATCCCTTAACGACTTGGTTACATTAAAAACAACTTTCTTCAACATTTTCAATTTTTTCCCGTTTTATATTTCACCCTACCAATTTCTACATAAATCCATAAAGATCCGAAATCTACTATAATAAATTATAATGAATTTTTACTGGTCGATAGGTTCAGTGAACTTACAATAGCATGATCCTAGGTCTCTTCGTGTCCTAAAGGGAGTTGCTGTAAAGATTAAGGGCATCCCCCTAGAGGAGACAACCGAGTGCAAAGGGCAGATAGGTGCATCTAATAATCTAGGCTTTAGAACAGCGGGAAGCGAGAAAATCCGCTTTCCAATTGGATTGCTTAGGCTCGCGATCGGTCGCGATCACTCCCAGCGAAGGATTACACGCTCCCGGACGTCGATGGAAGCCCGAGATACGGCCGAGATATTAGGTTCGACGACGCGATCGAAATTAATCGAGTAGGAGGCGCTCGTTCTCCGAAGCGGCAATTAATTACAACCGATTAACCGATTCCATCTAGGCTACCGGCCAACAAACGCTACGGTATATCGTTGCCTGCAACTTGCTTTTCGATAGGAGACACTTTCGCCTGTTCGCAATAGTTGTTCGTCCCACACTGCTGTTACAACAATCCCACGATTTTCAAATACTGACACCGTGCTTAAACAATTTTTAAATGTCAAAAGATATTCAAATATTCAATTATTCGTTTAGACTACGGATTTTATGCGTCTGTGAAATGCAAAGCGTTCAGAGAATTTGCAAATCGTATTACAGCACTTCCTACAAAAATGTACTTCCTTGATAAAGGCGATTCCTGATCTGATTTGAAGTAAATTTTTTTAAATAAATTTCTACATAGTTATCTGGCAATGAATACAATTTTAATCTTTCATAAAAATCCATCTGTTCACGACGAAATTTGAAAGAATAAATTGCTACTTATAAATAAATTTCTATTCAGTGATATCAATTTCATGATAATTATTTCTAATTCCACAGCGACGACCGATGTCCACCATGACGTCTTAAAGAGTCACTGCATCGTATGCTTGGACAGCTGTTGCGATCGCAGAAGCACACATTCGAATCTCGAGTTTCGAGGGGCAGGCTGTTATCAGCGCGAACGAGCAGCTGGGCTCGCAATCGGAATCTGCCGATTCAGTTCGCACTCGAAATGTACCATTTCGCAGATCATATTCACCTTCTTGCGGACCAAATTGACTAACAATAAACGGCAACGTTCAACCGTACACTGTATAGATACTTTCATCAACAATGTGTACTTTTAACGCGACTTGATTTCTTCTGCGAAAGGGTGAATTAAATTGGTAAAAATGTTGTCTTCTACTTTACACTGTATTACTACGAAATAGGGCTGTAAATTTTCCTCGTAGACTTCGAAATTTCTAAATTTCGAAGTTTCGAAGCTTCGAACTTTTGCAATCTTATACCGTGTCAGGATTTTTGATAAATAAAAATATTAACTGTCAGTCACCGGACATTTAAAAAAGAACCCACCTTATCTTGAGGAGGTTAAAATATTCTACAGAAATTTTCGACCTTCGAAGATTCTTAAATCGAAGCTTCGAAATCTTTGACCTTCTAAGGAAAGTTAGAGCCTACGGAATTCTGTGAGGGTTAATTTCAAGTGCGAAACCTTCGACCAGTCGATTCCACGCATTTTATTTGCGTTTCGAACTCTCCAGTTGAATGTATATTTGAGCAATGTCGCCGGAGTATTTCGGTGGTCGACAGATGGGGTTAAGTGGATTACAGATCGACGCGACGAGAAATCGAGTAGTCGACGGAGGTCCGTCTCTCGAGACGCGATCGTGGCCGACGACTCGGAAGAGTGGCATACCGAAACATAATGGAGATAAATTGGGACAACGAGGACACACTCGGGCGCTTGGAATTTCGGAGGGAGCGGACGTTGAACGGAAACGTTTCGAGATCGTGGTCAACGGGGGGGATATCGAGATAGATGGATCGCGCGACGCGTTCTTCGTGATCGCGAGCCGACAACACCGGCTCGCGGTACGTGCGCGGAGCTTGTTTCCGTGATCCGAATCGGATCGAAAATGATCATCGAGTCGCATACGCGACAACGCGTGCAAACAATCCTCACCATAAAGCCAGCTAACTCGCACCGCTTTCGAACCACGCGACACAAAACACGGTGGTTGGCGATTACCACGGTCCAACAAATTTAAACTTTTTTAATGTTTTCATATAACTGTTATTAAAAGTTATTTTAATAACAAAAGACATATTTGTCGACTTTGAACAAATATTGTGATGTTATTGTAAAAGATATTGTATTGTTCTTTACTTCAGAAAATTCTTTAGACTTTCCCGAATTCAGTGATGTGCAATAGTAATACATTACGATTGTTTAAACATGTTTAAACTTAACCTAAACATGTTCAAACAATCATTAAAAAAATTTGGAAAACTATTATAAAACAGTTATATGAAAACATTTTTACTGTGGGACAGTGTAATCGACCA
The DNA here is from genome assembly GCA_028455595.1 of Lasioglossum vierecki. NCBI lineage: Eukaryota > Metazoa > Arthropoda > Insecta > Hymenoptera > Halictidae > Lasioglossum > Lasioglossum vierecki. Next base: position 17,472,064 of record CM052337.1, read on the forward strand.
CCAACCACCGAATCAATAATTTTCTATTCCCAGCGAGTACGTAGCCACGTGGGACCGTCGCGTAGATCGAAAACAGTCCGTGCGAGTTAGTTCAGCGAAAGCGACTCCGACGAGGACGATCTAGATGCGTGAATGATCTACGGAGGCGGGAAGCCTGGCGATCTACGATCCCGATCGGTATTAGGCACACAACACTTCAAAACGTTAGTGGGTGTTACGATGGGTTACTCGATCGTGTGAAAACCAAAGGGTCAAAGTGAGGGTCAACGTGAAGGCTTTGTTAACCGATTCGGTCCTCTCTTAATAGTCGGATCAGTCGGAAAGTTTTCCGTATTTCTTGTTAATGAAGAATGGTTAATGTTTTCGGCGCACCGTTCGATTGTTTATTACTTCTTATATACTTTCTCTAATTATCAAGTGAAATCGACGTCTCGATGTTTGTTTAGATCATTTTCAGGATTTATTTGAATTGCGTTTGTCAAACACATGTAATACACAGTTTTCAGAAGCTTCGCTCGTTTGCTCGTTTGCTTTGTGGTAAAATTAAACTTTTAAATACTTTTTAATAAAAAATAACCAGCATGTGAAAATGATTCCGGAAAATAATCTAAACAAAGATCGAAACATCGATTTAACTTGATCATTTACAAAAGTGCTTTATAATAAGTATAAACGATCGAACCGTGCGCCGAAAACATTAATCATTCTTTATTAGTTGTATAACATAATACGGGCTCGCAAATCGTAGTGTAGCCGAGCAGACGGTGATTCTACGTTTAAAAAATCAGATAAAATCGTCATAAAATTTTTTCGTTCGGAGCTTCGTTCTCGAGAAAATGGAAATACAGTGTCTGATCATGGCGAACCGAATCTACTTCCTGCGTACACTATATTTAAATATAATAATTATGAATATATTCGAACAAATGCAACGTTTCTCGTACAGAAATTATTAACAACGATATTCCCCATTTTCCCACGTTTTTATTAGCTCGCTTTCTTGTCCGTCTATTCGGTACAAATCTTACAATTGATTTGAAACTAACTTTCCGATGAGCTTTAAACTTTCAACATAGCACAGAACTGGATGACAATGCAATATTAAAAAAAAATTTTCAAAAAGACTGTTCAATTAATTTTCACAGGTAGAATCACCCCCTGCCTCATCGAGTACTAGTCACGAAAATGCGCGTTACTTTATAATACAGGGTGTCTGAAAATTCCTTCCACATCCGGAAACTGAAGGTTCTTCAGTTCATTCGAAGCAACATTTTCCAGATGTGGAAGAAATTTTAAGACACCCTGTAAACAACAAAGAATCGACAGACTTTCGACCGCGCGAATGGAAGAGATTCGATCGATTCCTCGCGACGCGAGATCACGCCGAGGGATGAAGCTGAAGCGTGTGCCCGATTGCGTGAGTGAAAAGAACCAGATAAAAAGAGAACTAAAAACGCCTTCGGGGTAGAATCTTCGGGAAAAAAAATGTCTCCGGGAGAAGAGGGGATATAGGGTCAGGGGCGAAAGGTGTAAGTTGGACAGGGTCCAGCATCGGCATGCCAACTCTCCACCTACCGTGCGCCTCGATGAACATCGCCCAGCAACCCCAGAAACCCTGCGAGCTGCCGGGCCGATGTTCTGCGGGCCGGTTCGCGGCGCGCCAGTTATCCTGGCGTTCCGTGCTCGTGCTCCACCAGGTAAATCCGTGTGAAAACCCGTCGCTCTGACCTTTGAACTTGGACAACGACTCCTCGTAGCCGCGCTGCAAGCCTTGTTCCCGATGCAGCTCCGCGACGGCGTCCACCGGGTCGAAGCCGAGCCTGTCCCTGTAATAGGCCTGCGTCGACATCTTCCCCTAATTCCTTGATCTCTTCTTCAGGGTTCGACGAAACGACACGGATCCACGTGGTACATCGGGGACCGCCCTTCTCTCGCACAATTCACCAACAAACCGCACCCTCTGTCCTTTATATATTCCTTTCGTTTCCAGTCGATTCCCGCACGATCACTCTGTCCACACTACCACGACGATTCAGACAATTTTCGAGGTACGAGGGTCGCGTACTATGGCACATAGAGTCGGAATACGATCGTCCCGACTCCTCGCAACCCTCATATTTCAGCGGGGTCGTCGGGGGTTGTAACGAGCCACGTTTCCAGTAGGTACGCCGCTCCTTTCTCCAACCACCGACCTTCGTTTCGATCGGACACAAGTTGGACACACTGGTCGCGCGCGCACTGCTGGTGAGAAACAACAAACCGCGTGAGCACGATCGATCGATTACTTGGATTCGTTCGATAGATAGCCGCGGAGCTAGTGACACCGGCGGGACACCACCGGACAATGCAGAGAGACAAGCAAGAACGGACCGAGCCACCGAAGAGAGGAGAGAAGAGAAAGGCTAATTTCGTTCCGCGGTGTTTGTGCGACGGTTCGTTCGTTCGTTCAGCACGTTTGCCCAGGCTCCAGACGAACGAACGAACCTTAACGAATCAACGACCGAATTTATCACGGCACGTCGCAGACGTAACCACTCAGCGTTTCTACGGCTGAAAGCGAGCCACGAGGTTGTTCAACAACGCGCCCAAGAGACCGATCGCTCCTCCTCGCTGACGGCTAGTTCAGCCGGCCAACTATATCCGAATAGACTCGGGAAACCAACCGCACCGGCTGCGCGGTTCTCTCCTTAGGATACCACCCCTACTAAACATGCTCGAGGAACATTTGACATCGTCGTTGGACAATTATTCAATTTCTAGCGATTCAATCAAACGAATATATAAGGACTAATGGGAACACAAGTAGCTCCTTGAGAGATTTATAGATATTGCTCAACAAATGTTAACCCTTCGCAGCAAATCATATGATACAGTTAACAAATCTGGTATATAGTAAATTAAATATGTATTTTCTTAATATTCTAAATTATAAATGTTGTAATTTTTCTAAAAATGTTGTTTTAATTTTTTAAAAATCGCTTTCCCTTAAATAAAACACAAAAGAGTGACCTTCTTTCAAGTTTCTTCATCCCAATTGAAACAATCACGCAGAAAAGGGTTAAACATCGACAATTGTTACGAAACTACTCTGGGTTCCGAGTACTAGGTCCTGCAATTTCGAACGGATCCCGAAAGTTTGCCTAACCCGAGACTCAATTGAACCTTGATACTAGCTCGGAACCCGATATCGTATTTTGAAAGCTAATGACTTCCTTACCACTCGTTTGTTGTAATAATAAATCGAGTTACAACGAGTGAGCGATGAATTATTGCAAAAAATAAGAGGTACGAGAATAAAATACTCTCAAATTGAAAGATTTGTTTTGAGAAATTATGAAGAAATTTATGGTTTGTACCAGTAATTAGGAAGGTGAAGTAAATTCTGTTTTCTTTTTAGTATCTGTTTCGAGTCTAATATTCGGGTACACTTGCTCGTACAACTATTAATAAACAAGCAAAATTTCGACTTGCGCCACGTTCATAATCACCGGCACACATCACCTACATATTCACTAATTGTTCACTGTCGAAGCAGACCAATTTCGAGGACGTTCCCGCACCGAGTACGATCGAAGAAGTCAGGTGCGTCGAACCAAGATCGAACAGGAAGTTAAAATCAATTGCAAAATTTCTCACCGAACAGACAGGCAAACAAACAAAGAAAACAGCGAGCTAATATAAACGTGGTAAAATCGGTTTATTTAAATGGCCGAAACGAATTTCCCAGGGAAGCGACGAAGTCAGAAGCGCGGCAGCAAAGGAGCCGACCGCCGGAGCAAGAACGATCGAAGCAAGAGCGATCGAGCACGCGAGCGAGTCGGCGATCGTACTAGCGAGTGAACGAACCAGCGACCGTCGATCCGAGCGTACTGCAAACAGAGAACCAGCAGCGAGCACCGATCTACCAAACTGACGGTCCACGAGACGCCCGGTGACTGAGAGACACGGCCCTGCCACACGGGAAACCCAAGACCATCGGGATCTCCGCATATGGTAATGGAAGCAATGGCATGTGGGTGTCGTCTTCTGGATCGGAGCGAAAACCAGCAACGGGAATTGCAACACACCTTATGTCTACACAACACAGTGCTCTCGCTAATGGTACTTCTGCGGCAATTCGGTTCACTTCCACGCGGTTCTACCCTTCACCAACCCTTCACTCCCGAGATTTCAGCTACGTACAACAGCGAGCGAACAGTAAAAACATCAGACAGGGTAGTGATCAAGATTTCGACTGGTACCCTTAACCCTTCGCACTATATACTTTGTAGTTCTACTTCTACCTTTCTACCCTACACCAACCCTTCACTCCCGAGATTTCAGCTACGTACAATAACGAGCGAACAGTGGAAACATCAAATAGGGTAGTGATCAAGATTTCAATTTCAGATGAATTGATTAAAAATTAACCCGTCACTGCATGAATTTTTTCACTGGGATGAAAACATTAAAAGAATGTCAGCTTTTGTATTTAATTTCAGGGAAAAGATATTAAAATAAAATTAAAACAACATTTTCCGAAAAAAATTAAAATAAATATACATGGTAAGAAAACACGCTTTTAGTTCGCTGTATACCAGATTCGATAATTGTATCAGATATGATGCACTATGCGGGCGAAGGGTTAATATTGGTCGAAATGATTTAAAATAGTAAATCTGAATTGAAGAGAAGTCTGATGATAATCGTGGGACGTGGTTGGCTGAAAGGTTAACGGCGGTCGGAAAATCCGAGGGAAGTTAATTGGATGAACGAGGGTGGCGAGAGGGTCGAAGAGGGTGCAAAAGAGAAGCGACGATCAGACGGTGGTTACGGGGGCATCGTAGAGAGTTGTAGAGAAATGATGGTCGGGTTTTGGAGTCGGCGACCCGCCTCGGCCCGCCACGGCCCGATTCCTCTCGCTTTTCCGTCTGGTCCGACGGAATTAGATGCGAATAGAAAATAGAGTAACGCGCGTGTCACGCGCCACGCGGTGTTAGGCGGCCTCTCCGCCTCTGACCAACGTGGTCCGTTGCTTAGACGACGACGGTTGTAGAAAGTTCGAGAGAAAGCGCGCGCCTGCTGCTACACCGGCGCAGCTCGCACGTAACACGCGCCAACGGAGTCACACATCGGCGATCGCTGATCGGAAAACGAGAACGCGAAAATCAAACAACAGAAGCTCAGGCTGCAGCCGCCCTTGGCTGCACTGGCTGCGCGCCACCCTCCTCGAACACCTCTGCCACAACTTTTCTCAACCGTCCCTGTCAAACTTTTAACACGGCTCTAGAATTCGTTCGTTCGTGCGCTCCGAATTCGTGCCATCCCTCGCCGAAATTAAGCAATATCAATTTTTCGGTATGTTCTCCGTCGAGTGCTGTGATTAATGGTTTGTGGTCAGAAGTTGTTCGCTTTTTATTTCATAACCTGCTCGCTACGAACTTGCTAACCTATTTAGAGCGGTTGGGAAACGCTACTTGTACTTGTTCTCGCAAGTTATGCCGTTGCCGACGAGTGTGTGACGTCATTAGCAAGATAACAGATATGTTTTACAGCATTTAGGCAATCGTCTCGGCGCACAGGTACGATCAAATATTAATGAAAAGAAATTTTTGCAGATATGTATCAATCGCAAGTGAAATTTGATTCTGTAAAATAATATATACTGTAATGTATATTAAGCACAATGGGTTGATAGACAGCGAAACTTTGTCGTGCTTGTTATGCGTAAAAGAATAGTGTATAATAAATGTTAAACGTTCTCAAAAAATAATTTTGCGGAGTATCAAATAATCATCGACGTTTCGATTCTAGTTTGAATCCTTTTCAAAATGTATTTGCATTGCGTCTGTAAAAATATATATATGTTGTTTGAGATTGTTCGATATTGGATAATATTTTGCAGCGATTGCTCAGGGAACAGTATCGAAACAAAAAGAAAACCGAAACTTCCTTTTATTGGCCTACGGTCACCGTTTGAAATAGAAGAGCTATTAAACCCAGGATCCCCGCTTTGAAGCGTCAGCGCCGAGCCTAATGGAGCTCAGGTTATCTCGTCGTGGCAACGACTCAGAGGATGCAACGGGTGGTGAGTTAATCTCGCCTTAAGAAGAAAACGATTCATAAGAGACGAATGAAGCCGGGTGACATCACGACAATCCGCGTTCCCGTCTCCCACCTGGCCTCGCACCTCCTACGATCTTTTCGTTGACCGGCTCTCGGCTCGCGGCCTTCTACAGCGAGATCGTGGAAAGGTAGCAATCGGTCTCGACGACTGCCATCGAACCGATATCACTGCATACGAAATGTCCTTATTCCGGCGATCGGAGCTTTCGCTTTCCTTACCGCTGTCTTTCTCCCACTCTCTCTCTCTCTGTATCTCTCTTCCTCTCCCTTCCTCGATCTATCCATTAGCAAGCAACTCTCGAAATGACTCACTCGTTTCGCACCCACGCGTTTCGAACCCCAAAGTAACACCTGGCATCCAGCAAACGAACCTTGGTTGCCAACCCTTGGTCTGAATCAGACATACAGCAATATCTTCAAGATAAAAGGCTATCTAATAACTCTATACAAGCTGTACCACCTTTCCAAAATCTTCAAGGTTTTTCTCGAAAGCTCTGCTACCTAAGAGAAAATTCTACAATCTCTGAGGAAGCTCATTTCTGAAAGCTGAGCGAGTCCTACAATTTTTTTAACATTCTTTGAAGATGCCCTACGATCTTCCTGAAAGTTCTACAATTGTTTCTACACGGTATACAATCTTCGAGGAAGCTCCATGATTTTTCTGCAATCTCTATGATCTTTGAGTAGACCTCAAAACCTTTTTGCAACACTAACGAGTTTTTGCGGAAGCTCTGAAATTAGTCTATCTACCTACAACACTGGAACGATGCACACAGTATTCTTCTTTGCAAACATAATACGACGACACAATATAGACACTGGACCCCTGGTTAGTCTCCTCGGAATTTCCCAACTTCCTGAGCAACGCGTACGATCGATTCAAGAGAACGGTGATGGACCAATTGCGAGACGCGGAGGAGGAGTAGGCTCGTCATAGTCCTCCAGCTGGAGCAAGCGTTACGAGATGTTAAGAGATAGGTGGGGTTTCCGTTGGAGAATCGGTGGCGAACGCTTGTGAAAACGCGAAACGAGGGATGTGCGTGGGGTCGAGGAGAACGAGGGGGCCAGGGAGAAGAAGAAGTCGCCACTCGTTATAGCGCTTCGACCGCGTGCTGCTCAAGGTTGACCGAACTATACGCGGCCGGAGAGAGTCTTCTCGGCTTCCAAGAGCTCTCCAGAGTCCTCCGAGAGAGGCCGGGTACATGCCGGGTACACGGACCCGTTATACTGCTGCGCCTCGCCTCGACGGTGCCGCAAGAATGCCGCCGAGCCGGCCCCTCCACGCCCGTCCAACTTATACCGATCAGATCCGATCCCAGTTCCGAGATCCCCCGATCTTCCGATCCCTCGTGCACGCGTTTCCTCCTTCCCCGTTTTACAGTGTCGATCGTCACCGCGAAATCTTCCTACCCTCGAACCTCCACTTTTCAACCCTCCTCAACCACTATCGGGATCAATCGAACTGCACTGCGGAATTAACGCATTCGCGACGGAAATGGGTTGTTGGTATTTGAAACAGCGAAGATGTTCGAGCAAATGAAAAATGAAGGAGAATTATTTTCAGCCTATTAACCCTTAACAGTCGAGTGGTGATTTAGAATTAGCACGAAAAATTGCGATACCATTATTCACAATATTATTATTATTTATTATAGACGGGAAGAAACCCTTTTTACATAAGTATTTACGAAGAAAAGAAAAAAGAGAAAGATACAAGACTACTTATCCAATAAGAGAGGGTTAAACATATTAAAACAGAAAATAACTTTATATTTTACTGGAGTTATGTACCGGAGATTCTGGAGGGTGACCTGAGCCCGAAGAAACTACCCCCGTCGCACAGTGGGGAAAATTGACTTTACTCGATTCAAAAAGAAATAACTTTCGATAGAAACGAGGTAGAGCGATGAATTTTTGTTTGTAAGTGAAAGCCAAATCTTAACTTTGAGAAAATTCGTCAAACTTGCACAATTTCAAGAAAAAGTCGTTTCTACGTTACCAAGAGCAGAAAATTTTTTTTATAGTTAAACAGTTAAACTTTTATTTTTTCAAGGTTAAAAACATTCGTACCGTAAATCTCCCTATTTTTCATTTTTCATTTAATCATTAAAAAAAATTCATCGTTAAAATTAAAATTATTTCTTTTTGAATCGAGTAAAGTCAGTTTTCCCCACTGTGGTCCGTCCCTAATACATATCGAGAGGTATATCGTAGTCCGTGCCAATTTCATGCGCTGCAACCATAAGCACCAGATATATCGTGTAACTGACAGCGCGGAATATCGTGTTGCCTGTCGTCAGAGTTTCCGAGAAGACAGGAAATCATACCGAGACTTTTCCGTGTTCGACTGACCTTCGACGTGTGTCAGAAGCGTCCCGCTTGACTCCTCTTTCGGCGTACCGTGCTATAGTAACACTAGAGGGTGGAATATCGATTACGGATCGCGACCTTTTAAATAGCAGCGAGAGAACGGGAGAGCATCCAGCCGCGTCCTCGCACAGCCTCGAACTTGATACAGCGAGAGCGGAGAGATCGTCTTATTTAGAAAGAACGAACTCTCCGCCTCCGATTCACGAGGATGCCTTGTCCTTGAGGATGGCCTCCGCGGATGGAATTCGCGAGAGGGCCCCGTAAATCCCCGGACGACCTTTCCCGCGGCGCTAGCCAGCCAGCCGAGCGGATCCGCTCGTTGTTTTCGGCGATAAAACCCGGCGTTATTCAATTTTCATAAGAATAACCAAGGAAATTTTTACCCTTTTTCAATCGGAGCTATTTTAACTCAAAAATTAAACACTTCTTCCGATCTAGAATAATTCCATTGTACAGAATCTTGGTCATTTTACATGATTTTTAATATGAAATTGATATACCTCATGCCAACATACTTAATAATGTAAAAAATATTGTAAATAATGGTACAGCAATAGTCATTATCCTCAATTCATTCAAAATGATTATTTAAAACCTTGTGTATTCAACATATTTGCACAAATTCTTATTTCAAGACTACGAATTAATATAGGGTTAAATGTATCGAAGGAGGAACCAAAGAGAGGGGATGAAGCACATTTAAAATAAAAATTCCAGATCAAAGGATGGATGAACACAGTGGAAGCTAGAGTGAAAGAGGAGATAAAAAATACTGATAGTGGAAATAGAAAGCTAGGAGGTAAAGCGAAAAATAATTAAGAACAAAAATGGGTTACGAGACTACAAATTAACACATTAGCGAGTAAATTCTGAGAAATTTTCTAATGCTTTTAGAGAAACGTAAACAAGCTGTTGACAGAAACACAGTAAATGGATACGCTGTTGGCAACACGAGACCCCCCTCTACACAAAATCACGAAACGTGGATCCAGACGCTTACTCATTCATTTTACATAATTTATAAACATTACTTTTGCTCCGGCGACGAGCAGCGTCGTTTCGGTCTAGCGTCGTCCGACGACGCAACTCAAACTGGTTTTCGAGGCTGCCGGCAGACTCGTGAATTAAGAAAAACATTTGTTCGATTCTTTCACCGACTGACCAATTAACCCTTTGCACTGTAAACTCGAGTCTCGCGGCGACGTCTCCGGCACAGAATTCACGGGACACGTTCGTGTCCCGCGATTTGAATTTGAAATGGAATTCTAGTTGTTGCGCAATTTTCGAAGGCGTGTATTTCGAAAGGCTCCGAGGACAGTCAACGATATACGCAAGGCCACGGAATCTTGGAATCATTGACGAAACGATTCCTTCGGGTCGATGCATGCGAGAATAATCGTCGTTTGTTACGCCCTGCCTGTCTCGAAGCTCACTTGCACTTTCGCGGGTCTGTTAACTCGACAACCAAATACGGCTTTCGGCTTGAACGCGACGGAGGTCGCGGGTACACCGAGGTGGGGACAAGGTATATTAACCGAACGAGCAGAAGGAGAACGAGATTGGGCCGAGGCTGCGACAGGGGAAACTGAGATACCACTGTCGGAAATGGGGAAAATTCGAAATACCTTATAGAAATTTAATAATCAACGGAGAAACAGCCCTGGCGACTCCTAAGGACGACATTGAAAATTTCTTGGCACTTATTATTATTATTTATTATAGACGGGCAGAAGCCCTTTTTATATCTAAACGAAATAATACTAGTACAATCAATAGGTAATATCATATAATCCTGCGTAGTTGCATTTGAAAATTTTGCAATTAGTGGGTGCACCTATTAGATTCCTAAACAGCTCATAGCGCGGCTAAGATGCGGAAATTCCGAGAATTCGATTAAATACTGGCTGAAGGACGAGGCAAGAGGATGCGACCTATGCGAGGACAAATATAGATGCTAGAACATTAAACAAGGGAATGCAGGATAATGGGGGAAATGATCAGGATCAAGGATGCAGTGAGCGGGAATAAAGACAGAAATGTTGAAGAGTGGTTGGAGGAATTGAAGAGAATAATAATTAAAATAAAAATGCGTGAAATAAGATAGATTTGTACAGATAGGTTAATGTAAACCAAATTATATTTCTCAGCTATAAGGCTGAAATAAAGCAAACTCTAATTCTACATTCCTAAACAGTGTTCTACGAGTTGCATCAGTTCCATATGCATCAACAGAAAGATATAGAAAGGAAACGGCGACCCTGAAGCGGCATTAAAAATTGCTACGTTATTCAAAATATTTTCCATGAAATTTCTTCTTACTTAATAGATTACCAACAGTGTTCTACTTGTCAAATAAGTTCCATATGCAAAAACCAATAAATGTAAAAAATAAATATTCCAAGTCGGAGTGTCAACAACTCGATACGACTGTACAACCCAGTTTAAGGGAAGAGGTTCGGCTCCCACGCGTATCTGCCGAGCCGATATCTCAGAAAAAACAAGGTGTGTCGTCTGCTGGTCGTTCACGGATCGGCCGATCAAACTTTCCAGCGCGAAAACAGCCTCGAATCCGACTGAAATCGGTGATTCATGCGACGAACGATAAGTATATCGCGGGCCGCGATTAATCTGCATTCCGGTCGGAGCAGGAGGGGACCTTGGTGCGCCGTCGAGTCGCGATCATTCGGCCCCGGAATTTCAGGACAATGCCGTTTCACTTTCGAGACGGTTTTCCAAATTTCGTCGGGGCCCGCGAAACGGTCGTTTTCGTTCGGTCTCGTTGGCTCGAGACGGCGAGAGAAGAGTGCAGAGGCTACGACCGATTCGGGCCAGAGAATAGGTCGATCGGACCAAATTAAGAAATTCCAGGTACACACCGTGAGCAGAGAGAGAAAGAGAGACGACGACAAGGAGGAGGGCTGAGAGACGAGGAGAGTACGCTCTGAGAAGTACGTGATCGCCGTGTCTCGCGGAGCCGGTTTGTCATAGAGCTCCTCCGGCCGCGTCGCGCGTCTTGTCCTGTCGCGTCGGCCTGCAATTATTACGCAATACCCGTATTCGATGAAAACGACTTTCTTCTTATTCACCTCGCCGCGAGAAACACCGCCTTCTAGTCGACCCGACGGGACCACGTACAGCTGGCCGAACGGTTCCTCGGACAGAGATGCAACGCGTCGCATCCGAGGAATTTCGTAACTCCCACCACGCCGAACGATTCTCTAGACACTTTCTCAATGTTTCTCCTGGATCTATACTCTTTTTCGAATGCGCCCTCGTTCGTTCGAGGATCTACCCCGAAGGCCGCGAAACGAGTCGCGAGAGCTCTACGATTTCTCTGTAAACTCCACGATATCTGTGACAGCCCCACAATTTTGTTTATCAGCTGTACAATCTTCGTGAAAGTCCTACGATTTTTTTTTATAATATCTGTACACGACTTCTGTGAAGGTCCTAGGGCAACTGCACCAGTAAATGAACGCAATAATTGTTATTAATAAGTATCAATAATAATAATTATTACCAATAATTACTAGAATGCAGTGTTCATTGACTGGTATTTTTTATATATTTTACTTAACGTTTAATAAAGAAAAATAATAATAATTTCATTTTATTTGTGTTCACTTTAATTCACATTATTTTTTTAACTGGTGCAGTTACCCTACTATATATTTTTTTAATAACAATGTTGAAATCGGTGCGATTTTTCTACAGGTTCTAGGAACTTTTTGGAAGATCTGCGATTTTTCTGCAGGATCCAGAACCCCTCTGGCAGCGTCGCGATTTTTGTTTTGCACGGCCGAATACCTTTTCGCGAGGGATAACGGAGCAGAAGTCGATCGAGGGATCGAGAACCGCTCGTCATCGTTCGATCTCTCGTGCATCTCGACCGCTTCTCCCCATCTTTTCACGACTCGTTTCGCCTCGATCCCGGTCGAGACCGAATTCCTGGAGCCCATGAATCGTCGGCTCGAAGACGAGTCAAACGGGACGAAACGGGTACGAAACCGTCCCACGAACTCAGCCGGCTCCGAATGGGAATTCTACGAACTGAACCGAACTTTGAGCGTCCCCTAACTTACTGTGGCTAGATAGGTTGAGGGGAAAGGAACGGGGAGAGCGTTGTTGAAGCGATCGTAATCTTGAATGAACACGAAATCGTTACACGTATTTCTTATTTGGTTGAATCGCCGTGACACGCCTCACCGTTTCGACTCGATGCCGTTTCGTGATTACCAACAAACGCGACGCGCTTAATGGCAGGAACGAGTCATCCCAGCGAAAGAGCAACAGAGACTGGAGTAGTGTGTACCTCGGTTCGTTCGTGTCCGACGAAGATGGAAACACGTGTAGCGATGGGTACTCGACGCTCTCGCTCCTCTTAGAACACTTCTCTTTTTCTTATATAAGAAGCGTAATTAACTCTACCGAATCTCCTAAACATGTATATCCCCTTTCTAATAATAATAGGATTGAATTTATCCAGATTACTTGAACGCGTATACTCAAACGCGAAAGTGTGCTAACTAATTTCTCACAAATTACAGGAAAACATTTTCAAAACTTGGCGAGCTTCTCACAAGGAAATTTCTACAACTTCACGAATCCCAAGAGAAAAAATCTCTACAACTTCATAAGTTGAGAGAAGAAAAGATTGTACAACTTCAGGAACTATAAAAGAAAAAATTTCTACAACTTTGCAAGTTGCGAGAAAAAAAGGATTTTGTACAATTTCACGAATTTCTCACAAAGAAATTTCTACAACTCCACGAATCCCAAAAGAAAGAATTTCTACAACTTCATAAGTTGAGAGAAAAAAGGATTGTACAACTTCACGAACTATAAAAGAAAATATTTCGATAACTTCGAAATTCACAAAAAATTCTCGAACAACAAAAAAATTTCTATAACTTCAAGAATCGTGCCGGAAAAAATAATCTGAAATTGATCGTTTCATCGAGCTCGGTTTTTGCATCGTTAAACGTAAATTCTTCGATATTGACAACAACATCTTAGACTCGATGCTGGAAGACTCGAGTTTATAGTGCTTGGAGTGACCACAACAAAGTCGAAACTTGGCGACGTACGGTAATTGCGCAACGTTGGTATGTCAGCGGGACAATGCGGGACCGTTCTCACGATTTTCAGCCATTTCTCGCCCATAAAATCACCCCTAAAATACCTTACCGCGTACTCTCGTAGCTCTGTGTATATCCAAAGCGATTCGAACCGATCGTAAGCCCTATTACTCCTCAAACGAAGAACGAAAGAAAGAGAAAGACGAAAGAGCATAAAGAAAGAAAGAAGCAGAGAATGGTGGCACACAACGGGGGAACGGAGCGTGACTCACGAACGCCTCGTGTTTTGCTGTCGGGCCACGGGGGTTCGAAAGAATTTCGACTGAATGCCTACACCGTAGCCCGATCAAATTATTCCGATCACACCTCTCGCGGGACGTTCAACTAATATATTCTCCTAGGTTCTTTTAAAAAAAACTCTTCGAAAGTTGCACCTAAGACAAAGACATCGCCTCTAGCTCTCACTAGATCGATGTTTGTGCGTCAGTAGTCTCATCCGACTTTTCTATGACCTTCCAGGATCTCCAAAAGCTATCGCCAAATTGTCGCAGGAGGTCCAAGCAGTGCGTCGATCAAACAAAACAGCGAGAACAGATTAGTATGAAAATTAAGCACATCCTTTGCCCGCACCAGAGATGGAAACGACGACGGAGAGCGGCGCGCGAGCACGTGTCAACGCGCGACAAAAACACCCGCGAGGAATCCGAACCGCTTCTCGTTTCGTTGTCCGATGGTCGTTGCGCGAGACGAGGACTCGTTATCACCTGTGTGTTTGCACGGTGGTTTCCGTCACTCGATATATAGTCGGCCGCACGATTAACCTGGGGATCGGTCCGCGAAACAGGACGGGGGAGACAGGTAGGCGAAGCGGGACGGCGGGAAGAAGGAGAGCGAAGTAGTAGGAGGAATAGAAACGTACGCGACAACACCGAGGACACGTATCAGCGTGAGAGAGAGAGAGAGAAAGAAGGAATTGACTGACTGACAGACAGTCGGACAACATGCACGCGTAGCGACACACACACACAAAAACAAGCCGACCGTGCTCAAAGAGACGTGGCACTGGAATTTCGTGGCGGAGCGCGACACACACCGCGCGCACCGACGACGACACAACGTTGACGAAGTCGACGCGACTCGCGTATCCGGAACCCTGCCGTAACACGGCCAGGTAGCAGTAGAAGCTCGGCTCGGCTCGGCTCCGCTCGAGAGGAGGACAGAGTCCACCTGGGTGTCGAATAGAGACGGAGAGAGAAATTCCGTGCCGTGGAAAGAGACGGAGAAGTTGGGCCCGAGAAGGATGAATGGGCCGAGGAAAGAGGAGCAACGAGTTAGAGGATAAGTCCGGAGAGAGGAGTGGGGAAGCAGAAGGGAGAACCGACGTCGGAGGCTAAGAGGAGAAGGATGAAACGGAGAGAGAATGGCGACGTCGCGAGCGCAAGGAGAACGAAACGGAGGAGGCTCGCGGGAGAAGAATGAAGATGAGAGAGGAGGGACAGAGGGAGAGAGAGAGGGGAAGAGAAAGAGAGGAAGGGGGAAAAGAGCGAGCGAGCGGCTTGCGAGTTGGAGAAGACGCGATTTGCCGCTCCGTCGTGTAGAGCACGTCGCCTCGACACAGACTGCGCCGGCCTGGACAACTGCCGCCCACCCAGGCTGCCTCTACCAAACAGCCAAAGAGGTTCCAGAACCTCTCTCCTCTCCTCTCCTACACGGTCACTCCTTCTCTCTGCGCCTCTCACCTCGCCGCGCGGCGTGCCCCCCGCCATTGCGGCTCCGTTCATCCTTCACTTTCTCCACCAGACAGACAGAGAGAATAATAGCCGATAGGGGGCTCAAGGGGTGAGAAACCGGCACACCGATGACCCCGTGGTGGGGATTCGTGATACGGGCCTAGAGAGAGCAACTAGGGACACCGCAGGTTGCTCTCTCGCTATGGTAGGGACATGCAAGAGGCGGCTGCCTCTCTTTTGACAGCGACCTGGCCCGCAGAATCGCTGCCGTTACGAACAGGTTCGTAGGGCAGGTCGCGAACCATCGGACAGGCTTCCAACAATCCCTTCGCTGCAGCGGGCTCGAGTTTGAAAAATCGGTGGGAACTCGCGAATTTTTTTTTCAGATCTCGATAACCTGGCTGAATTGATTAACGTTCAAAATTTAATTATCCCCACGGTAAAGTTGCCGATCTTATTGTTAAGAATAAGAAAATATTGTGACAACTCTGAATACTTTTTGCCGAGTCGTTTTAGTTAAATAGAAGAGTCAATGTGTGATCGAAATTATTGGATTACGTTACTGGAAGTAAATTGTTGATTTAGAATTGAAGTTTTTGTTATTGTTGGAAGATCCACTAGATCCATTAGAAAGTCTTTAACCGTGTCCCATGGACTTTTAAAGATTGTGAAATAATAGTACTATAACGGCATACACGTTGTTCTATTTGGAGCAAGAATATCAAAATCCATATTCCTTCACTCGGTTCCTAAATTGAATCGACTGTTACATTCTATCAAACGGAATTGCCAAATAAAATTATGAAAAATAAAAATTTTAAGAAAAGTTGTTTATCAAATAGAAAGTTATTTCGTGGAAAAAATGCATAAAAAAATATACAGTCTAATGATCTAATGACTGTTCGGTAGCCAACTCGACACACTTGTACATGTGTGTAGGAGCGACGGAAATGACGAATGGTAGCTGTTCACGAGCAGCAATCACTAGGAATTATCGCGGACTTGAAGCGTTTAATAACAACCAATTTTTTCGAGCAATAAAGCTGGAAGTTCCTACGTTATTCGCTGCCCCATAAAACCGGTAATGATCAAACTGCTCGGGCATTATCGCCAGCAAATAAATCGTGGAAGTTAAATCCTACTGCCGAATCGCCGAAGATTCACAAGAGCGTATAGTAGCACAGAATGGTAACGTCTGATTCAACGTATACTGGTAACGAGGTTCTATAACCAATTAGCTAGATCTAACGCTCGACCGTGTTCTCACCTATCCCCTCCCTTTTCCGAACGAGATTGTAGCTGGAAAGAAACATCAAGAGAGAGAGAGAGACACTAGACAGTCTCGTGATAAGCTAACACACGCACACCGAGGAAATATTCATGAATCTGGATCACGGTTATCGCGGGTAATTCGAGAAACGGACAATCGATTTTGTAGAATAAAACGATTCTTGAAATAATTGAATCGGCCGCGAACTTTCCTGCTTTCGTATCTAGAACGCAGCTATATACAGTCCGATAATTACCACAATCGCTCGGTATATATCAGACTGTTCCGTGTGTGTCGTTTCGTTATCGCATCGACCGGCTATCTTGTTTGGAATTTGAAATCGGGGGAGATCACGAATTTTCGATCAGTAATTTCTCGAAATTAATTAAGAAGCGAACTCTGAACTGTCGTGGGTAGAGTCATCGGAGAAGCATGTGCACGATTCGACTCCTAAGTCCGTCGACGGACGCTCGGTTGTTCTTTCGTCGCCGCTTATGATCTCGCGGTCGATTTGACGTTGGAACGCCAAGATGAAGAAATCCTAAGCGAGCGTTTCGAAAAAAAAACTAAATTACAAATCTGCAAAGATGTAGACATTATAGAAATACAGATATTATAAAAATTATTTTATATTAATATAGAAATTATAGAAATATAGAAATTGCGAAAATTATGTGAATATAGAATAGAAATTAAGAGCTATTGTAAATAGGCATATTTTCTCTCTACGTTGGTTAACTAGGTTTAAGTATAGGTTAAAGTTAGTTCAGTTAGTGTATAAGATAATTATACAGGAATATTGTTATCGTAACTGCGGTTGAATAGAAAGGAGGAAAAGTCTTACGGATTTGTAACCTAAGGGGAATCAACTAAAGTATATGGATATAGAAATGATTCTCTTCGGGTGTTGCACGTGTTCGATCAGATAATGCTGCAGGATGTTTTCTAAGTTCGCTCGACTAAATAGACGAAGGTGTTACGTACGCGGCGGAGTAGCGGCGCTGTTATAGCGGGATGACCCTAAGCAGAAGAAGGCGCTGAAGAAGGTGCGGAGAGCGGCGCGAGACGGTCGGTCCGCGAGGCGTGAGAATTCCTGGGGGCCTGGCGCGCGGCCAAATGCACCTAATTTTTTCGTCGTAGATCGTTCCTAACGTCGCCGATATATATATATATATATATACATATAATCCGGCGTCTCTTGTTTATGCTAACCAGCGAAGACCCGCGAAGGGGACCCGCGTAACAGATGTGCGCGTTTAATATGTGGTCGTAACGGCCGCCTCCGCTAGGCCCAATCCGCCCAATGTTTATCTTATCCGGATAAACGATAACGCCGCACGTCGTATAAAATCGCGGGACTTATCTGCCGGCTTGGTCGCTTCAAGAGGAAGCTAAGAATCGTCGGGCGAGGATCTGGACAACCGTAGAGACCGGTGTTTGTCAGAAACTGTCTTCGTTTTGGTCCAAAGCGGCGTTAAACCTCTGAGGAGTCCCAGGCTTTAAGGCAGACCGGCTCTAATCGGTCGTGTCAACAGCGTACACACTTAACTCGACGCTTAACGACCACTCCAAACTCCCGGGACACCTAACGAAACCAACAGCGAAACCACTGAACGCCGTTCAGTGAACACGCGTTCCCGTGTGGGAAAAACGGGCCCATTAGATACACCGGGCTCCTAACCAGATACCAGCTACACCCGGTGCACGTGTGTCCCGTTAGAGTCGCCTGGCTCATTTTTAGGAATTTTGACGCGCCGAGTGGTTTACGACGTCGACGATGGAAACCCGCTAGCTTCGAAGACTGATCCCCGGCAGCGTTCACTGGTTTTTCGGTGCGAATTTAAATCTGCAATTTATACAATCTTTATAGTCAATCAAAAATAAATAATCAATTTATCTTTGAAGTCAATGTTGACGGACATTAAGATCAGCAATCTACTCGTACAATTTACGGATCAACTTTAGTGGCTTAATCCTAGCAATAAAAAATATACCTTTCCATTTAATCTTGATACGAATAAAAATAGTCGTGTAAATCAAAGTGGTAATATTTGGTGAGCCCATCCTGTATACCCAGAGAAATACATTTGTCGAATAATTCCTCACATCCTTGCAATCTCGAGATTCGTAAAATGAAAATATTACAACAAAAATCAAATAAAAACACAATAAAAAACGTTGCACCGAAATCATTCATATTTTTTTCTGTTTTAAGAACACAGTAAATTTTGAAAGAGGATTCTGCTGTTCAATTGAATTGTTCTGAGAATATATCAATCATTGTATAATACAATTTCTACGTAAAGATATTGTTTGTCATTGTATCTTATAATTATACTGAGTGCTTCTTTTTTTGCACAGTGTGCTACCTGTATTGTGGGAAATATCAAAGCGAAGACATCGGAGTCCCTGTTCATGCTCGTTTCGCCAGCGTTGATATTCGACGAACGATGGCGCCGAGCGGCAGGGGTGCTAGATTCCCACTGTCTAACGTTATTTAGCGTATGTCTATTACATATTCGATGAGCTCGTGGTTCGTTCGTTCGCAGTGTCTCGTTGACCCGGATCACAAACCCGGCAACATTTTTTCTCTGCTTCGATTTTTCTTTTTTTCCCTCCCGGGTCTCTCCTCTCCTTCTTTTCCCCCGTTGGCAAGTTCACGCATTCCTAACTGTACCTCGATCGAACCGAAGATTACTGCACGAAATATATATTAAAACGAGGATTCCCCAAGATATTTAGTGTGACCGTGAACGCTGGAACTTTGACTTCACGGACGAACCTCCTAGTGGATCTAACCTCCAGCCATGATCGCTTCGGAGTCACGTCGACGCCGAGGAGAATACTCTGTTGTGGTTTCGCAAACAGGTGAGTCACGGGACAACGAAACACTCTGACTAATTAGCCGGGGGAGATTAAGGGCACGTTTGTCCAGTCTCGGGTGTTCGAGGGAAAAATGACGCAACACTCGAAGCCTAGCCACTCGACCAGCTATCTACCCTCCGAGTTTGATAGACAGCGAATTTGATGCGTTTATAACAGAATCGAGTAGATGTACTTTAAAACAGTAAAAACATTCCAAGAGTTTCAAGATACTGTTATATTATTTTCAACTTATTAGCCATATTAAGAATCCCTAGTAGCACAAAAATATTGAATAAATATCTTGTTCAAATATTGGAAAAATATTTTTTGAGCCACACTTTTTCATATGAGATAAATATTGGATCTAACTATTGTATGCATGTTTAAGAAATGTGAATTGAATGTTTAGAAAATATAAGCTAAACATTCAGAAAATATAAACTAGATATTTAAGAAACATTTTTTAAATAACATTGTTATATTATTTTCGACCTATTAGCCATATTAAAAATGAAACTAAATATCTGTCTCACTCAAGTTTCACTCCTCCAGTTACAAATCTCAACATTTCCGGAAAAACTCGTTGAGAGTATCGATTTCTTGCGCGTGTCTAAAATTGTCACAGTTGGAGAGTATTTACGCAAACTAAAAATTTTCTATTCGAATTACGAGAAACTGAGGTGAGATGGAAATGGATTTACTATGTTTATCAGGTTGGAAATTATCTAACAGTGTTTACTAGTGTTTTCACGGTTTTGAATTACATCAGTAGTCCATTAAACGTCTCCCAACGGAGAAAAGAAACGACTTCGGCAATGTGATTCCCAAACCCTTTCCGCTATAAATTACCGAATGCACCTGAGGACTCAGGTACCTCAGGTGTCTCCGGACATCTAGCGAGCAGCTGGCGAAGCCTCGTTCCGAGAAACCTGTCGCGATAAACCTGGTGACCACAAGGGGACGGATTATCCCTTTAACGAACAAAAGGGCGGTTCGTCACGATTTTGCCACGTTTTTCTAAAAGGAGGTTTCGAAGAGAGAAAGAGATGAAGCGACTGACTCTCCGTTCGACTGGCAGTCGTCGTCCGTTGTTAAAAGGTTGCAACGATACTTGACACTGAACTTCGCGACGCACGCCATGACCGCGCGAGCGATTTATTCTCGAGCGCGTACCAAATCTTAAATAGCAGCTCGTTAAGAATAGGAGTCAACAACATTGGCAACGGTGGCGCAGGGGTGACTCGAAATGAATTTCAAGTTCAAAGGAACCGAATAAACGCTGAGCTATCGACGATTATCGCGGAGATAACGGATCTCGCTAATATTTAAACGAGACATCGCAAACACGCCCTCGCTGACACACACCTGTTGCGTAAAATAGTACTCTACGTTCTTCGTAGTAACAATTCGTGAATGGACACCACTGTCAATATTCAACGATCTCTGTTCGTCCGATGCTACAGCCCAAAATAGATATCACTACTAAATTGATATTAACCTTCAATTCCTCGAACTCCACTTTATACATAACTGGTTGATTAAAATTTTTATCCAATGAAATGACTACTTTAATTCGAAATGAATATTTGCTGGGGTGGTCGACACGTTTGTTTTTACTCGAAACAATGAATTTAACGAACGAATGAAATGAATGAAAATTTATCGAACTCCACTTTATACATAACTGGTTGATTAAAATTTTTATATTCAATGGAATAACTACTTTAACGTACTGATATTCTAGCTACTATTTTTATGAATTAATTAAGAATCTGAACAAGTTGGAAATTGGCGTTCGTATATACTCCTGATATGTCCGCCGTTTTAAAATGCAACCAGCTCGGTCAGGACACGAATGCATAGAAAGAGAGACGCATACTTCGAACAATAGGCAATATTTACGAAACAATTGTTTAACATTATTGTTGAATAGAAGCATTAAAATCAGCGTGCAGCGTGAACTCTTTCAAAACGTTATATCTCAGAAATTAATAATAATCTTAGTTCTTACTCTGTTCCAAAAAAAAACTCAAAATCTTAATCTTGAAAAATTTGGCCACGAAAAGCGGGTTTCGAGAGCATAGTGTGTATGTAGGAATTTTCGAGGGACAAGAACCGACGCAAGAAGTGGAAAGATTCCGCACGGTGGATGCTAAATAACGCGAGCAGTATATCGCGGAGGAGACTAGCGGGAATGGAGGGAGCATCAGACGGCGGAGAGTATCGTTTCGCGACGCGCGCGACTTCATCGCGCTAAATTTATGGTTTTCCGCGAACGCGGGGGATATATCCTGGAGGCGAGAGTGCGAACGCGTGCACGCGCGCGTTTAAGCTTGTCCCGATGAATGAAGACGGTCGCGTCGCCTTGGCGGTCTCGATCAGAGAGGCGGACAGCCGAGTAACGAGCGAAACGGCGATTCAACCGTGTCGCCACCGCGTCGATGAACTCTGCACGGCCGAGCTGAAAACCTCTCGACCGCGGTCACGGTCCATGGAATCTTTAACGGAGAGGTTACATCGGTTCGCGGTGCCTACGCTGGTTGCATCGACGGTGTCGGCGACGGTAATGCTCGAGTTGGGAGCGGAGGCGGCAGGGTAGGTCGACTCTCGCATTAATCTAGGAGTGTGGAGGCGGCAACAGGTGCTCGGGTCACGGTTCGATGCCCCAGCCTCGAGAACATCTTCTCGTTTTTTTTCTTCCGCTTCCTATCGTTACGAGAAATCGCCTGACGCATCGAATGATTTCCTAAATATACACATTACGCGTTTCGTACGAATCGCTCAATCAAATTTTATCGTGCCGGTGTAACGTGATCGAAAACATCGTTTCACGAAATTGCTCGCGATAGTGTCTTGTCAAATAATTTTGGTAATTATTTACTTTGAGGGCCTCTTCACCGATTTTGATGACCTTGAAGCCGTTTCTAACCAAACACAAAATGAATAACACTTATTAAATTAATTAACGAAACTTATTAATTTAACACTTATTTAATTAATTAAATGTTTCATGAACTAATCGTTTTTCGACATACCCAAGTGAATTCTTTTCCGTACAGAGAATAAAATGCAGCATTGATCGACGCGTAAACAAATCCATACGGTTTCATTAAGGTAAATTAGCTTTCGTACATCGACCCGTCGATCTGCAAAAAAAACTGGAACATCGGTGTGTGTATCTCTTGGAACCCCGTAAAAACATTTTCTTCTGAATAACTGCCACCTAAAATGTATATAGTATTTTTTTTACCGTGTTGTACGGGGACCTGCTGTGTCAACATTGACAGTTTCGCGGTGACCGTCGAGACTGGTTACGACGATTCGTCTCGCTTAATTGCCGATAGTTTCGATAAGGTATCTCTTGTTCCTTGAAGGAACGATGTTCCAGTGGACAAATCGGCGAGAGTGTTGGTTACTAGAGCATTCGCGATAACCGGAGCCGATAGCTCGCTATAATTAGGAGTAATTAATGCTCGCGTGCTGGGATACGTTGCACATCCTCTATCGACGTTTGAGTTGAGGTTCGTTGCGAGACCGCGGTTACGTCGATCGAGCAACGACCACTTTAACGATCCACGGCGAGCGAAAATGGTGCGGAACCGAGCGTACGCCCCTTTTGTGAGCGCGAATCAGAGCCTGTAACTCGGTGGAATCGGACGTGCCCCACATGCACGGGCTCTTTTGCATAACATACGCGTGTCCAGCCGCGAGAAATCGTAACGCAGCCCCGGTAGCTTTTTACAAAGCTGATAGTTTTCGCCTGTACAGCAATCGAAGATCGAGAATCGCGCGCGCACGCGTACTACAAAAAATTCTCACGGTAAGACGAGATCGCAGAGTGTAATCCGATATTTGCTCGGTTTCGAGTGTCTACTCCTGGTCAGCACCCCTCGACCAAGGTCGCGATCGAACCGCGAACGATCGAAGATCCTCTCTCATCGATTCGCAGTATATTTTATCGATCGACAGATCCCTATTTATTTCCTTCTAACGCGGTAGCAGATTTCCCCGTCGTAATTGTTTAACAATAAATAACGAATCTCTAGACAAAATGAAAATTTTCCAGCTGAATTGCAACAAACTGGAACGAAGCAGAAATTCATTTTCTTTCTGTAGTATAACTTAACTATAATGTAGATATATATAATATAATGATACTATAATTGACTGTAACTATATTAATTATATTGTATTGAAACAAGTTTATGGTAAAATGTATGTTCGATTTTAATCGTCTGAAAAGGTCGAAATTAACATAATAATGTTTTGTATTCGATCTATTCATTTTTCTTCCTATCATAAATTCGTAACATCCACTGACTACACTATCCAATAAATTTCAACTTTTTGGTGGATCTTGTAGAGTTTTTCGCGCTGATTCCGAATCTTCCCCACCGTTGTAATAAATAAATAATCCAAGTTGCAATTTACGGTCATCTTGTAACACGCCGACGGCCGGCGTCACGTGAGATACGTATGAATGACTAATTACCCTATTAATTGTGCTATTAGTCCAAGCTCCCACAACGTCGGTATCGATCGTTGCACAACTCGTTTCTTCTAATACTCGACTCAAACAAGGTTAATCTTATCTGCGTTGATTGCCAAGATTTATATTACGTTCCGAGACTATCGAGATATTAATTAAATATAGTAACCGATAAATACTGTGGTGGCGGAAATGAATATAGTAGCAGGAAGAAAACTTTGAAAATTCCTCTCTGCAACATGTTTGTACTTGCAGGTTTCCAAAATTGTGTAGGTTTTCTCAAAATTCTAACAAATGTAAATATTATTCCGGTTATCGATCGTAAGATTATTAAAAACAAAAGATGATTAAGAAAACACATTAAAGCAATTTTGCTAGTTAGATTAAATTATTCAAATTAAATAGAATTTGATATTTTAAACTTTCAACGTTTCGATCCTAACATGGATCTTTCTCAAGAAAGAAGAAAACTGCGTCTGTAAATTTTAATAGAAAATTCAGTATTACTATTGTTATAACAACGGATTTAAATACATACTGTATTAAATTTCTTCCTTTAAGTATTATTTCAAAAATTCAGTTTAAAAAGATAACTTCAAATACTACTGTATTAAATGATTAACTTGCTTTATGAAAATTTTAAAAACGAAATTCAGCTATATAAACACGTGTTGTTTCTATGCAGGTGCACACGTTACTGTGGCAAAGACACGAGGCTGATAGAAACAGAACTAATCAGAAACTAATCGTTCTAACAATTGTACCCAGAATTGCCAGATAAGACAGAACTGTGAAGAGCCTAGAGAAAATTGTCCTAGTACATTTTTTATCCCAACTAACAAACAATTTCCCAAATTAAGCGTGTCTTTATCGATTGAACGGCGCTGGACTGCTGTCGACTAATCGACTTCCGAGACACGCGGAACGGGGTGGAGGATTGATGGTCGCCGGCCGCTATTACCATTCATTTACAACTCATTACCCGCTCACATTCTCGTCGATTACGTACACCCTGTCAATTACCACGAGACACGGGGTTCGCGAATAGTGCGCGTACGTGCGCGACGACACTTGTCCGAATGTCGAATGTCGCTTAATATAATGGTCGGAACCCATGGTTGTAATTCGAAATTTCGAATCAATGGCGGGAACTTCCGCTTCGAAACATTCAAACATCTCGCGCGAGACTGAATCATTCGTAGACGAAATAATCCAGTGTACGAATCGCTGTTCGCAGATGTTAAATTTAGATCGTTACCGAATTAAGGGAGTCGACTCGTTTCCAGAACCGCGGGGGTGCGGGACGCGCCCTCTCAATTCTCGACAATGGAAGAAAGTTCTATTTTACTTTACGTTTACGGCGTTTATTCTTATTATAAAATGATAATATTTATTATTGAAAGTGTATCCGCTAAACAGTAACTTCAAGAATAAAAAAATCGGAAGAACGACCGCCTTATAATGAGTGAATCACATTTCACAAGGGGATAAATTGAAATTCTTCTCGATCGAAATTGTAGTAATATTAAATTTTGCGTTTTCGGCGCACGGTTCGATCATTAATAGATTAACAGTTTGCAAACTGTGAAAACACAAAATTTAATATCAAAAGGGGATGTACGTCCTAGAAAGTCGATCGACTAAATAAAAGAAAATTAACATTTACTTACCGGCGATCCGTAAGACGGCTCTGTCGGCAGGGTCCAGCTGCAGGATACTCAGTGGCTTGTCCTTTACCCATTCCTTCAGGCTTCCGTCCAGCTCGAACTCCATTATCTGCGAAGGTGGTTGTCTTCTCCCTTGTCTTCTCTACACCATATTTGGAACCGTTTTTAGCACCAACCACCGAAGCGATTTCACAAATCACGGCGACACAGAGATCCCGCACAGGGTTCGCGCGTCGTGTTTGCGTATAGGTGTCTCTCGTCTTCTCGCAGAGACGATGCGCGTCGAGTAGCAAAAGTGGTGTCTTGGTTACCGACAACGGACGGCTGGCGTGTTTGCACGTGTCGTTGCGAACGTCATCCTTGCCATCCCCGTGTCGAGGGCGAACTTCGTCCCTGTTCTGTCTCTGTTCGACGCTGGGGAATAATTCAGTGGGACGGGTAGCACGTGGAAACGCGATCCGGCATGCCGCGCTTGCGTTTATTTACTGTTCCCGAGACGAGGCGAGACGCCGAGCCGAGCAGAGCCGAACTACGCCGGTAACACTACTCTGTAGCGTACTATAGGATGATGCTTGTGCAAGTACGTCGCACACCGGCGTGTCTGCGTGCAAGCGCACGAACTGCGCGAAGTGCCGGAACGAACGAACGGAAGGAAGAGACGGTGGGAAGGAGGCGACGAACAGGGAAACCAGCAAACGCACACCGCCGTCTGGGGCCGTCTACTTTTTCACGATGCTCGACGAAGACTCGGGGAAACACCTAGCAGAATAGCAGACCACTAGGTTTGCAGGAACGTTCCCTGCCCGACGATGATCAACGGTGCTCTGCTTTGCTATCCTATTCTTCGTTCCTGTCGTGCTCGTAGAGCGGCGCGCTTCGGTTAGACACACTCCTCGCTGAAAAGTTGGTTAGGGTCAGGCATGACCTCTCTCAGCCCCGGCAACCTCGAATTCTCGTCGTCGCTCTACGTTTTCGAGACCTTTGCCCACGATCCACGGATTCCTACCAGCGTTTTTCACTTGTCGAAATACCAAGGCCGAGTTCTATCACCGCCCTCTCTGTCCTCTATGCCGCTGTCCTCTTCCGGAAACATTCTGCGAATAGAACGGCAATTGTTAGATCAGCTTCGTTAGACCTTTATGGATCGACTCGCGTGACACCGTGACAACGATAGGTCATGGTATCATTGTATATAGTAAATGTAGCGCCATCGATACGTTGCGGGCGACGGTCATTTCGATTCCAATCTCGTGGACATTGATAATTCAGACTCCATCGAGATTAGCACGGCCAATGCTTTTATGAAGAAGAATAATTATTTGATCAATTTCTACAAGCTTTAGCAATTCTTTAAGCATACCCAAACGTGTCGATTCGGATGTGAATCATGTTTTTATTTGAGGCCACGTTTGATATTAAATGTCAATTATCTTAATATTAAGTCGATTTTCAAAATCGATTTTTTAATAAATCCGAAAGCGTAGAATCGCCGACTTTATGTTGCAGTTGTCAGTGTATTTTTAGCAGATCTTTCGGATTTTACGAACAGATTTGAAACAATCGAGAATCTCCAACAATTCGAAGAGAATGCATAAAAATTCACTGATGAAATATCGTTGGTACAATTGTTCTGAATTTTTTTATATAGCACATCGTACTACACGAATAAAAATCAATACATTTTAATTTAATTTGGTCAATATCAATTCTGTATCAATATTGGGTTGTCCCACAAACAATTCGATAGTCGAAAAATAATGTCCACCCTATTCTACATACAAAAGTACCGTGTTACGAAAGTACGATACTAGGAGAGGGGGAAGATGAACCAACTTGCTCTGCTACGAGCAAGACTGGTCGCGGAGAATTTTAAACAGAATTTTCTACAAGTAAGTATGCGACGGTTCTATTCGATGAAAACGAACAAACTTGTCCCGATTAACTTCGGCCGTGAAGAAAACTGCAGGCCAAGGGGTTAATGTCTCTTTTCGAACGCAACGCGGGAACCTCGCGTGCACGTAAGAAAAGGGAACGGCCGATGTTGCGTTAATATTTTAGCAATCGCGTTGAGTCACGGCAGAGCGAGGGGGAGAAAGCGATATTTTCTTTCGATCGTTGCGAAGAAACTTTGAAAGCCAAAGATTCTTGAGGATTCTCGATCAAGTTTGCGGGTTAGGCGGAGATAGATTCTGCATGGGTGACGTGTTTTCTACACGTCGGGCCGAGATCGGATACACAAAAGACCGGAAACGGATGCGGTAACAACGTATCAAGCGGAATCGATTCTGGGGCGACGTCGAAAGAATCGTAACATAACGTGAATTCCTCGTTGCGTAGATCATCGTTCTACTTTCAAACGGAACTCTACGTGCCGGTACCACTGGTCGCAACGTATGCGAGCCTTGAAAGCCTTTACAATTGGAATACCTGCAAGGTTTTCTTTTTATCGTTGACGCGAACACGATTACGACGCTGTATACAAAAACCGGGTATCGAAAAGAAGAACGTTCTTACGCACGAAAACACTCCCGACGAGTTGAATGTCTCTTACGGTCTCGTTCGATTGTTTTTACAACACGGCCGAGCAAAAACACGGACGTCCGTTCTATATATTCGCGGCTGAAAAGATCTCGGTTTATAACGTGCACACGGTCGAGCACTTTTTCCCCTCCCCTTTTCTCTGTCCCTCGGTACACCCCCTATGCGTTCTCCTTCGGGAAAACAAACGAAGAAAAATATATTCACGCGAACAGCCAGCCCGCTGAACAACCAAACAACGAGAGAGAAACGCACCGGATTCGGGGTTTGATTACACGCTGGAACAAAGGATAATATAAACTGCTTCTTTCTACACCCGCGAGCAGAACCTAACCTAACAAAATTATGGAAACGTGACCGGGAGACACGTTCAATTTCGCTCTGTTCGCGAGAAACATTAATTAATACTCGAGTTTGCGCGATGCTCTTGGCTCGGTTATGCCAGCCGATACACACGTACACGCACGCAGGGCACGCGAGACAATGTGCGATTAGCGGAAGAGTCAGCGACATCTGCGGAAGACGATCGCGCAACACGAAATCGAGATAACCGTCTGGACGAAAATAATGGAAAAGCGGATACGGTGTTTTCTGTACGCGCGAAACTTTCGTCGGAACAGTCGGGTTTCTTGCGAGCAAGTCCAAGGGCTTCCCCCGTCCTCCACGGGGCTCGGTGCATTCATCGATCACACACCGGGTCATTGGAATCCGCCGAGAGCAGTAAACGAATAAACCGACTACACAGGAAAAGACGTGTGCGTTACCGTTCGATCATCTGTCGACTCCGATGCGAAACCAGGAAAAATCAATGTTCACCCGGTGTTCCTGTTGAATTTTCTTCGCAAGCAACGTTCCAACCCGATCCGCAGAATATCCTTTCGCGGACGCCGATGTACCTTCCGCAAGGAAACACTACGTGCTCGCGCGCAGATACATCGCATTATCACTTATCATTGCGATTTTCGCGTTAGAAATACGACCCGGTTTTGTTCCGACGACGCGCCTAGCAGACGACATTTTACTTTCGACGAACGTGTCCGAAGTGCGTCGAGGGTCCCCGAACTTTCGCGACACGACTGAATCCCGGCAGCTGGCGTGACTCGCAACGCCCCACCGTGGCCAACTGCACAAAGATCGCCCCGAGCTGTTTTTCCTCGTTTTCCGATTAGGTATTGTCCCGTCCGACTCCCCCCCCCCCCCCCTCTACCACATTTATTGCTCTCCTTTCGAGCCTGTACACCTGTACTAACGAGAAACGACACTTTTTTCGTCACAAATATATAAATAGATTTGACACAATCGTAATCAACATGCTTCCAAGATAAGCCGAACATATGTATTACAGATATCTCCAAATAAATAAGAATGTTTACGCTTATCGTTCAAATTCCCTCGAGTTTTCTCAAAGATTTATGCGAAGGACGAGCTAATTCGCCTTCCGTTAACGCGTTTAGAAAAACATTTATTACTAATAGCTTTATCATTTTGTATACGAAACTACATCTAACGAGAAAATTTACTATTTTTACGAATAAATAAAGACGGTAGGGACTCGAGGAACAGAATGACTGGATCAGTGTTGTAATGGGCGACCCTTGGACAGTGAATCGGATCCACAGATAATTGCTTGCAATCCCAATATATTATAATCGTTCCTTAGAACTATTATTGATCTCTATAAATGGCTTAACGATAAAACACATCTTTTGCATATGAATGCGCGGAACGTGTGTGACATCATGCCTATAACAGATGACATCAATTTTTCGCCGGGAGGTGGTTGCCGAAGACACCGCTGGCCATCCGCAGCGAATACAGTGGCGAACGGTAGCCTTCGCAGCCA
This sequence comes from Lasioglossum vierecki, assembly GCA_028455595.1. Taxonomy (NCBI): domain Eukaryota; kingdom Metazoa; phylum Arthropoda; class Insecta; order Hymenoptera; family Halictidae; genus Lasioglossum; species Lasioglossum vierecki. The sequence goes on from CM052337.1 coordinate 17,502,019, forward strand.
CTTGCTACCTTTGATGTCACCACTATATAAAGCAACTGACACAGTCGGTAAATCGGAGAGGTGGACGGTGTTTTCGAGTAGCACCTATTCCTCAATCAAGAGTCTCGCCGGAGATCTGTTACAAAGTCCAATCTATTGCAGACGATCTCGTATTGCGGTTTGCGAGACGTTGATTAGCCAGACGTCCGAGGAGGATGGTGGATTCTTTCAGGTTTCTCCTCGTCATCCACCGCCTGAGGCAAACGTCGAGATGATTTATTTCGGCTAACGGGCGTCCGTCGTAGGCTCGCGATCGTCTCATCTTTCTGCTTAATTATCTCTTTCAGTTGCTGCGTTTTACGACGGTATTCCAGTTTCATCTTCCTTACTCGTGCCTCTTGCAATTGTATCCGTTTCTCCACGGATTCTACTTGTTGTCTCGCGCCTCTGCGAACGCTCTGAAATTGATTATCTTCTGTCATTCACCCTGTTCCAACTGTTAACGATACGGAATTATTTTATACTCGCCTCCAATTGATTTTTTAAGCCGACTACTCGGCTGGTGATGCTCTTTCCGAGACGGTCGATGTTCGCGTTCTCCTTCTCCGTTTCGCGTAGGAGAACCAGCAGCTTCTCCCTCTCGGTAGCAATTCTTTCATACTCGGAAAACAATTCCTCGCAATAAGCGGTCGCCTTGCTTAATTGCTCCTTCACGGAATCACGTGAAACACGATTCGAATATGCAAGGTTCCGCAGGTACTCGGTTCTACGTTGCGTCCGCCTGAAACAAATCTATTTACCCGTTACCACGTGGATCGCATGCAGAATACTCAATTGATAATTAACGAATGTCTTACTTGAGACTAGTCTCCAGGCTCGTTACAAGACTCTTTAAATGATTCCTTTCGGCTGTGACCAGTACCAGCTGTTTCTCGTTTTCCGGCTTATTCTCCTCTATCCGTTTGATCTGATTCAATAAACTGCGCTTCTCGGTCTCGTATCGATGCTTCAACTCGTCCAACAGCGTTTTACATTCGTCAATCGCAGCCGTGTGAACGCTGCTAGGTATCGATTGCTCCTCCCTGCTTTTTATCTTCTCGAATTCCTTGCTGAGGATTTCGTACTTCCCTCTAAGGTTGCTCAACTCCGACGTACTAACGGCGTGCTCCTTCTTAAGTGTTTCATTATGTTCCAGAACCGTGTGTAGCTTCGACTCGTACAATGAACGAATCTCTTTTGATTCTCTCTTCGAGTCTGCGTTTTCCTTTAACAGCGAATCATTCTGTTTCTTCAGTGTGGCAGTGTTCTCGATTGTTGTCCTTATTTCTTTTGCGTACCTATCGCATTCCGATCTCAATTCCTTCACTTCTTGATGCATCTGTTCGTTCTCTGTCAGTATCTCCTTGCATCTGTTACCAAAGCTAGCCATTCCTTGCTCGTACATGCCCACGAGCTCCCGCTTTTCCGTCAAGTTCTGCTGATAAGCGTTCAACAGAGGACCCAATGCATGAAACTTCACACCGCTCCAAATTCTTTCTCCGTACTGCTTCCTCCTATTTTCTGCAAACTCTTCACCTCCGATTTTCACTTTCTCCTCGCTCAGTTTATCCTGATATCTTTCCAATTCGGCGTTCAACTGGCAAACGATACTTTTCAACAGTAATATATCCTCGTCGCACTGAACCTTCTCCGCTTCCAGTTTTTGGTTCCTCCTGCTCAATTCGTGTTTTGTGATCTCCATCTCACGCACCATCTGTACCACTGACTCGTAATGCGTACGCATCTTTTGATATTCCGCTTCTCTTCGTTCCATCTGCTTATTTAACATTTCGCATTCGTCCTTAACATTCTTATAGCGTTTCTCTAACTTGTGGTAGTCACTGGCAATCTTTGCAGTGTCCTTTGCCTGATGTTTGTCTCTTGCTCTCGTCGAGATGATACCTACATTAATGAAATATTTCAATTCAAGTCTAACTGTTTATACACGCACAATAATTAACCCTACCTGAATCAGCATCATCTTCGTTAACTACATGCCTCTCCGCATCATTTTCTTCACTCTTTTTGCTCCTTCCAGACTTTCTACTTCTGCTTCTTAAAGATGTATCACCTTCGTAATGGTTACCATTGTCCATCACGGAATCCAATGGATCCTTATGATTACCATGTACTCCGAGACTATGTCTAGCTTTCGAAATGCGTCTGCGACGATAAACTGGTCCACAAGTGGTCTCTGAACAACTTCTAGTAAGCGACATCCTTGTTGAACCACCCTGAAAGTTCAACGCCATCCGGTATAGGTTAAGAAAATTAGATACTCGCGACGCTTGTTAAACAATTACATAATGAGCGCTGTATTGATTATTTTAGCTGGTAATGCTTACCTTTCACCGTTCTCATTCGCTGCCCTCGATAATTGACTACGTACTTATATTGGTAAATAATGCGGAGGCTCGGGTCAGCATTCGGTCAAGACGGCTTCAAGTACTCGTGAATGGAACAACGATGATTGTTCATTGGCAACAAAGCCATCACGAGCCCGCGTACTTGTGCGCGTAATCTGCACGCGTTCATTTGCATTAAACGCGTACGTATTTTTATTAACTTTCCCGTTTGTATGCCACCCATTGCCATGACAACTTCGCGCGATTATAGTCAACTACAGTGCTGCAACTAGCCGGTAGATGGAGCCGCCATTTTTCCCGCCACAATGAATTTTTGTTCGAACGCATAATCCTGCCTAATCGCACCCGAGTAAACTACTCGTATCCCTTATTTAACAAAGATCCTTTTTAACAATTATCAAACATTGCTTATCTTGTTGTACGATCAAAACTATTTAAGCGATTCCCACTAAAATACCCCGATTTATGTGCTGACCTACTTCTCGATGATAAGAGAACAAATTCCTGCGTCCACGTGTTCGTTTTAATACTTGGAGAATATTTGCCACGAGATTATGGCAACGTAAACTTCGTAATTGTATTGAATAATTTAGTACGACTTACGTTGCGTAAACGTAAAATAGATGTGGTTGTTACTTCGATCCCGCGGGACTGAGGATTTAGTTCTTCAATCTAATATATATTTGATAAAGAATCATTATTAAAAATGGTTTCGAACGATTTACATAATTATTTTCTGCCTTTTAGTCTTGTGTATGTGAAATATTTCAATGGATTTTTAACATTTTTACCAGCTTACGAAATTATAACAGAGACATGTACTTTTCAGACAGTATTGCAACCGCGATATATCGAAATTAATGCCGTAGTAGCGAACTTTGAAAATATATGTGATCGTGGGAAAGCAAAGACTATTAATTGTTTTTACGTTGCTCGATTTCGCAAAATACGGGACTAAAAACGCGGCGGGATCCTACGGGATCGCTCTTTGCGTGATTGCAATCTCCACGCGAAATCGATGTTTATTCTAATTCGAAGGAGACGCTAACTTCGTCGAACACGTGTGGATCATTGACGTCTTAATTATTCTTCAGTTACTTAAAGTCATGGTTTAAGCAGGCAAAGCAGATTAGAGATATCGATGTTTGCAAATACCACGAACAGTAACTATTAGCCCGGCAACAATTCAAACCGGCCTTGGTTATTTGACGTACCGTTTAATTACTACAATACAAATATGTAAAAGAAAATGCTAATATCCACCGGGTGTAATTAGTTACTAGTAATATTTAAATAATATTTCCACGACGCACATAATTTAAAACATTGTGAAATGTCTTCGCGAGCATAGCAATTACTTGAGCTTTCAAAATCTATTGGCACCGGTGTGCGACAAGTTCAAAGAAATTTATTACACATTTCCGACGATGTTAATTCCTTATCTTTATCTTTTAATCGTTACTTTAGCTGATAATTCGAGGGTTCGCCGAGTGCGAATTGCGGCTCGTTCGAGGAAAATGATTACAAGCCCGGAATGGTATTATGGCAATCAACACGCATGATTTTCCAGGATCACTGCTGATCCCCTGTCCACGCTGTTTACATGGGGCAGCTACCAGGGATCTGTTATCAGGAAAAATGGCGAATTTGCATGTCCTCTGGCGATAGCGACTAGGAAAATAGCTCGCCCATGAACGCTAACGACGCAAATCGGTTAACCGTGACTGTAAACTCGGGTCTGGACTGATTCCCAGTCAAAGGGAATGTCGGTATCTCATTGATCAATTCTATCCGGTCATTCATACGGGTTGGCATCGATCGTTGGCCGGTTTGCTCGCGTTTCGATTCGTAATACCTTGACGACATTATGGAAAGTTGCCATCAGATCGTTGTCACCGCGTGTTTGCCATTGTTCCCGAGGCTACAATTACCTCCTGATAAGACTGAACAATGATAGCAACCGCGCATTATTAGATAGTCGTTTTAGCCTGTCTTCGCGAAACAGATAAAAACGCGAGAACCTGATGGGGCGCGGATAGATCGGTTCGCGCGAGTTCACCAAAAGTTACTCGATCCTCGGCACGCTTCTTCGAACGATACGCTTGTCGCCATGAAAGGTACTACCGGGTTCTCGAGTGTTTGCTACTTGGTCGTCATTCATCCGTTATCGAACGTTCTCGGATCCTGATTGGATAGGTCCTCGGGAGGCACAGTGCGTTGGAGAGCCCGTTCTCTGGACAAAATTCCTTCTATTATTGCCACGAATGCACAAAATCGTCTGGTTATAATTATAAGCTGATTTTAGTCCGATGTCAACGCGCTGTGCAGCCCACTAATCCTCCAGTTTGGCAAATTGTCTTACAAAATCGTTTCCGGTTTGTCGCAGCTCCGCTGGCTGTTCTCTGCTGGCTGACGTTGCTCCTGGGAGCCAGCGACGCTCAGGATGGGACCTGCCTCTTCTCCGCGGACCTAGCTCCATCCGAGACTTACTACATCTACAACGCCGGGTATCCGTCATCTTACAGCAGACAGCAGTCGTGTGTGTGGATGATGCGAAGCGAGTACAACATCCAGATGAACTGTAGCCTGCAAATGCCATGGGTAAAAAACGTTGTCTTCGAGGATAGCTTACAGAGAAATATTTACCAATCGCTCCCATCTTCAGAGCCCGGATTGCGTAGAGGACCAGCTGGTAGTCCAAGTCAGTTCATCCGAGAAACACAGGTACTGCGGTGAAGGGACGTTCAGCATCGAGTCCGGTGGACCCAATTTGGCAGTACAGTTCCAATCGAGCTTCTGGTCCCAGGGTGGAAAGTTCCTCTGCACGGCGACGGCGCTGAAGAAACCTCAGCAGAACGAGAATTGCCAATGCGGTTGGAAGAATCCTGTACGGTTACACGATCTCGCTAGCGAACCTTCTGCCGTTCAACTGCTTGAATCTTATCGCAGTATTCTTGAAACTTTAATTTACGACTTTCCTTATCTCAAGGCCCGAGCTGTCGAGCTGCCGAAGAGAACCTTCCAGCCAAGCGAAAAGAATCGAGCGCTCGTTGACTAGACGGCAGAGGGTTGCCCAGAGAAAACAGAGCCTCGTAGAGCATTTTGGAAGCCTCGGGGCGGTTCAGAATGCTCTGTAAGAGACCACACCAGAGCTGGGCAACTACTTCCACTCTTCGCTACTAACTTATAGGGTAGACTCGTTTCTGAAATTGTAAGGGTGCGAGATGGTGCCTTCTCATTTCTCGATAATCAAAAGGGCTAGATGAAAGATCAATCTAGGTTGCAATCACCCTCAAAATCTGCGACAGCTACGTACTGCACAATAATGAAAATTATATAGGTAATTTTAGTTTCGATAGTAATGTTAAGATAATTGGAATTAAATTTTATCGGCGCATGATTCGGTCAATTTCTGTACATTAGCAATTTTGTAAGCCGATAAAAATTAATTCCAATAATGCAAATTATGCCTCGTGAACGTGAAAATAGGACTTTTGAGGGCGATTGACTGCTTAGATTGATCTTTTACCAAGCTCTTTCGACTACTGAAAACCCCCACTTATTAAAATTGCGTTATCGAGAAATATCCTCCAGTTGCCTGGCTCTGGTCTACACATTGCGCTTTCTGTTCCCTGTGGGTACTTTCTGGTGTCGAGACCTCTGATCGAAAAGCTTCTGATTTTCTAGAGCAGAATCGTGGGCGGCAATGAGACAGGCGTGAACGAGTACCCGATGATGTGCGCTCTAGTGGACTTCAATATCAAAAAGCCATACTGCGGTTGCACCATCATCTACAACAAATACATGGTGACTGCAGCACACTGTGTTAATAGGAGGAACACCACGCAGAACATCGGCGTACTCGTTGGTGATCATGACTACTCTGTAGGTGAGTGGCTCGAACCCGAAAAAGTGTCTCTCGGTCGCTATCTTGACGTTTTTCTCCCGCAGGCAACGACACCAATGCGAGCAGAATCTTCGGTGTCCTAAATACGCTAATACATCCCGATTATGACGAGCAGAAGAATCTAAACGACATAGCCCTCATCGAGATAAGAGGAGAAATTCAATACAACGACAGGGTCGGCCCGGTCTGTCTGCCCTTCCAACACTCGCAGGACTCCTTCGGGGGCGACCGCGTCACGGCGCTAGGTCGGTCACGTCTTTATTCTGATCATCCGAGCTGACTTATGGTTCAACTGCGGATCTTTATGCGAAATAAGAATTATCTAATTTAACAAGCTTAGTGTACACGAATCGTATCAACCCTTTGCACTCGGAGCTATTTCAATTGGAAAATTAAACATCTGTTCATCCTAGAATCTTTTAGTAATTGATTAGATACCAACACATTTAATAATGTGAACAATATTTTGAATCGTAATTAATTTTTATCGGCGCACGGTTCGATTAATTTCTACACACTAACAATTTTGTAAGCAAGCCCTTAGCTGATGATGAGAAAGATAGCCTTACTATTAACCATTTTTAATAGCAAACGTAGCTTCAAACTCTATGATTCACATCAGAAGACATGTTTGGGTGTGCTTACAAAATCAAACCTTGCGCCGATAAAAATTGATTCCAATTATCTTAATATTACGATCGAAAACTAAAATTACCAATATTTTGAATAGTGGTATAGCAATTTTTAGTGGCGCCTCTCTATTGCGCTAAGGGTTAACTGGTTTAAATTGCCCGCATACATTGTTGCCATAAAATACGCAGTTTACTTGTATGCTAATCTTCTGAACGATATGGTTCTCGATGAACAGGTTGGGGAGCGACGGAATTCGGCGGCGATGGATCGACGACGCTCCAGCAGGTCAAGATGAGCGTGTTAACGAACTTACAATGCACGAAGAACTACCCGAAAGTGTCCATCAATCAGATCTGCACTTACGAGAAGGACAAAGACACCTGCGCGGTAAAATTACAGATAAAAAAGCTGAACAAGTTCGGAAATTCTTTTAAATTCGTTGCAAGAAATTTCAATTGATTTTGCTGAATTTTCAAACATGCTCTTATACTTTCACCTACGGCTTGTACGTTCTCCAGTAAAGCTCTACCTATTTTCTGCAGATGGACAGCGGTGGTCCTATTCTATGGGAAAACCCGACCAGTCATAACCTGGTGCTCGCAGGAGTGATCAATTATGGGATTGGTTGCGCCTTGCTCGGTAGCGTGAACAGTAGAGTCGGCGCCTACGTAGATTGGATCGCGCAATCGACTCCAGGTATGTACCTGTACAGAAAAAGATTCCACATTGGTCAGAACATTAACGAAACCGTTGTTCCAGATGCCAATTACTGCATCATCGAATGAATATAACGTGATCGAAAGCGTGGCAGACCGTGCCAGTAATTTCGCTGACGGTACGGTTCGTGTTCTTCGACTGAAGCGAATTCTCGAGTTCAGCGCGGCGGCGCATCGCTCGAACGACAGTACAAACGTGATTTAGCGTATATATATACACATATATGTATATCATTATTGTTAGGAGGAACATCTCTATTTGCTCGACATCGAAGCATAATAGCGTAGGCGTAGTTTACATTACGTAAACGGCGTGCGCGTATTACCGTGTCCCGTCGCACAACGTGCCGTTTCCATGAAACAGGTGGAATTAAATGTCATGAAATAGGTGGAAACTAGAACTCTTCGAAATGGACTGAGAAGGACACCGACTGATATCTGATTTAAATTGTTAAATAAATAACAATCACGTACAAGTCTCTCGAAGCAATGTATCAGTTCTTCTCGCGACCTCAGCCACCTTGTTTCCAAGCGAATGCGTTCTTGCCGATTTAGAATTAATTGTTAGGGTACAAGCGTTTATCTGTTTCTACTAAGAAACTTTTATAGAGGCTCGCTGTCTGGTAATTATTTAATTCCGACCCACTGTGTGTCACGATTAGAGGGACACTCGAGCAACAGGTCGAAAAAATCGGATTATTTATCCAGTATCACAAAAATGGAAGAGGTTTCAGTCAGGTCTCTTGCACTCGTTTGTGCATCGATGAAGAAATCAAAAGAATTTTTGACCGGTTCCTCGAGTCTCCTCTTAAGCTATCGAAAGATTGCCTAACCGGGTTCAAAGAAAAATCAAAAGCCCGGAGTGGATTCGGGGACCTCGAACGCTTTTCTCTGTAATTTCAATCGAACGTCCACGCGAACCTGTAATACACGCACGTACACAAACGCCGTTGTCCAATCTTACCAACCGACCCTCCAATTCCACCTTCCCTGGCCTCCACGCTAATATTATTTGATGTTTATGTAAGATCATAGACGCGGCGGTAGCGTCCGTCTCTTGTAACGCTCGAATCGATCGTAAAAATGATACCGCTCGTGCTAATCCTATTCTTAGCGGCCGCGGATGTTCTGCCGGGATCTATCAAACCGTGTTTCGACCCATGTTGTTTATTGCGCTTTCGCTCGCAAACGGTCCGACTAAACGTGTATCTAAATCAGTGGTTCTTCACCTTTTTGAAGTCAGGGAACAGTTTCGATTATATGAAAAATTTGTGGGACATCGAAATTAATGATCCGAAACAACAAAGAAAAACATCCCGCGTAGAAATAAATATATTTTCGAAAATATATTATTAGAATTACTCAGGAATTTTGTGGAACATGAGTTAAGAACCAGTGATTTAAATATTACAGAACCCGAAAACGTTGAGTCGGGTCGAGACGAGAATTTATTTCGAGATCGAGACGGGTTCTCGAAACTTTTGATATTCTCGATATTCTCGCTTTGAAACCTATCTGTGGTATGAGATTTCCAATATTTCAGGAGTTTTCGAAAGCCACATTATAAAATTTATTTATTGAATCTCCTACTTTTAATCCTGAAATTATCGAGAACCCGATCCGACCATCAAGCTTCGTACGTTTCGGGTTTTTATATACACCCCTATTAAATATACACGCTCTATAAATTAGGACTGTGAGTACACGAAACTGCAAAGTGAGCTTTTTCTTATACTTCTGAGTAGCCCGGAACCGGAAACACGATTCCACGAGTCGGTTCGAGTACCTTGCCTTTCGTGGAACGACCTGTACCAGCGGATGAAACCTTCGGTCACGGAAGCGGGCATTCCGATCGCATGCGACTCTGCGGTAAGAGGGATTAGGCGGTGGACTTCCTCGTGGAGTCAAATTTTTGCGCGCATGACTCCGCGGTCGCTTATGCAATCGGAAAAACGAACAGAATCGTACTCGTGGAAACAACCAGAGTTGGGTAAACATTTTCTTTAAATAAAACTTTTATAGGATAACGATTCACCCATTTTCATCTTACCCGTGAAATCAACACATTATGTTTCACTTACAGAGTCACATTTTATTTAAATATAACTTTCTAATAAAATGGGTGTTAACCTTCATACGCTCTTCAAAAATAATTCCATAAAAGAGATCAGGATAACAATTCACTCATTTTTATGTTACACGTAGACATAAAAGGATGAATAATTTCACGGTATGTTGAAACTATTGAATGGGTGAATCTTCACCCTGAGGAACGTATGAGGGTTGAATAAAATTTTTGCCCAACTGTGGAAACAACGGGAGAACAGGAACGTTCGCCGAAAGGAGCGAGTCCCCTACGAGAACGATCGTGGTAAACGATCAGATGATCACGCCACCCTTCCGCAAACCTTGCGCGTCTTCTTTGGGGAGCCGCGCACGCGAACGGCAACGAAATTAATTGCCCAATTGTAAACAATGTCTCTGTTATTAATAAAGTTCGCGAATGAGGATGTGACGTTAGACGCTCTCGGCGAGAGGGCTGCACGAGAGCAGCACGCTTATGTCCGACCACCGCATCCGTTTATTCGATAATTTATTTATCAATCGTTCCATGACCGAGTTCTTCCCGTGAACAGCGGCTGCCTGGCCATCGAACGATTACAAAGTCAGAAAATCATACGCTTCACCGAGACTCGCGATATTTATGTTTACGCGGCGCATTCCTATTGAGTTTCTTCAATTTCTACATCTGATTTCTCCACTTGTGTCCTATTCTTCCGCCAGTCAATTACGATTACGATTTGCCAGTATGTTCTAGCAGATTCGAGTATATCCTAGTATACTCCAGCATATTCTAGCAGCATTTTCAACACGGAATTATATAATTTAGATTTATTAATTTTTACAGACGCAATTATATATTCTTGAAAATGAAACTATTAATTTGCAAAACTGCTTAGTTAGTAACATAGGATCGAACCTGTGCGCCGTAAACTACAACCTATTTATTTAAAATCGGCAATCGTGAACAAGATAAACAGTTATTCTAGCAGACTCGAAAAAAATATAATCGTACACATTGGTACAGATAAAGCAGCAGAAGAAAAAGGCAATCGGCGTTTATCTGCTGGTAGTATGGACAACAAAACGTGGGGAAAATGAACCGCGAGAGCCAAGGCTAATTCGTGCCGCAATTGTGTAGGAACGCGCGTCGGAATCGGCTGTGTCGCGATAGCTACGTGCGCGGAGATATTCGACACGCGGATATTTATTAAACAGGTTGATTTCTTCGCATTGATTCAATGTGATTCGACGCGATTCGACACGATTCGCCCTTGACATCGTTATACAGACTCGACGATGATTCTCGTAGAGTGGACACGCCGCGTAACAAGGAAGAACGCACACCCTCTCGGAAACCTGTCGCTCGGTCCTCGACGATGCTATCCGCGGATAAGTATACGACCCTTAAAACCATCGAGCCGAACGCCGTGACCGCACGATAACTGGATGAGAATGAATTAAGACGAGATCGAGCCAAACGGGTCAGGGTGCGACCGATACCGACGCTATTTCCGAGCTGTTGCTGCTAGTTCATGGCCCCGCGAGTTATGGAAACAAGCGTCCCGCCTTATTTATAGCCTGTGGGAACAGGCTTCCTAGTTACTGTCCCAGCATACATAGCTTCTAATTAGTAGACTGCGGATAACGCGTGTAAACAGGTGTTCCAGAGCGCTGGGACTGATCAAAATATAAAGCGGTAGCATACGGCGAACGTTATGAATACAATCATTTCGCCATGAAATTATGTCAACTGTTGATGAATCAGTTGGCTCGTTAACCCTCGTCCGTCCCTCGTGTCGATTTGACACAGTTCTCTCGAAATAAGTTATACCGTTTTTTTCAATGCGAAACACGTAACCGAAAAACCAAAGATGTAAATGAATAAAGATACGTCGAAAAATAAATGTTTACCTTGTTATTTCGTCGGTTTGTTACCACCGTGTCAATTCGAACGGGTAAGGGTTAGTTATAGTTGATGCTAAAGTGTTATGCTCGAGGTGGAGAGAAAGAGAGACGCACAATTGTTCCTTACAGCTTGCATAACAGAGGTCATACTCCGGGGCTTACTTTAATTTCATTCGCGAGAAGATATTGCGCGATTCAAGGTAATTAAAGCGGAGAAAAGTAGGAAAGAGCGAGTTCAACACGCTCGAGCTGACCCCGTAAGAAGATCCGTTTGATCGTTCGATAGCGATGACGAGCAGAATTTGTGTCTGAGGGTGAGAACAGCGCGAGAGGGAGGATGGTGGTCGCGCGAGATCGTGCGGCAATCGCGTCAGGGACGCGAATGGCGTGGATTGGTCGGCGGGGTAGATCGATGTGCAGGAGACGGCCGCGCGTGCTCTCCACAGGATACAGTCGTCATCGGTGTACAGGGTAGAAGAGCGAATAAGATCCTCCTGAAGTTAGAGAGGGATGGTTGTACGAACAGCGGGAGCGAGCGATTTGCCAGCTCTTCGAGGTCGGAAGAGGTCCGAAGAAAGGCAGAAGAGACGATTCTCTAACTCGTTACAGGGGGATGTTTACGAACAGCGAGTTGTATCAGCGATTTGCTAGCAATCCGGTTTTCGGATGTATTCTGTTTCCGGTGAATTGAGTCGGTGAAAATTAGTGCGCGGCAGGGGCCCGCAGGGGACGTACGGTTGTTGCGAGGCGAACGCTCGAACGCCATATGCTGGTAATTACACTGGACAATCGAGGATTAAAAGCGGCGTACGAGCTTTGTCGAACGGCATCGCAAGTTTGAGGGTCCGCTTCGACGGTTGGCCGACTCCTGCGGGCGTGCGCGAGACTGCTTCGAGTCGAGTAGAGTCGCGTCTGGTCGCTTCGAATCGCGTCGCGTCGCTCGTCGAATCGAGTAGAGAGACAAGAGAGACGAGAGAGCCGAGTAAAAGACGCGCGCGCGCACACACGGCCGCGCAACGGTGGTTGCGTTCAGTTGGATATCGACGTTCGCATGCACGGGGCGCGTAGCCGAGGCTCTCTTCAAGTCAGTAGAACAGCGTATCACACCGAGCGAAGGTTTCGCGGATATCTGCTCTCGATACGTTGCCGACGATCACGGATAAAGCGAACGAACACGGTGAATCTCCAGGACGACGTGTGAAGAAATAGAGAGCGCAACGAAAAAAGAAAATAACCGTTCTTTGTAGAGGAGGGAGGCTTACGGGAGCCGAGGCTACATGGCTCCGAGGCTCGATCGGTCCCTTCGCCGTCCACGCGCCTCCTATTCACGTTCGAACGATCAGCGGACCCTGGGATCGAAATAATTCCGTCCGATACGTGACAGAGAAACGACACGGTAAACGAGAACGATTCCTGCTCCGATCAGTCCGCTGTTAATAATCTCGGAACCATCTCGCTCTGTATTCGAACCACCATACGCCACAAGGCTTATGTCCGACGAGTCCCGGAGGACCGTCAGCATCTACGTAAGACGCAAGAGGAGAAAAGTGAGAGAGAGAGTAACAGCGTCGCTGCGATTCGACGGAGAGTTGAACGGAGTCAGCGAAGGGATGCTCCAGGAACGACGCTCCGGCCGCGCGGTGACGTGAAACGTGAGCTTCCTGCTAGTCGGCGAGTGATTCTAATACTCTGTGCATCGTGGCCTCCTCGACGATTCGTTCCACGAGGAACCGACTAATGCTCGCGCGGACGCTCCCCTCGCACCCATCTTCCTGCGATCGGTCCCCTGCACCCTGTCTCGTTTCGGAGACGTCTCGCGCCACCCTCGCGTCCCCTTCATCCCGTTGACGAACCACGCGGCGAGGAAGAATCGATACCGATCGATTCGCTGCTAACTAGATCGATCCCTCTACTGTCACCCTTGGAAACGACCTTCGTGATCGCGAGCAAACCTCGTCTACATCGGTTTTCATCGTCGTCTTTGTCGCGTGTCGTCCGGGTCTTTCCGTTTAATCGGCGCGCGCGATTTTTACCGTTGGAACGCGCGCGCGATCGATCGAGACTCGTGCGGCTGAGAACAATCGGAACATTCGGCGACGCGAGCGTGAGCAGGGTGGCAGAATAGCCGTCGAACCGTTCGTCGGCTTGCGGGCTTGCGACGCGCGTCGACTCCCGTTACAGCTCGCGCTCGGTTCGCAGAAAACGTGATCCCTGCGTCCGCGTGGGAGACGCGAATCGACGCGTACACACAGGACACGCACGCATACAGACACCGAGATACGTTGTACAACGCGTTCCTCCTCGCACCACACATGCCTTCCGCGTTACCCTAAGGAATTTCGTCTATCCGACCGCGATCGTACCGCTTCCGTCGGGCCGCCTTTCGTTCAACTGCCGTCGTCGTCGAATCGTCGCATCCGTCTTCGTTTCTTGTTGTTGTTGCCGCTATTTCTACCGCTGCTGTTGTTGTTCGCTGTTGTGGCCGTCGTGACTGACATCCAATTCATTCCCCACTCGTTTCCGATAGCCTGAGTAACAGGAGAAGGTGATTAGAAAAGAGTAGATTGAGAGAACGGAAGTTGAAAGAGATTTCACGTGACCCGGGACCACCGGCGCGGAGAATGGTAGTCAAGAACGAGACCGCGAGGAATGGGCACGAGCTGGCTCCGTTGAACGAGAACCGTCAGCCAGGCCAGAACGTGACGATCGTCGTCTCCGGCACGCAAAATGCCGCCGGAAGCCAGGAGACCAAGGAAGACAACAGGGCAGCATGGAGCGGGAAGATGCAATTCTTCCTCAGCATCATCGGCTACAGCGTGGGCCTTGGCAACATTTGGAGGTTCCCCTACCTGTGCCAACAGAACGGAGGAGGTAAACAATCCGCGACACCCTTCCATCGCTACTACCCTTACTTTCGACGCTATCCGTTTCAACTCTTTACCCGACTATAATTGGCCGCGTTTAGATCATTCGCTTCCGAAAAAATTCGTAACACGAGACGAGCTCTTACCGCACGTTTCGGCGAAACAAACGAATCCTCGTTCGGCCCCCACTCCAACTATGTTTCGTCAAGGTATTCGTCGAAGAATGCTTATTTTATAAATATAAAAGTATGCGACCGTTCGCAGAATGGTCAGCTTTGATTTGGACATACGGCGACACGGTTATTGTAATGTTAGAATTATATTATGTTAATACTAGAACTCGAAGCGACTAAAAAAACGCACGCCATTAAAGTCGATAATTACCGAGTATTTGGCAAACTAATTAAACGGACGCAATTATTAGAAGATTAACTAAGCAAATTGCCATAATAAATACGCTATACCTAATTACTAGACGGCGGATCTTTGTAAGAGATAAAAATGTTTTGCATTTACTGGGGGAAGCAGGAGTAACGTAAACATTGATTTCATCCCTTAACTACTTTGTTACGTCAGCAGGAAAATTACAGCATTCTTGAATTTATTCGATCGCTCTCCGTTTCATATTTAAAGATCCGCAGTCTACTAATTATTAGTTATAAAAATGGTTCGCCTCCCGAGGGTTAAGCTGTGTCGTTACTACATATTTTGCACTGCGTGGAAATTGGACTTCGATGAAGCTGGCCTTAGGAGTGCGGCGGATTAAAAGAAAACGCAGCCGATCGGCTGATAGAAGCCTTAGTGGATTCGGAAAGATCCGGTGGTAGTCCGCATTGAACTCTCTCTTTCTCTCTCTCTCTCTCTAGCCATTGGCGTTTATTATAGCCGTGGTCCTGCTAACATAGGAGCCGAAGGTTAATTAGAAAATTTCAATGTCCCCTAAGAGGAAACGGCGATCGACGTCGTCGTACACGTAAAATATTGGACGCTATTTTCGTTGGCCGTGAGCGCCGCTTAAAAATATATGTCTTCGCGTAACATCTCCGAAATTCCATGGCAGCCGAGTCATCTCCGCCGGCTAAAAAGGGATACTTCCGCTTGTTCGAGCTCGGCTCCCCCTTGCCTTTCCGCCCCTTAGTCCGTTCGCAGGAAATCCAAGGAAACCTGGGCAAACGATAAAATCCTATAAAATTCGGCCTTGAACCCCGGCCGCGGCTGCCATCTTCGCCGCGACCTATACCACACGACGATCGCGGTAACTCGATTACATTCCGACAGAAACGTCGCGAGCAGGAACCGTGTTATGCTGGCAAGGTAAAACACGAATGATCCGCTTGCATTCGATACGAGTGCTTATAGCCAGCGAGATACCCCGTCCACGCTTTCGTTTCGCTCCATATACAATCACCGACCCTATGGGGTTCATAGAGAAGTCTGTTAACCCTGCTACCCTATAATCTTGAGCTACATGTTTCCTGTTATCAACATTTCCGTTCTCAATAGACTGCAAAACACACAATTACATTATATGCCAAACTCACTAAAATTATCCAGTCTTATATAGAATCCCTGTTTCTGTCAATCGATGCACATCTTTGTTTCGCATCAAGATCCGCAGTCTAGTTATCAATGAAAACACAGCATTAAAGCAGAACAGCTTTACGCGAATTGTGCTAAACGGTCTCGCGGGTCTTTACACATGATCTGGAAGCTCTACGCACAAAGAACCGATAAAAGGTTGCTGATAATGCCCAGATGACATAGTAGTACAAAACGATTTTGCTAAATGCTAAAAGATCCATTGCCCAAGGTCCTCGTAGCCTCTTCATCCAAAGATCCCGTATCGCTCCCATGCTATCAGTCCGCAAGTAGGGGATGACATTACTGAATGGTGGAAGAACGGGTGGAAACAACGAGGACACCGTGTAGAGCGCAGCTAGCTGCTTTTGGGGGTGGTTGGTGGATCATGAAAGATAGAGAGAGAGAGAGAGGAGGCAAATCCTGGCGCGAATGAAATCACGAGCGTCATACGTTACGTCATAGACGTGGTTTACGCGACTGCTAAATTCGAGCACGCTCCCACGAATTTTCGCCGCGGAACTTTCCACCGTTCTCTCTCCTTTTACAAAGAGAAAGAGAGAGAGACGGGTGTACACTGCGCAGAACCCACGACTCCATTCGTTTCTGGCCGGCTGATCGCGTCAGTGATTCGCTGAAATGACCCCCTATCGATACTAGAGCTGACCGGGTACCCGCGTTTCATCTTCGTCGAGTCCACTCGTTCTCCTCTCCCAACTCGCACAACATTCGCACGGACTGTCAATTGTTTACAGCAGACCAGGATAAAAAATATTCCACGAGATACAAATACTATTTGTCACAACTGTGTTACATAGGTTTGAAACTAATACTAAATTACTGTTTCAAATGAAACGTGTGTAACACAGTTGTGAAAAATAATATTGGGCAAGTGTTTGGATTGTTTAGTTGAAATATTTTTTAGCCAGCTCTGCTTTACAGACGCTTCAGAATGGGTAGTCCGTTCGAAAACGCTTTCTCTGCTCCGGACGCGATATCATCGGTCTGTACCACTCGCTGAATCATTGCTTCTCTGGCATCACCACCGTACAATTGAAGATACATGGTCAGTGTCGGACGCGAGCTATGCGCTTGACCTCAGGGCAATCAAACGCAGCGATCGCGCAACGGTCCACGCAATTGGGCCGCGAGATAATGTCCAGAAATGACCACACGTGACCGAGCCTCCGATCATTCACAGAGACCCGATTCTCTACGAGATTCACAGCTTTCACCCCGGCGCTGGGGCTGCGTGCTTGCGACACGTTGAGAAACAGCTTCTAAGGCAGACCGTTCCGAGCGTTCTCGCATTGTGTGAACATACACTTGACGCTAATTACACGCATAATCGAGTCGAATTAACCCTTTGCACTCGGAGCTGCTTCAATTCGAAAATTAAACATTCCGTTCCGACCTAGAAACATTCCATCCTATATTAGTTTTCTTCTCTGTGCAAATATAAAATTGATGCAATACCTCATGCAATACTCAAATGTTTCGTGTCGATTAGACACCAACCCTGATATACGCTCCTCGGAAATAGCTGCATAAAAGATTCTATGATAATATCTCACTCATTTTTGCTTCACACTTTAAACTAATAAACATCGCATGATTTGTCTCGCAATATAGATAAAGAATCATTTTATAGTATGCAGAAATAGTAAATGGGTGAATCTTCACCCTGAGCAACGTACGAGGGTTAATCGTCTAATAATTTGACCACGTATACGCACTTAAATCTCTTCGATTTGACACAGTTTCCCCGAAATATGTCATACAGTTCTGTTATTTGTAACTCATTGACTCGTCGAGTGGGCAATTCGACACCGAGGTACAGATTAAGTTGGTGAAACGAAGGGACCGGACGAGGGTCGAAAGAAAACAGACAACACGAAAACGCTCGTTACGGAAGCTGATCGTTTAAGATCACGATTAGACGGCGGGTCTTCGCACAAGATGAGGGGTGGGTTCTAATCGATCGCGAGAAGCAGGAGGCAAAGAGAAACGTGCCGGGTTCCCTTTCGAGCAGTGCGAGTTGGAAAAATTTGGGCTGAAAAGTCGGAGAATCTATTCCGGTCCCGCTCGATATCGCGGGCACCGTGTTCGGCGTTTGCCTCCTTGTTCGCGTCCGCGGGGATATCTCGGGTTCCCGGTTCGCGAATCAATAGCTGTGCCCCGCGTCGAAATCAATCAGCCGGGGTCTCCTCAACTTTCAATGGAATTTTCCCCTGTGCCACGCGACACGGCACGACGCGGACGTCGAGGCCGACACGTTCAGAACCGACGCCGACGTCCGACGCGCATCGATCGATTTTTACCATTCTGTCGCGGCAAGAGGAACAGAGAGAATAGACACACGTAACCGTTTAGCATCCGTAACGCGTTGATGACGGTCTCCGCGTTCACGAGCCGTGCCTCCCCATCGATACCACTTCGCGATTATCAACTGACAAAATATCGCGCGATCGCTCACGGGAAAACAGGGTTAAACGATCCTAACGCATTCACGGTCGTTTACATTTACAAACTATCTTCCCATCAATGTTTTTATCCGACGAGTAACAACTTGCATATAATTTACTGTACAACTTCGAAATAACCAACGAGAAAATGCCACGGCGGATAAATTGTTTAAATTCACGGGAAGATGGAGCAGCGAGTCTCCGTCGTCGAAATTATTAAACGGAACGGCCAGGGGAATTTCCGTCGCATAAATTTAGGTTGGGCGTCAACCGTGTTGCAGCCTTGCCTTCTTACGCGAAGTTACATAAAGATAATATAAGTAATTTTGGTTCTCGATCGTAATGTTAAACTAATTATAATTAATTTTTGCAGCGCACGGTTCGATCATTTTCTACACACTAGCTAGTTACATAAAGACGTCGCAACGGCTATCGTTTCGGTAATGGATATGAAAGGGTGATAAAAGAAGTCGGTGTCTAGTTCGGTGGTCGTTCCCGTCGAGGAGGAATCGCATTCGTGGATGAAACGTACACTCTTCTACTCTAATTAACATAGTCAGCGTCATAGTTAGCCTCGACCTTTCCATATCCGCACAAGAATCTACCGCCCGACGTTCAGAACGTCTGAACAGTTTAAAGATCGAAGGGTCTCTCTTCTGCGATCGTTTCACGCTGTTGTCCTGGTCTCTAGCGTCGCCTATCTTTCTGCGGAGTAGCCTGAAACACAGTTAAATACTTCAATCGTTTCTATCAGGATGATTCAATTTGCATTTCTAGCACTTAACCCTTCGGATAGCATCGGTGACACCGTAATCACTCATCTCTGCACGCTCGCTGCACGCCATCGGTGATTATTAGACTGCGGAACTTTATGCGATATAAAACTTACACAATTGTAAGACGCAGAGATCGACTATATAAAAAATTCTTCCTCTCTCGAAATCATTTTAATAAATTGAAAATTATTCAATTTATTTATATATAATTTGGTCGACCACAGCATAGCTATGGCATAATTTCCGTGGTTACCGAGTCGTATTTGATATCTTTATAGCCACTGTTTTGTGTGTGTGTATCAAACAACCTATTCACAGGCAACAAGATTAACTCTCTGCTAATGCTGTCGATCGATTCTCAACATTCCCTATTTAAAATAAACTCCTTCAATAATCTAGACACGAGGGGTGAGTTTCCTGTAACTGGTCCGGAACACCAATTTCCTCAAAACTGTTTCTTCGAAGCATAGAAATATTAAATCAATCCAATAAAAGTCTTCATGATTCGCTTTGTACGAAACTTTAATAATTAACCACAGTTCAGGATTAACCCCAGCCAACCAAAAATGTATAGATTATTTAAAACCTTCTGTGTTTAACATATTTACAGAAATCCTCATTTTAAGAAAAGAATACATTAGCGAGGAAATAACACACAGAAATGTTGTAATATTCTTAGAGGAACGTTAGCAAGTTGTTGACAGAAATTCATTTTCCATTATTCGATAAGAAGTGTCGACGCAGAATGAGAGAACTCGGGGCGTACCCAATCACATCAATGTCCTCTGTCTTTCACTTTCTGGAGTTAATCGATTTGGCAGATTGAGGGGCAAGAAAAGGACGTAGCCAGCTTATAGAAAGGGTTGGAGAGGACGGTTGGGGATGAAACTGGATGTGTCGGTTGGCAAGGTATCAGGGAGTCGTTTGGACAGTGGGCCGAGGCCTTGGTGGAAAAGGCTTTGCGAAGCAGTTTCCTCCGGTTTCGCCAGAGCGGAAGAACGAGGGTTCTCTCTCTCTCTCTCTCGGTGCATCCGTGGCACGCGTCGTTTAGGAAAATTGCGACACGGCGTGCGTCGTGGTTGATCGATATCAGGGACGATGCTTGCGAAACGATGCTCGCTTCCTCGAGGGGAGGAGGAGGAAGAAGGAAAGACGAACGTGGACCGAGCAAGATCGGAAGGGTACGTACGGTACGTACGTAGAGCAGGCACGGCACGACACGAGATATGCGAGATACGAGGGTACGTCCGTGTACGTGCACGCGTCACACGATCAATACCGAACCAGACACTCGGGTTGCGGCGGTCGCGAACTAGATTGCCACGAAAAAACGGTCGAAGGGGAGAGGGAGAAACATTCTCTCTAAGCAGAGACATGACACGCGAGAAAGAGAGCAATTCGGTAAGAAAGAGAGAGAGATTCCAAAAATTTCCGAGAGAAAAAAAGAGATAGTATCCCGGAAGGGAGGGGAGAGATTAAAAGGGAACGGTAGCCGCGTATTCATTCGGTAATAAGGGGTCCGAGGAACAAGAGGAGCCTCCGGACCCCCATATTATTTTCCATGAATGAATCCAACGAATCGCTTTTGATAAATAAATTGTACAGACGGATCCGAGGAGAGTTTTTAAGGGGCCCCCGCGGTACTTTGTTCGTTCCAGGTGCCTTTCTCATCCCCTTTTTCGTGATGCTAATCCTAGAGGGTGTGCCCCTCTTTCTGATCGAGCTGGGCCTCGGTCAACGGATGCGCCAAGGCGCCCTCGGCGTTTGGAACACGATACACCCGTGGCTGGGCGGCATCGGCATCGCCTCCTGCATCGTCACCTTTTTCGTCGCACTATACTACAACGTGATCATCACTTGGTGCTTCTTTTACCTGTTCAACTCGCTCGAGGTGTGTGCCCGACCACATGGTGCATCGTCCACTTTGCGCTACGTGGAACGTGGCCGATTAACATTACCCGATTAGACTGCGGATTTATATGCGGAATAAGAATTGCTTGCGAGATATAGAAGCTTAAGGTTGAAGTACCAGTTACTTTACTAAAAAACGAAAGAAAATTTTTCGAAGTTGATGAAGTAACATGATGCATCTAGTATTACTCTATTTTGATTATTATTTAGAATTATAGAAAATGCTAAGAACCTGTGGTACACTACGGCATGAAAAAGAATTGATTAATTAATTTGTTATCAGAGATACATTACGGAATGCCTTCATATTAATAAAAAAAACTTCGTCATCACTAAATATCCGGTAACTGGAACCTTCACCCTATATTTCTTTTTCAATTATTATAACAAGACATTAAATCCGCAATCTACCGAAACTACAGGGTCGAACGAGACCCCTATTCCGCTATTCCGCCGGCAACGGTCCAATATATCGATCTATGGATCGCGATCGCCGGGCGGAATACGCGAACGTGTTCGGTCGAAACTTTTCTGACAGTTTTACGACCGGCTCCAATAACTATATACAATTTATGTTTCACGCTGCCCGCTCGATTAGGCTGTCACGTTTAAATTCGGCGTAAGTTACTCCACGATTATTACCGGACTGCGGATGTTTATGCGAACGCCGCGGTAAAACAAGCACCGTCGCGTCGGTTTAATTAAATATTGTTTTTGGAAGTAGTCGGTGCCCGCGCGGTGTAAAGATCCACAGTTTTGTTATTATCGCACTACGTTATCACGGCGTGTACGATTGCATGCGGCAACCATCACGTAGAGAAAGAGGGCGTTGCTCGAACGCAGGCATTTCTGTCACAGCATGTGTATAATAATGTACATCCTTCGAGCCATAATCACGGATGCCTCGAATAGAATCATGTGCTCGAACAGCTTCGAACGAGGGTGGATCTGTAGACTGCGATCTTTCTGCAAAAATAAACCGTCCGAATCAGTTTCAGGAAACAGAAGTGCATAAATCGAAAAATTGTTTTCACGGTTTTGGGAAAATTGCATGAAATTCGTAGTCTGACGATCCGTAGTGGAATGATCCTTGCAATGACGAGTCTGTACAGATTTTGCACTCCAAATGAATCCTTTTGTTGATCGTATTCACCCTTTCGCAACTCAATTTTTTCTATGTTTTCCGAAAGCCGAATTTTTCTTTCGGCCTCAATTAATTTCCATTTTATATGATTTTCTTAATTTTATCGATATAAAACTACTGTCAGTAGTTTATTAAAATATTAAATACGTTTAGTAATTTATTGAATACAAGTTTATGCAATTTCCGGACATTGAATTTGTTTTGCAAAAGGATGAGCTAGGAATGCAAAACCTGTAGCGTTAGTGAGCTACTAACCGGATGATCTGATCGCGCAGAGCCCGTTGCCTTGGGCGAAATGTCCGGAAGTCGACGGCAAGCCGGTCGAGGAGTGCATGAGAAGCTCCGAGACCGCTTACTTCTGGTATAGAACGACACTGGACGCGGCGCCCTCGATCGAGGACGGTCAGGGCCTCAAGTGGTGGATCGTGCTTTGTCTCCTGTTGAGCTGGATCGTCGTCTTCTTCATCGTGATGAAGGGAATACAATCCTCGGGAAAGGTAAAGGGACGCGGGGCGATCCGTTCGCTTCTTTCTTTTCCTCGCGCGTTTGATTTCTCGAACCGCCCGCACCTCTTCTCCCTCCAGCAGCGGTCGTGCCGAGTCAGAAATTCTGAAAAATTCGATTTTTGGCTGTACAGAGAACTAACACACAAACATCATAGGCATAGTATCTCCATAAAAAGAATTGAAATTTGGAGTATTCGTAACTATTTTCTAACAACATCTTTGTTCGTATTTCACAATAGGATGCGTTCGATAAAATACTGTCACTGCGAAGGCTGTTGCTGAAGTAAATGCCGGTAGTGGACGTGTTGACTAGCATTCTCGAGACGATCAACAGTTGCAACAGATAAAGATCTATCGATTGAAGCAGACCGTTGCCAAATTGCACGGCAGCGTCGCGAGGCAGAGTAGCTAAAGTTCGCAAAAATCCCATGTTTCGCGCTTCCTGACCGAGCACGGCCGCCGAACAAACTTCTCCACGTAAACGTGGCCTTTAGTCAGATACTGTGTCAACGACTTATTTCTTTGCTTGATTTAAAGGTGGTATATTTTACATCCATGTTCCCGTATTTGGTGCTTACTATCTTTTTTATTCGTGGAATAACGTTAAAAGGTGCCAGCGCTGGATTGGCCCATATGTACACGCCAAAGGTAACCGACCGCACCTACTTCCTCTAATTTCGCCTGTTGGCGTTCACCTGATTCTAATTCGCCTTTGTTCGTACCGTAGATCGAGAAACTGTTAGAGCCGACGGTCTGGCTCGACGCAGCGACGCAGGTTTTTTACAGTTTCGGACTAGCGTTCGGCTCGTTGATCGCGTTCGGTTCGTACAACACGCCGGACAACCACTGCGTCCGGGATGTGATCCTGGTCAGCACTTGTAACGCCTTCACCGCGATTTACGCGAGCGTCGTCATTTTCGCCATTCTCGGCTTCAAGGCGATGAGCAACGTCGACAAGTGCCTCCTAGGGTATGCTAACGATTCTTCCTAAGTCGTCGACAGACTACGGATCATTGTGCGACATCTAAATTTGCTCGTCTGATTAATAAAATGTTTTGCATTGATCGTGGGAAACAGGAATAACATAAAAATTGATTTCATCCCTTAACGACGTTGTTACGTTAAAAGATTCCTGAATTTTTAAAGTCCTTTACCGTTTTATATCGGGTTGAAAGCTCGTAGCGTTTGTAAATTAAAATTGAAAGCTGGAATTCGGATATTTACTCATGGATTTATTCAATAACATATATTCCATTCGGTTCTCGTGTTATTGAATTAAAATATGAATAGATTCCTTAATTTTATCATCGATTCTTAATTTGAACTACGAACCTTTATAAATGCATAAAGATCCGCAGTCTAGTCGTCAAAGTTTCCTACTGTACATGCTTTCTTGTATTTCCAAAATGTCCGTCCACTATTAATGCATACAAATCGGCAGTCCGGTAATTAGTCTAGCAAAGATCCACGCTTAACGAGCGCCGTTTTTCCCGCAGCAACAAGGACTTACTGTACGAGAGAGGGATTATAATGCACCCGAACATCACCATGGACGAGTACGAGAACGTCGTGGGCAAGCTGAACTTGACCGCGCTGAACTTAACGCTGGGCAAGTGCAGCATGAGCGAAGAACTGAACACGGTGAGTTCTCGGACGCAAAACCCAGCTCTGGAAGAATTGATTCTTATCTTTCTCGTCGCAGGCCGCCGAAGGAACGGGACTGGCATTCATAGTGTTCACGCAGGCGATCGTAGAGCTGCCCGGCGCGCCATTTTGGTCCTGCATCTTCTTCATGATGCTGCTTGCCCTCGGTCTGGGCTCCCAGATCGGTATACTCGAGGGTATGCTGTGCGTTATCTTCGATATCGACCTGTTCAAACGAATCAAGAAGCAGTACATGACAGGTACCGAGGTCCTCCGACAAAAATAAATTATTTATACTAACGAGGAACGGAATTTTGGGAGAACGTAGATCTAAAATATTAGTCACTTCGGGACCATCTCTTGTCAGTAGAATTTTCATCTTGAACGATCCTGTGTCTCAGGGGTGGTCTGCACCATCTGTTTCTTCGTCGGGCTGATCTTCTGCACCGGCGCCGGAGAGTACTGGCTGAAGATGTTCGACAGCTTCGCCGGCACCATAGGTCTGGTGATGGTCGCGCTCATGGAAATGATCTCGGTCGTCTTCATCTACGGACATGAAAAGTACCATTTACTTATGTTGCATACTAAATGTCTGATTTTTAACAATATGCTTAGCCAACGTAACTTCCCTCTAAATTCAATGACCATTAATGATCGTTAAAGATCAGCTTCGTAACTTAAAATAGCCTAAATCGGACATTGCGTCAACCTAATGCAAGACTGAATCCTTGAAATTGTTGACTGAATGCTCTCGTTCAGGTTCACCAAGGACATCGAAGAGATGACAGGGTATAGACCAGGGCCGTATTGGCAAGTGACTTGGCGGTTCCTCGCTCCCATAATCATGGTGTGCATCCTGATATCCAGTATAGCGTCGATGATCATCGACAAGCCTCATTATTCCGCGTGGGATCCGAATCTGGTGAGAATGAACTACAAGTTCTTCTGATTTGTGACGAGTTGGTTCGAATGATGTTTTTTTCGTACGCTTCAGGGGAAGACCGTGGCCACCAATTATCCCACCTGGGTGCTGGCCATAGCGATGGTGATTATTTTCGCGGGCGTCGCGCCAATACCGATCGTCTTTCTTCTGAGGCGGTTCCAATGCGTCAAGCTCGACGTGGACATTCATCAGGGCAGTATACGACGTATCGACACCACGGTCTCCACCAAGGAAATGATGGGCGACGTCGATGTGAGTCGAGCCAAAACGAAACTCGCTTCGCTCCGCTCTCGTTTCACCAACATAGATCACCAGCTCCCCTCGTCGCTCCGATACACAGCGGTTTCCGCTTAATGACGCAGCTAAACAATCAATGCCAAGTGGAAGATGACTCGGCGAATATTAAGCCTCGCAACATTTTCCCAAAGTGTCTCCGACATTCTATAGATTTTCCGTGAAACATATTTTTAGAGATACTTTACGTAAACGCGTCGCCAAGCTGAAACCGCTGTATCGTATCTGTACACGATTCCAGCGAGGCAGTGAATTCACTTCCTCGCTGCTTTATCGTTACGTTTCAACCAAGATTCGTGAATAGACTGCGTCATTAGAAATACAATACATGAAATCCGCAGTCTACCCACGAATTCACCTGGCCGAGGGTTGATTACACGTTTCTGTACACGCACCAGCATCGATTTGCTTTCTACCCCGATGTCCGCGGCTTCTGTGCCTCCGCCAAAGGGATCGTACGAGTAAAAAGTATGCTGGTTGGTCCGTCTGTGTAGAAGAATCGTGTGATGTCACTGTTCACCGTGTACCTTGTCTATGATCACACACGATCTGCAATGACGGTAGAACCGTAAAAAGGTACCACAGTCTTTCCGGTTCTATCGTAATTGCCGAGCCAATTCTTCGGCAACCGCTACGAAGGATACACAAAGCACGCTCATCAGCTGTCTTAGACATTGTAGCGATCATGGAAAACAATTCGATCCGATTGGCGCACTCCGAGACGTAGATCTACGTGTTCGTCGCAGGATAAGAAAATTTAAAAGATGAACTTCTACGTCTTCCTTCGTGATTTCAACGTTTTAACATTTATTATGGGAAGGGTCTCTGACCCAGCGTAATCTTTGGGAAATCTGAGGTGCCTCGGACTGCGTCGATTCGGATCGGACGAGCCCAAAAGTGACTCACGTTGGACGTACCGGCAGTTATAGGTAACCGTCCGTTCGGTGTGCGGTAACGTCGATTAAATCGCTTCTTCCGTAGCTACCCTACACACGTGAGTCCGTAGAATCTACTACGTATTACGGAATGCCTGTAGCTTCTGTGGGCGTGCGCTTCGCACTATGTCGTTCGCACTGTCGCGGAGCTGTTCGTATTCGTGCACGGGAGCGAC
The DNA here is from genome assembly GCA_028455595.1 of Lasioglossum vierecki. Lineage (NCBI taxonomy): Eukaryota > Metazoa > Arthropoda > Insecta > Hymenoptera > Halictidae > Lasioglossum > Lasioglossum vierecki. The sequence goes on from CM052337.1 coordinate 17,528,864, forward strand.
TCCGTCTCCATAGAGCTTCAGCGTTTCGAAAGAACGACATTCGCAAGCCTGTGACTCCACTGGATCGTAATTCTTAAATCGACTCGGACACGTCCCCGTAAATTTGTTAGCTACTGGATTTCTGACGACTCTACTTTCATTAACCCTTAGCAAAGGGTGCTAAGGCGCCAATAAAAATTGCTATATCGTTCGAAATATTTCTTCCACTATCAATTTTTGTTTCGTTTTGGTAAATCCATCGAGTATCAAATTTTTGCTCTAAATGCTCTTTCAATTGCAAAGACATCCCCATTTGGCTGACCAGCACCACAGTAAGGCTTAAGAATCATAAAGTGAATGGCATTGAACATCAATTCATTACTGCCCAAAAAGACTATCATTATCAAGTGTTAACAATTGTCCTTAAATTAAATAAAACCCGTGTGAAGCACACAAAATTCGCGCTGCACTCGACGTATTAAAGATGCATTGGAACCAGAAAGTAGAGTGTCGCAGTGATCGAAAATCGTGTCGGGTGGAGCCGCAGCGTTTGTCGCAGTTGATGTGTGCATCGCCTGCAAGATTAAAGGAGAAGGAATAGAGATATATATCTATAGAGAGAGAGAGGGAGATTAAAATAGGAGAAAGAGTTCGAATCACAAAGCTTCCAGCTTCAAGCTCTCACCGGCACCGCGCTATATTGTTCTCTCACTGGCAAACGTTAGCTCGGCCTCGTTTCGATTAACGATCTCACGTTCTAGACTTTGTTTAGCTGAATTTGTTCTATCCACGGGATCGATCGGCCTAAAACGAAACAGAAAAGAAAAAGAGGTATTAGACAGATGATCGCCAGAGATTAATCGATACGGGAATCTGTTCTTCCAGTTGGACGAGTATCACGACAGGCTCGAGGACTTCCCGGAGGAGGACGAGGACATCAACAGCGACGACGACAACAACAGCGCGCCTCCGATCACGAAGATCGTGTCGAACAAGCTGCAGGGTAAAGCGTTCAAGATGGAGGTGATGGACTTCTGAGCGGGCGAACCGAGTCGATGGGTCCGCAGTCAGCGACCGGCGCGGCGGAAATCGAATGATCAGAATATCGATGACAAGCGCGATGGATGATGGGCGTGTGTGGCAAACGCGCGAGTAAATAAAACCGACAGACAGCAGCCGAACACGGGATCGGCGCTCTGTTCCGAAAGCAATACTTCACCTTCCGTCGAAACGAAATCCGTGGCACACACGCGCGTGCACGGGCTTCGAAGAGCCGTGCGAAACAAAACGCCAAAGAAAACGGGTCGAGTACAAACGAAGAGTACTTAATCAAGCGTGAACGAAACTAGAGGAGAAGCAAAGTAACGCGGGAAACCACTACGGCGCGGCATGCAGAACGCATTAAGGTCGATTCAATTCCGATTTATAATATCCGCGCAGACACAGATCGTACAAACAATTCTCCAATGCATTTGAATATAGCTGGTCATTAATGCGTAGACTGTAAAACTGTCTGCAATTTGCAATTTTCAATGTTTTTACACAAAAGAAAGTGGTACCAATTGAAATCCTATTTTCATTGGTGATTACTAGACTAAGGATCTTTATGTGTTTATGGAGAAATTGATTGGGTGAAATATAAAAACAGTAAAAAATTTCAAAGATTCAAGAATGTTGTAATATTGCATTCAACGAAACAAAGTCGTTAAGGGATGAAATCAATGCAAAACATTTTTATTTTGCATAAAGATCCGTAGACTACTTCTAAGATATAAAAGTCATTTAAGGACGTTTTCTTTTCTAATAATGTTAAATTCTTTCAATTTTTATACCGTGTCTACTTGCAGTATTATTATACTGGATTAATTCCACGTCTGTGCGGATAATATAAATCGGCCTTTACCCGTTAGAGTGCCACGGGTCCACACGAAAAACACGATCGAAAATCGCCGAGCGATCGCGTTTCTTCCAGCCTCGGTAAAAACGAAGTGAACACACTTGCAAGTAGGTTGCGACTTTTCTTGCGAGGATAAGAGATAGCTGAGATAGCGACCAGCAAGTTGAATATATTTCGAATATTTGCGAACGAGTTTCAGGAAATTTCTCTCGCAGGAGAATGTCGCAAGTTACTAGCGCCTTAAACGTTCCAGACAGACAGTGCTTTTCCAATGGACTATCTAACGCGCTAAACAAGCTGCGAAGCTTGCGAGAGTACAAATTTCAGTTAAGGTCTCTCAACGGTAACGATAAAAGGCGAGCGTCGATTAGACCCGGACTAACGGCCAGATATTTTGTACACTTAACCACCGGAAGCGTATTAACCCTCATTTAAGTATTATACGAGGCATTATACCAATTTCATATCCATAAAAATTTCAAAAATCATAGGGAATGGAAATATTCTAGGTCGGAAGAAATGTTTTTTGACTTTTTAAGTTAAAAATAACTCCGAGATTGCAAAAGTGTTAACAGGCTTTTCCGCGAACGTGTTAACTCGAAGAGAAGCTTAATCGTTTCCTTTGTGTAAATGTTCGAAAAGAAATGTTTCAACGACATCACTCCAGATATCTTATCGGTATTCATAGAAAAAATCCGTCGCAACCGCAAAAAATTCGCAAGAAACTCCGCGATTATTTATCTTTCATTCTCGAGGAACTATTTAGTAGTTTCCGGTAGATAAAGCGTTAAGCATCAGACAGAAGATACGCGATCGCGCCGCGTGGTACTCGAAATGGTCGTGAGCGTCTTCGCGTTGTCCAGCATTCGCCGTACGATCGGCGAATCAATTTTGGCGAATCACCAGCCGGTGTAATCCTCGACTTTACTCTATCTATTCTTCTTACAAATTAACAAAGGGGAAAGCTGGCGTTAACTCCACTGCACGCGCTCCTTCTTGTCGTCCCTTTCGATCGCGCAACAGTAAAATTGTATCCACCGATTACAAAAAATTTCTTTCCTCCTATAATATCTTTAACAATCTGAACATTTTTGATTTGAGATTATTTTAATCTTTGTACACCAAATTGCACCGACCCATTTTTGCCAGAAGTGTATAAAATCTGATTTTCCCCGTATTGCATTGCAAATTATCTCTGGACAAGCAAAAGAGACGACAAGATAGAGCGCTTGTGGCGGCTTTACACCTGGGCGGTGATCGACCAACGTACATCTGTCGACTGGACAATGCGAGAAGGGTCTAGCAGCTCAATTTGAACTGCCCTTACAGAACAGGGGAAGTGTGCTAACACAGCTCCGCTTCGTCGATTCGTTTGCTCAACTATAGACGAGACACGTTTCCAACCGGCCTGAACGTGATCCATGGTTCGTTCATTCGCTCGGATCTGACGATTACGATAAAACGTCCTGGCTAGTTGTTCGTTCTACTTGAATTCGAAATTGGATCAGTCCACTTGCCGTGCGAACTGTTTACGCAGCTTCAGGATCGTGAAATTAATTTTCCGTTTCTATTAATTTTGCGTGTTCCGTGTGGCAGCGTATCTACGGCAAGCGATTAAATTCGAGTTTGTTCGAACGATAATTGATTTTTCATTGATATTAAAAAGTCGAGCCGCGGACAGAAGGCTGCCCGGTTTTTTTCTTTGTAAAAAGTGCCGTCTGCGTTCATGCGCCGATGAAAACGACACGTTTCGCTCGGTCTTCCGCGTTGTCCCGATTCAGTGACTCGTAATGCGCAGGATGCAAAAGCGTGTAGGGCTGGGAAAGCCGAAACGAGACGTTCGGTGCAGCTTCCCCAAGCTCGATTCCACCGTCGGAAGATCGACTCGTAGACGACAACGCGACGGTGCCCAAAACGTTCCTAATTGCTTCCAAACCTCAGGGGTAACAGAGACGTCAGAGGCGACAACCTAAGCTAGGGGCGACAAACTCGCCTGATCGTCTAATAGCGTTGTACGAGTAGGGCATAGCGTACGATAGACGGTATCTCGTTGCGACTACGTATTCGTAGTGATAGTCGGTGGTGGCGGTACAGTGTGCGATCGCGAATTCGCGCCGTCTTCTCAAAAAATATTTCACCGCTGATCCCAATTCTACTGAAATCCTCTTCGACGTCTCTGATCGTTTCGATAGCCTATGTACCTCGGTCCTTTCGCTTCTTCTTCTACATTTTTTTTCCTCTGAAACACATGGCCGAATAAAAGCAACCGTGAAACATTTTTTCGATCGACGGCGCGAACGAACCCCGAGAAATTTCTTTGTAACCTTTGCATGTTGCTTTTAGGAGCTGGAGCTCGCGCGAATTTCTAGAGGAAACTACAAACGCGGTTTATACGAAAGTCAACGAAACCAAACCTGTTCGTGGAGACTTTATACATATAGTTTGATTACGTCGAGCTTTTAGACGAACGGCAATTGTTTCTAGGTATAGCCACACGTGTATCCGTTATCGATATTGTTACCGGGCTGCGAAAATGTTACAGCCGCGTAAACGCCTCGTAAAAATTCCATTAGCACCCGGTCCGATCCCCCGAAACCAGCACACTGTATACGCCGTCCTCGTCCACCGAGAGTACTTCCGACTCGCTAGAAGAAACAGAAAACGTAAAATGAGAAAAAAGAAAAACCCGATCACTTAAAAAAAATGAAATAAAAAGGCGATGGTAGACCGCGAAAATGTTCCGTCGATCGGCGGTCGCGTTTCAAGACCGGATCGCAGAATTTTCGACGATCGCCGTACTTAAAAAAAAAGAAAAGCGAGAACGAACGAAATTCTTCGCGGAGACGTTTCTTCGTTCGGCAAGCCGGAGATAAAACGGACGGGTCGACGTTTTGCAGTCCTATCAAGAGCCGTTGCGCTCTTCTGTTCCGATACACCTGTACGAAACTTTGTTGTTTATACCCTATACATACCACTGTAAAAAGATGCTACTAAAATTAAGAGTTACCGAACTGCGTTTTACTTGTGCGTTCACCGAAAAAGACAACTCTCCTTCACAGAACGACGCTCTCGCTGCCCGCCTTTCCTCCGATCGTCGAACCCGTCTGCATCGGAAGCAAAAACGAAGAATAATCCTCTAGTCGTCGATTCCTTAATTACATCTAGAAAGAACAATTCCGAGTAAAACGATATATTTCATTACTTTGTATATACATTTTTGTTAAAGGCAAAATTATACTCCGGCGATAGTGGCCGGTAAAGCAACGAGGATATATTTATTACGCGAACGATGCAAATGGGTTTACCCTTGACCGGTTCGTTTCTTTCGCATCGAAGTCAAACTATATTTTGCTGTCGGCAAACCGCTACAGCAAAACGGTCGTACAATATCCAATTATTATCAATGCTGCCGGATAAATTGTACGATTCTCTGAAAGTCCACTTAAATGCTTTCCGCCCAATTTCAAACCGTAATATCGCAGCAGGTTTCCAAGAACTGATAAAAGGTATTGTTACGTGGCAGCGAAAGCGTCGGTGGGTCGCAAAGCGCTCGAAATTTGGTCTCGAACGTCCGATTCGTACAAACGACGAGATAAGAGAGACAGAGAGACAGACAGAGAGGGAGAGAGAAACCAGGAACATGGTAGCGAATTTCCGTCGAGAACGGCGCACGCTCGTTCAACGAGGTCCAGCAGGTTTGCCCGGCCTCGATAATTCGACGGCGTTTCCCGCCGTTCACAGAGAAACACCGAAAAGTTACACGTCCCGTCCTGACGACGACGACGACGACGATCACGCTCGAAGAAACGTTATATTTTTGGCAGCGCGAATGCTCGGACTACGCTCGGAAACCGTGTCCTCTTGCCATTCCGCATCCGTGGATCTTTCGTCGGAGAAGAAACGAAGCACGACCGCTGCCGCGTTCGTAGACTTTAACACATAGATCGTATACATAGCGGTGTATTGTATACACGATTATCCAGAGAAAAAAGTTTCAATAAAAGCTTCTTTATTGCTGAGTACGGGAAGGTGCATTGATTCCCGCCTCAACGATCTATCGATCCCGATATCCCTGTTATCAATCGCCCCGCGCATACTACGAGGAAAATTGTAGCTGACAGGAATAGGAAGTCGCGACAAGATAACAATTCTAATACACCCCCGTTCATAAGTGTTCAAACAAAATTTGAGAACGAATAACTTCTCTCGAGATGTTAGAAGAACTAGTTTACTTGCATAATTATGTACGACAAAATCGATTTAGAAATTACTATTGACCGAAGCTGCGTGGAAAAAAGCGGAGGTCATGATTTTCAACTTTTTCATGCAGAATGAAAATAGACCGCAGATTTTATACATTCACGATGACGCTGACATTTTTTATATTGCGTAAAGGAACGCAATCTAGGTATAATAGTTTACGCTATTAATTAGCACGTGATAAAGTGAAGATTCAAAAACTTCATTGATTATGCCTTAAACTGTTACGTTCGGCTTATAAAACAGGATGAATATATTTTCTCGCACCGGCGTGCTAAGCTGTTGTTCAACAAATTACTACAACGGCGACTCCTTACGCACGGCAGCCGGACTAAGCCGACATCTAACGGACACGGCCGACTCGCAAGCAGACAAGCCCGCCACATTCGAGTGAACGGTGCATTCCAAACAACGATCCAAGGGACCGAAGATGACGAGGACGAACTATTTTGTCTTTCGGACTTCGAATTGACAACAAAAACCAGGGGGGGGAAAGGTGATGTCGACGATCAATATAATGATGTCACTGTATAGTCAGAAACTTATCGGCGTAGATAACAGTTTTCAGAAGCGATACACATCGACAGACTATTCGCATAGTGCTCGCCGACACACCGCGGAATCTTATCAAAAAGATTCGAAGTGGGCTACGATAAAGCGGCGTTTGAAAGGTATCGTCTACGTATTCCGAACCATTAGCTTTTGTCACGGAACCGATTCGGACGCGATTCAGACAGTGTTCGATCAGCGTAATCGCCGCGATAACCGGTGTAATGAGCAAACCAGTGATGAACGGTGATCGTCGATCGGCGATCGATAAACTCAACGGCCGATCGGAAACCGGCGAGGACGAGTTCTTGGTGAACTATCGAAATCGGTCTTACAATATCGGCAAGTTTCTCAGGTACCATCCTGGCGGGAAACGAGTGCTCGGCCACTTTCAAAATCGGAGCCTTGACAAAGCTTTCGAGGAGAATCCGCACTCGAAAGCCGCCTTCCACATGTTCGAGGAGTTCACTGTCAACGCGAAAGAGAAGTACCAGGAATACGAAGTGAGTGACCTGGGACCGTTACTTCTCTACGTTTCGAGGATCGTTTCAACCCCTGTTCACCGCTACTTCCGGTGCGTTTACGTTGGAGCTGCGGTAGACGATCAAAGCCAGAACGAAAGAGATCGTCGAGATACATCACCCTTTAAAATAGAATAACGTTTTTTCAAACGAAACCAAACAAATAGAACCGAAGAGACCGCGGAGGATGTCCGAGAAGTTATTCTGTTTTTGAAGCGTGTTAGATCTACGAGTGTATTCTACCGTTCTCTAATGAAAGTGTTTACATCGAAGCTGCGAGTAGAACGACGCTACTAGACAACCAGGCAATATGAATACCAAGTATCGTCTACTCTTCGCTATTATCGTGGCTTTTATCATTGATTCGTGATCTTCTTGGCGACGGACATAGATAAACTAATAACGTAACCGTACAGTTACTAACATGTTCCGCTATAAATACACCAAAGATATTCTAACACAGCTTTTATCGCTTCTACCGCGGCTCAAACATAAACCTGTCCTCGAGTGTACAACACGTTGGCCCCACTGTCCAGCGAAATCGTAATAATCCGTGACATTGAAAATGGTTCGATTGTTCGGAAATCGCGAGGAACGATCCGGAGATAACGATGCGGTGCGTTGATTATGTAGTGTTCGTAGATTGACAAACGACAGCGTGATAGCGGCGACACCTCTCGCGACCGCGATTCTTCTAGAAAAAAAGAAGTATTCGTTTAAATAAACATCCGCAGTCCGCCGATAAGAATTGCAAAGTTTGTACTGTCGTACAGCCGGCCTTCCCGTGGAAGGTCCCGCGTCACTGTAATTGTCGGACCTTGAACCAATCGCTTTATCACGAAAGTATTCACCCAATTTCCCATTGTTTTACCTTGATGAGCCCGGATCCAACACGAGCTCTATGCAAACACCGCGAACTCGCTATCATCATAAATCACGCGTTTTCGGTTTTGAACAAACGGACGGTAATGTTTCTTGGAAGCCGGTTATCTCCGACACCGGATGATCTTCCCGCCAGATTATGAAACGTGTTGATACTTATTTCGAGTTTCTGGTAGAATCGATCTCGGCGATCTTCCTTGTTACGCGATGCCTCATCGTTTAATCGGTCGTTATCGCAACGAAATTGTTCCTGTGAAATAACGATGATGAATGATAACTAGAATGTCGTCTTTATTACATAACAAAGTAAAATCAGCGAGGAAATGTAACGAGAGGATGGTTCCTCAATGTCCTTTATTTTCCCGCAAAGAAAGTACCTTCGATTGTTCAAACGGGAAAGGATCCTTCGCGATTCACGTGCGACCACCTGATGATTTGATAGGATCTCATCGATTGGAACGAGCCTATCCTTGACCAGGTGGGAGAATTGGGTGATCGATACTGGGAATGGGCGAACCTGCCGGTGAACCGCGAGATTCGAATGTTCAAGTCGAGCCTGTTGGAGATGATGTCGATCACGCCCTGGTACCTAATCCCGATAGTATGGATCCCGGTGTCGTTCTACTTTCTTTGCTGCGGCTTCGCGAACATGAACGGTCATTACACTGGTAATTATCGAATTATTATCTCTTTCCATTGTGTTGCTGTCTCATTTGTCTCGCCCGCTAATATCTAATCTCCCTGCTTACACGTAACGCGAGAGTAAACATTCTCCAAGCTCTCGACCGATGTTACACAATTTTATCTGCTCGAAGATTTCACACTTCCGTGTAACTCCTCGAGGCGTTCCACTGCATCTGGCACAGTGTCAACAACGTGTCATGCAGTTCCCGCGTCGCGTTAGAACCGTTCACAAGTGAAATGCACTTGTCAATTTCACGCGGGTTTGATTTTTTTGAAAATGTATCTTTCTTGGAAATATTTTTCGAAGAATTCGCTCTGCCATGATTTTATTGAAATGCGTACGTCCCCGGTATGCTCGTTGTAAGGCAAACCAGCGTTCGAACTTTCAGGACACGCGCTAGTCGAAGCTTTCGCCTGGTATGGATTTGGTATCGTGATGTGGACTATACTGGAGTATGTGCTCCACCGAAAACTGTTTCATTTTAAGCCGCCCGCCACGTCGAGACTACTAATTTCCCTGCACTTCATACTTCACGGTGTCCACCATAAGGTAACTACTCTGAAAAATAATTGTTAAGTCAAAATAATCATTCACTCTGTGATTATTGTTTGTGGCTCTGCTCTACATCACCTAATGAAACTCCGTTCTATTTCTTTCCCTAAGGCTCCGTTCGACAACAGGAGGCTAGTATTCCCGCCATTGGTTGGTCTGCTTATAGCTAAACTATTGTGGAACATTTACCAAGTATTCTTTCCTTCGACAGTGGTTTATTTCCTCGCCGCCGGTACTACAACAGGTACTTCTCGCAGACGTGTTCGCCTCTAATATAAATTACCGTGTTCTAATAAGTTAATTTCGTTTCGCAGGGTACCTCTGCTACGACTTAATTCATTATTATTTACATCACGGCGCACCGAAGAGCGATTCCTATTTCTACACCTTGAAAAGGAATCACAATTATCATCATTTCACGCATCACGAGTTAGGTAATAATCCGTTTACCTTCCAACACCGCTCTAAATCATCCTCAAATGCTAACGAAAGGATTACTCCTTCAGGTTTCGGTATCAGCAGCAAGCTATGGGACCACGCGTTCGGAACGAACATTTGCTTGCGACAATTAGCAAAACCCATAGAATGGTGACGAACGCGTCGCCGCTGCTTGTATTTGTGTACCGATAATCGCGTCTTCTCATCGATCTCGTCTCTGTCCAATAGACAATATTTAAGTACAAAAAAAGAGGAACAGAAGACGCACGAGATCTCAGCAAGAGAGAGAAACGATGAGAACGATTTACGCTCGTGCATTTCATTATTACTAAATATTAAGTACTGAACGAAAGGAACCGGTACTCCAATTACCGGACAGCAAGTATATAAGATTAAGGCGCATCGACTTTCACGTTCTTTCTACCCATGCTCAGTTGTGGGAAAGTGCTCTTATTCGCGGGAGGATTCAACCGAGAGGACAGATGAACAAACGCATCAAACAAGCTGGTTCTGTCCATGACATTCAATTCGTAGTGTTTTAGTTTCTCCCTGGTGCACCAGTTGGCTGCTTTACTGGCTGTGTTCTCCAAACTGTGAGATTCTTCCTCCTTGGTCCGGTTACCAACAACGATCACCGTTATCTCTTTCTTGTCCTTGTTACGATCGATGTCCTTCTTCAATGGGAGCAGCACGTCCAAGGATTCTGGCTTGGCCGTGTCGTACACCAAAACGTAGCCATCCGCGAAACCGAGATATTGTCGTGGAAGCTGTTGATTGTTTGCGTTGTTTTGTAGAGATTCCAGTCCAGCTGTGTCGTAAAACCGCACTTTTTCTTTGGTGCCGCGATCCGTTTCTATGTTCGCGACATAAATGTCCTCGATAGTAGGATGTATTTCCTGTCGCATCGAATATCAATCTTTTATACAATTGAATGATTAAATATACATTTACATTATGTGCGAATAACACACGAAATCATTTCCTTCCGAAACAAACATAACCTCTAGACGCTTACTGTTTTGGCGTTGATGCTCCCGTAAATGAGCTGCTCCAGCAACGCTGTTTTCCCCACTCCTTTCATCCCGCAGACAACCACCTTCGTCGTTTTTCCCATATTCGATTATTCTACTTCGAAAACGCCGCTAAACTATTGTCCGTTCGAACGTAAACGTCAAAAGTAACGTGCAGGCGAAAAACATGACATTTCTCTATGTGTCATGTCACCGAGGTCAACACCGAGTCTAGTGACTCGTTAGTGACCCGACGCCTTTCTAGGGGAAAAATTGTTACTTTCGATCGAATCGATATTCATTTCATTCGGTTTATTTGATTTACAAATTCTATCGATAGCTTAAAAAATATCGGATCTGTTAATAGATATTTTCTGCTATTTCCGCGTTACCGTAGAATGTTTGTGGAGTGTTCCCTACTCGATGTCCTAACATATCTGTGCTGAGTCATATTGTAATGTAAAAATGACTGCGATCACAGTGGTCACAGGTCTAATAAGTGAAAAGCTAAATTGGAATGATTCGAGCAAAGCTGTTGTCAACAATTCTAGCAAGTGGTGGCAGCATTTGCCCAAACTGTATTTACTGTCGATTAAAATGTCTTCGCTGTCCGATCATAGTGTTTCGCGTTCTGAATGTGTCGCTTTCCCTCTTGTCCACCATTTTGCTCCCCTTTTCAAGCAGTGTATGTACAAAATTTACATTTATTTTATACTCTACTGTCGTTACGATTCAGTCTCCTCTCAATTATATCTTAATAACCATTTGTATCTTCAATTTTGTACACTTTCACGCTCAGTACCCCGAATTTAAATGTTGGTACATCTTTTAGCACGATCAGGTGCAAGTCACATCTCCGTACACCACCAAAGTTCTTATGAATCAATTCGAAATAGATATCTTTCCAAGATATCTACTTCAATGATGGAATTAGACGAACCAAAGCACATCTTCTTGTCAAATTTGATCTGTACCACGTTGCTTCTCTACGTGGAACTTACTGTTGCCTATAGTTCAGATCCATCCTTCTCCTGTTCTTCGGATTTTGAATCATCAGCCAGAAGAGCATTCAAATCTATATCTTGGAAGTTTATAGAATGCTGACTGGATCCTGAAACAATAAATGGTTCGTGTACTATATCCATTATACATAATAGAAAATAGAATATGTAGAGGCACGTAAACATACCAGCGTGCGCGAGAAACAGATCTTTCAAGAATCCAAGTTCTTTGGTGAGCATCTTAATTTTTTCTTCGAGCAACTCGTTCTCCGTCTTCAACTGGTTCACCCGCTCTAAAGTCTGCTGAGTGCGTAACTTACTTTTGACTCTAGATCGTTTAACAGCCTACAACAGTACCAAAAACTTATGTAAAATAATACTAAATTTACAGAATGTAGAATCAACTCCATTACCTGATTATTTCGATCCCTCCTCCTTCGATAATCTTCGTCGTCCTCTTCCTCGGAAACTTGCCGCTTCTTTTTGTTTTCCTTATTTTTCGGCGCCATCTAAACATACATTGAACAGCGCGTTATGTCCATGGCTACTTCACATAGTTGGGCATAATTACTTAATGAATTATTCATTTCGTTTCGTTTTTCCAACGGTGTTTTTCGATTACTTTTTATCGTTATGTTTACGGTAGCAGCTAGTGTAACATACGTCACGTCACAACACGTCTGTATGCAACGCGTGCTATGTATGTATACGGTGTGCAGCGTGCAACCTGGTGCAACACACTACAGCGCTCCCACTAACGCAACGAATAAGTCAGGGTCAATGTTTTTACACGGTGTAGTACGATCCGAACGTTTAGAATATCGAGAAACACCGTCGAATGTCGAGAAATGCCGTATTTCGTATGCGTCAATTTAACTTACTTCGTACGTCCCATGAGAATCCTTACATTCCCGAATCAACGTTCCCGTGGGATCCTCGAAACTGACACTTTTACACTATGTAAACCACCGCAGATGACACAGTGGAATATAATTCAGTTACGTCCTGTAGATGATGAAATGCTATTTAAAGCGAGCTTGCAGGTGATCTGCGATGCGTAGTGGGGGAGAACAGTCGATTGTACTGTCGATGATTCTCGATGATCATCGCTATCGAGATCTATCGATAGTCTGTCTACACTATCGATTGCTATTAATACTAAATGATACTAAACCTTTATGCAGCACAAAATATGGTCGTATAAGGACAAAATATAGCTAATAAGCTAACGTATTTGATAGTAAATCTTATAAAATCTATTCGAAACTCCCGCCCGTAAGCAGTCGACTGAAAATAGTAGTTGGCTACAATCGATTTAGTCGATAGTTTTAATCGATGGTGCCCATCACTATCTATATGATTTCATTAAATGACAATTAAATATGTTATATATTTATTGTATATGATATTATATACGAATATATTTGTATACTTCTATTCCAATTTGAATGTATTTGAATTTGCGCCCGACTGCAGACCTGCGCGCGGCGCGTCATTACTTGTGTTTCCATTTATCCGATTTGTGGAGGGGCGAGGCCGTTGAACATTTGCGCCCGTGATTTTAATACACAAGCAGCACGATGGCCGTCATGTTGTTATGACAAGGGATACGTCAAATGTGTATCGTTTTTTTTAAATAAACTGGACCGGCGCCCATCGTATCCTCCGATCTGATTTCGGTGATCAAAATCGTTTCTGGGACTTTGATGTACACACAGACAACAAAAATGCCGGTCCAGAAGGATTCGAACATTGTGAAAATTGCTGTGAAGATGACGGATCAAGTTGCACAACTTATTGAATTTAATCAAAAGCATCCACTGACCGGAATCATTCAGGTACGTGTAACAAACTTTTTGATCGCTAGATTGTAGAAATCGAATTGTGACAAGGTTTTCTTTTTGTTTCCATCGATGATTGTTGATCGAAAAATAATGGAACAATTGTTTTTCGAAAACACAAATGGGAACGACGATTAATTGAATGCTTTTTCTAGGAATTATGCAATGGGTGGGGTTTATCAGATCCTGAAACGTACTCGTTACAATTTACTGAAAGTAACAATCAAAATTATATCACGGAGAAGAATCGTAACGAGGTGAAGAATGGTAGTATTTTGAAATTAGAGTTCTCCCCTTCCAAAACGGCCAGCGATATTTTGACCAAGCTTAATAATGGAACTTCGGAAGAAAAGAATGTTGCTTTGCAGAAGCTAAGCACGCTTAGCACAGACATGACGTTTGCCCTAGAATTTATTAACAAGCAAGGACTAGCTTTGATCATATCGCAGGTAATTAATGTCGTAGCTAACAGTTACTTCCTTTGAATTGTATTGCTTTATACGCTCCCCTATTTTCTATCCCTTCAATAGGTAGAAGGAGAGAAATATAAAGGTAGCGCACTCGCATATTCGCTTCAGTCGTTTGTTGAACTTATGGATCATGGAATTGTTTCATGGGACATTCTGGAGACGCCTTTTATCAATAAAGTAGCAAGTTATGTAAACAGCCAGACCATAACTCAAGACATCAGTATCGTTGAAGCTTCTCTCAGCATCCTTGAAAACATAGTACTCAATTCTTCTGGGAAGTATGCCCAAGTTGAGAAGGAAGTAACATTCCAAAACTTAGTAAATCATTTGCAAAGTGTGAGTCCGCAGATTCAACAGAATGCAATAGCCTTAATAAACGCTTTGTTCTTAAAGGCTGATTTATCCAAGCGCAAATCAGTTGCACAGGTCCTCCAGTCGAAGCATGTTAGAAATATTTTTTTGACGAACATTATTGCCGAATCCACCTCCCAGGTATCAAATACAGATGTATCAATTCTTTTTATATCATTCATAGAATCTTTTTTCTAGAGAACTAATTAATACCAGAGTTAATAAATTATTCAGGTCGGTGCTGAAATGGCACATCAGCTGTACGTATTACAAACTTTAATGTTAAGTCTATGGGAACAACGAATGATGACGAAAATGGATCCCCAAGATCAAGATGCTCACGATAAAATCAAAGAACTTCGAAAAATCGCTTTCGATACCGAAGGAATTCTCGGCGGGGACGTAACTGCTCGCAAGCAGGGTTTATATGCCAAAGATTATAAGAAATTGGGCTTCAAGTACGACATCAATCCTGCTCTGGATTTTACTGAAACCCCTCCTGGAATGCTTGCTCTGGATTGCATGATTTATTTTGCGCGCAATCACACCGAAGGCTACACGAAAGTTGTCCTCGAGAATTCTTGTAGAGCGGACGAACACGAATGTCCATTCGGCAGGACAAGCGTGGAGCTCGTTAAGCTGCTCTGCCAGGTATTACGTATTGGAGAAGCACCCAGCGAACAGGGTCAATCGTATCATCCTATGTTCTTCACTCACGATCATCCGTTCGAGGAGTTTTACTGCGTGTGTATAGTTCTTTTGAACAAAACTTGGAAGGAGATGAGAGCCACCACCGAGGACTTTGTTAAAGTATTTTCGGTTGTACGAGAACAAATCACTCGAGCGCTTCAGAGCAAACCAACAGGATTGGACAAGTTTAAGAATAAATTGCAACAATTGACCTACTCGACGATCACTAATCTTTGGCAACAAGAAAGAACTAACAGGGAGGAGGGCGAGAGTCACGCGAGACCGATAGTCGAGCTCAGGGAACAAATTACACCGGAGATTCTGGAGCTGATTCAACAACAGCGCTTAGGTTTTTTGGTAGAAGGTACTAGATTTATGAAGTACAGCGCTAGAGGACAAAGAATCAAAGATAAATTTTGGTACGTCCGATTGTCGCCCAATCATAAAGTATTTCATTACGGCGACTGCGATGAAAAGTCAGTGCCGACGATCGACGAGCTTCCTACGAAATTAGCGGTTGTCGAAGTCCGTAATTTGCTCACTGGGAAAGACTGTCCTCACATGAAAGACGTGCAACGACGGAAAAACACGCACCAGCTAGCCTTTTCCTTGATCTTGGACTCTGTTGATGTTACCAGCTTGGATTTCGTTGCTCCGGATGAACAAGTTTTCGATTACTGGACCGATGGCATTAACGCTTTGTTGAGTATGTGATAACTAGACTGCGGATCTTATGCATTTATGACACTTTCTTAAAATTTATCTACAAAAATTGAAAATTTTCGTCTCTTGCGAAATTAGAAAAGCAACAATTTGTTTCAGACAAGAAAATGACCAGTAAAGAGGCGGAGAACGATTTGGAAACATTATTATCCATGGATATTAAATTGAGACTTCTGGATGCGGAAGGGATCGATATTCCTCAAGATCCACCAGCTATTCCAGATCCACCACCGAATTACGATTTTTGTTACGAATTGAAGTAAGAACTTCATCTTGTTTTTAAATGGTATTTTAACAATTCGACGCGAGCCTATGCGACTCCAGGCTTGAATATCTGCCATAATTAGGACTACAATCGCAATTTTTATACTGCTAATAAACATTAGCATTTTTTACTGATATTGTGACTGTACCGTATATACACACGGTTTTCGTATTAAATCAAACCGTGTTAGTATTGTAGCTGAATTATAAAAGGAAACGCAGTGCATTTTGCCAAAGATATATTTTACAATTTTTGCATACAAACAGATTCTATAAAAAATCTTTTAACATTATTTGTATATATGAATTTGATATAAAAGCTAACACTGCTTCTTTACCAGCACTCTCGTAATGATTTCGCTCTAATTAATAATGAATTGTAATGGGACATTATTTAAAGTCACGTTTAATAGAGATCGATCGTTTTATAGATATTTTATAAAAATTATTATATACGTATTAGAGGTGTAATAAATTAAAAAGTGTAAGTTAATAAATTATTTATTGAAACATGTTTCATGAATAATATTATAGATGAAAAGTGATAATATTAGAAGCAGTAACGATGTAGATCGTGTGCAGGTACATACGTTGTAATTAGTCCAAAAAATAGTATGAATTGTATAATTAAGAATATTCATCGTTTTCTAAGCGTGCAAAGGCGCTGTAAAATTGTGATCACAATTTGCAATATCTCACATGATATCTTCTGAAAGTATTTGATAACTCTGAGGGTCGTTTGTTTGATGATTCGGTGAGCAAAAGAAGAATTCGATAAAATTGAGTACCGGGCCCCTGCTAAATGGATTCAAGTATCTGCCCTTCTTGTCTCTCAAATACGAATACCGTTTGTAATTAAACATCTCGTTTGTAGTTAAATTCATACACGCGTGCAACACCTGTGTAAATCAGACACAGATATCATTCGTCTTATTCGATACCATTCGTTAAACATATGTATATATATATATATATATTTATATTTTATATTTACCGAAGTGCACGTCAATATCCACCCGAGTCCGCAGAACACCAAAGCTTCTAGCACACCTAATACATATAGCAATTGAATTCCTTCCATCGCCATACAATAACAAGCGAAGTAAATTGAGAACGAACAATTGATCGCTACGCACATAACAAACAGAAAAAACCACATCCTGAAACAATGAATCATTAATGAAAAATTGATTTACGCGCAGATTCGATAAGGGCCACACTCTGAGAATTACCGATTCCTTAAACCGACGCAATTATATATAAAGGGGCAATGATGGTCAAAATACGTGACGCATCTATTGCAAATTCTGCAATGCTTCGCTCTCAATGGTCTGAAACATCTGCAACTGTGACACAACCGAGACAGCAATACGTTTCTCTTTTTCCATTTATCAAAATACGGAATCTGTAAAAGAACATCGTTTCGTTGAAAACTGTGTATGCAATATTTCTCAACGAATCATTCTCAAATTCCAAAGCTGTACTTGTTTAATGGCCCTATAGTAAGTCTCGCTGTTTTGTGGTACGTAGCCGGGATCCCTTCTGTTCGCTACAATCCAGGAGATCCACATAACAACGTTCCAATAAATAAAGCAATAATGACTGCCGCGTAAGAGGTTCCACGTTAACGGAATACATTTTAGTAGATACATCGGATATCCCCATAGTAAAACGGATATCATGAAGAGCAGTATAGGACCTTTACTGTTTCCAGCTCCGCCGAATAGTAGTGCCCTTTAAAGAAAAAGAACAGTGGATAAATTAATTAGTCTACGACAAACGACGAGAATGATTTTATACCAAAGTTCGTTGATAGGAGGAATCCATCTAGCCCGTCGTTTCTGTTCAGCCTGAAGTATTCGAACGATTTCCGAATGCCTGTGACTCTTCGCTAGCTGCAACGGTGTTTTCCCGTTCTTGTCGCGAGGCTCTAATTCGATTTTACTTTTCTCGCATAATATCTTAACGCAACTAATATTGCCGGAGAGGCACGCTAAATGCAATGGAGTGGACCCAAAGTAATCTGGCTTTTGTAGATCTACTCCACTGTATATAAGTAATCTGATTAATTCCGCGTGGCCCTTGTAAGCTGCCCAATGCAGAGCAGTATCGCCGTTGATATCCGTTAAATGTCCGAGCGCGCCGGACCCTAACAGAAATGCGGCCGTTGCAAATTTTCCAAACATACAAGCAGTCATCAAGGGTGTTAAACCTTTGAAATCTGCTGCGTTTACAGCAACTCCTGCCTACAAATCGAGAACAATGCAAACTCGATTAACTTGTACATTATAAACCTATACAGACATTCATTTCGTTAAGTTGTGCATACCTTTAACAATAATTGGACTATGGCGCTATGACCTTTTCTGCAAGCCCAGTGTATTGGTCTAGGTCCTTGTGTTCCGAGGCAGGAAAGATCAACTGGTCCGTTTCTTTCTATCAAATACCTCATTACCTATCGCAGAAATCAGAGATCTTAAAGATTCTTTTCCGATTTAATCAGAATAGGAAAACCGACCTCAATGTTTCCATCCAATGCAGCCCAATGGGCAGGTGTGTAACCCCATTCATCTCTCGCGCTTAACACACACAATCCATTTTTGTCTACTAACTCGTCGACTGCTCCAATCTCGCTGAAATCAACGATTTTAATTATTTCTATATAATCGAAATCAGAAGGGTAACAGTGTCTCACCCAGATCTGAGAAGTTCAAAGATTCTCCTAGTTTCGTCGGATGGTGTCTGACCCGACGCATGTTCGTCGGCATAAATGTTGTCGTCGGGGCCGTTTCTTGACTGTAAAACGGCGCCCTTCGACGATCCATGGCTGTGATGAGCGCTGCTAGAAATTGGAGTGTTTGGTAGATGCCCGACCATGTCGGGATCGGGACTTAGCTCCCATACGGACCTTGCTGCACCGGGCCCTGTTACAGGGCTCACAGGGTACACCTAAATCCATCCAAACAATAAATTTATAGTAGTCCTTTATTTTATTCATTTTTTATTTGTAGGTCCAAAATAAATAAAAATTGTACGAAATTCTATCGACTTTTATATTCTAGCATTTTTTGAAAGTTTATGTATGCTTAAAATGGGTACTCGGGTAATCTAGGTGCACGGTAGTGCACCAGCTAAGGATTCGCACTACCACCTTTTATTTTTAGGATTTAGTGAATCAGGGATAAGAGCAATACCTACTTGATAATTGATAAAATTTCAACAAAAACATCCTGTAAACAGGAGCCAAGTTCTCTATGGCCGTAAAAAGTTGTGAGATCTAACAAAATGCTGCAGGTCTAATTTATAACTTCAACAATTGACTTTATACATTATGATACGTGTCCATTCCATCTGCATTCGTTTTTCGAACCCGCCAAAAAATTCGAAACTTGGCGGTAATTTCGAAATTCCATTATATTCGGCAAACTTCCCGCGACTTGTATTCGCTGATATACAAGATTGCCAATGACGCTTTTATGATTTGTAATTATCGTATTATTCAGAAATTCGTCCTGTTACGGTTTACCTTGCAAAGCGTCGCGAGTTCCGTATTTGCACGTTCGTGTTCGGAAGGTGTCCTGAAGGATGCGCCCTGCGTAGAGGTTGACCCACCTTCCGGAACGGTTAGTCACAAGGAGATGTTCGGTCCAACCATTTCTACCGATTCTTTTCGCTTCGTACAGCCTTTTCTTTACGGTGAACACGGTTTTTCACTGAACAGCCTGGTTACTGGGCGACGCGGCGAGACACGGGAACCAACGTCCGCATTTCCGAATGGGACCAACTATTTGGCATTGCGCATTCAAATCAATACCGTGGTTGAATGAACGCCTGCGTACTAAAACCGTGCAACACGCGAAGCTTTAGGCATTAACTACGATCATTTCTGCGAAAACATCGCGTAGAATATATATATATAATATTAATGCTTCACCCACCGCTTAATTCGGCAAAAATAGTGGTGGGCGGGTACACGAAAATTTATAATTTTTGAATACCCGAATGCCGTAAATATTCAGGTACCCGAGTACCACGAATGACCCGGGTATTTAAAATCAAAAACCTTCGAAAATTCAAGTACCCAAAGTCGAGACATCGACTTCGGCGCATGATGGACCATTTTACATAAATTTCGAATGTAAAGAATTATTTAACAAATAAATCGTATAAATTATAGGTTGGAGGGAAAGTTCTGTCGTATTTTAAAGAAAACATTTGAATAGAAAATGGAAATACATGTGCGCGGCTCTGTATGTGTACGGTATTTAAATAGTCACGGCAACATAGATGGCGCCAAAAGTTTCATACACAAAGTGTGGTTTACGCTGGCAAATTACGGTTTCGACAAATAATTTGCTGTGATGTGCAAAATATTACGTTTTATTCATTAACGTGACATGGCTCCTACAATCCAAACAAATGGCAGTACAACGGACAGGGATAAACGGACCGCTAGGCCGGCAGAGAAAAGGTAAATTGTTGTTCCATGTTATAACCTAAAACGAATGATACAGTACGTAAGTACGTACACTACTAATTATTATTAATTTTAGATCCGAGTTAATCTGCCGAGTGAAATATTGTAACACGCTGCCCGACATACCGTTCGATCCAAAATTCATTACATATCCTTTCGAATCCACTAGGTAAGTCTTGAATGCGTTCTATCTGCATTATTTTTCGATGAGGGTACAACGAAATGATATATTTCAGGTTTATACAGTACAATCCAACCTCCTTAGAACGTAATTATAAATACGAAGTATTGACAGAGCATGATCTAGGTGTGGAGATCGATCTGATAAACAAAGACACTTATGCCGGAGATGTTAACGCTCAGTT
Source organism: Lasioglossum vierecki (assembly GCA_028455595.1). Lineage (NCBI taxonomy): Eukaryota > Metazoa > Arthropoda > Insecta > Hymenoptera > Halictidae > Lasioglossum > Lasioglossum vierecki. The sequence goes on from CM052337.1 coordinate 17,549,819, forward strand.
GGACCCTGCTGACGAGAAACTCTTGGAAGAAGATGTTCTCACTCCACAGGATTCCAAGAGATCTAGACACCATGCCAGAAGCGTTTCATGGCTCAGGCGTACGGAATATATTTCTACAGAACAAACCAGGTTTCAACCGCAAACCGTGGACAAAGTCGAGGCTAAAGTTGGCTACAGTATTAAGAAGAACTTTAAGGTAGGTTCACATTGCTGTAGCTGTTATTTATTTTACATCGTCATTTATTTTCTGATCATTTATTTTTGCATTTAGGAAGAAACGTTGTACATGGATCGCGAGAGTCAGATAAAAGCTATCGAAAAGACCTTCGAAGATAACAAGAAACAAATCGAGAAACACTACAGTAAACCTAATGTGGTGCCCGTTGAAATACTACCAGTATTTCCTGACTTTAAGGTGTTCCTATATTATTCGGACGACGATGTTGTTAAATGTTGTGGTTCATTAACACGATTCTTCGCTACTTTCAGTTATGGAAATATCCTTGTGCCCAAGTCATATTCGATTCGGATCCTGCTCCAGCAGGACGTTCGGTGCCCGCTCAAATTGAGGAAATGTCCCAAGCTATGATCCGGCAAGTTATCAATAACGTCGCGATTGCGTTGATCGAATTGCACTGTAATATATATCTCTGTAATTCTGCGCAATTGTATATTGTACACGTTACTTATAGATAATCATAGACGTTACAACATCGATATCTTTTCAGGGGTGTGATGGACGAAAGCGGTGAACAATTTGTTGCATACTTCTTGCCGCTCGATGAAACGATGGACAAACGTAGACGTGATTTCGTGGCTGGAATCGATTACGCTGATGACGAAGAATACGAATATAAAATGGCTAGGGAATATAATTGGAACGTTAAGAGTAAAGCTTCCAAAGGATACGAGGAGAATTATTTCCTTGTTATGAGACAAGATGGGGTATATTACAACGAGCTAGAGACGCGTGTGCGGCTTAGCAAACGTCGTCAAAAGGCAGGACAGCAGCCAAATAACACGAGATTAATTGTGAGACACCGGCCACTTAACGCAAACGAGTTCAAAATGCAAAGGTACAGGGAGAAACAATTAGAACCACCTGGAGAAGAAGATGAGGAGGAAGAAGAGGAAGAGGAGGAAGAGGAAGAAGAACCTCAGCAGGAAATTGAGAAAGCAGATGAAAAAGGTCAGTAGCGTACACTAAGATTTGAATGAGTTGCTCACTGTTTTCAGTAACTACTGAATTGTATAATTTGAACAGGATCTGATAACGAAGTTGAGTCCAGAGCATCGTCCAGAGCTTCTTCTCGAGCGTCCAGCAGGAAATCTAGATCCCGTTCGAAGTCTGCTTCCAGATCGAAGTCTCGATCTCGATCACCAACGAAATCGAGATCTGCTTCTCGTTCACGCTCCGAATCCCGATCTCCCTCGAGGTCTCGCAGTAAATCGAAATCGAAATCAAGATCAAGATCTGGCAGTCCACAGTCAAGGAACTCTTCTAAATCGAGATCCCGGTCAAAATCGGTCTCCAGATCTCGGTCTAGGACTCCGGCTAAATCTCGATCTGGATCTCCGTCGAGTACAAAATCGAGATCAAAGTCAAGATCACGATCACGATCAAGGTCAAGATCGAGATCGGGAAGCGGTAGCAGCAGTGGATCCGGCAGTGGCAGCGGTGAAAGTGGTTCCGAAAGTGAATAAATATTAGAAGACTTTCTAATCGAATCACGGGAACGAAAGTTTTTCTAAGACGCATGAACGGATTGTTATAGTCCTGAAAATATTCGACACTTGTATGTATATAATGATGACTATCATAAATGTACGCTTTATTTCGATACGATTAAAAAGTTGACTTTAATAAGAAATAATGCGTCAATGTGGGGCGAAAGTATTCAATTCCAGATCGGGTTTTCATCTGTTTTGTACAGCTCGCGCGAGATTGTAATTAAATTAGTCAGTTAGGCGAAGAGGGAATCATAGGAGCAAGAAAAGAAATTTCAGAACCAGGTATTATTCTCGTATTTAATGTATTCGTTTTAGAAAATATTTCTATTCTTCCGTATCAATCGTTTATATTAAAAATTGATATATCATGTATCAATAATGGTCGTATAATATTCATAACATGCAAATACTCTGTATAAAGTAGAATGCAAATCGACCTATCAAGAACTAATTATTTGCTTTGATCTATCAACTATTTTTGTTTTTTCTTCAATCTCGGTTCATTTCAAACTTGTCAGAAAAATATCATGCATCGTTTTATATCGTTACTTCATCACTTCATTATCTGTACAGTACATATTAACTTTACTTTGTACAATCGTTCGATGCAATTATTCTAATAATTCGTACAAAGTTGAAAGTTTAACAGGAAAGCACACGCGAACGTTTCCAACTGAAATTCAAAGTTTCCAGTCCCAGGGTATGCATAGGACACCATCGCTCATAACCGAGTAATAGTGTGTTACCCAAAGCATCACGCCTTCTAATAGAGGAGCTAACACACCTTTGTGCAATAATAAACGTTCACAGCATTGTATCATCAGATCTGGAGTAATACTATCATCCTTATTAAGGTCGATTAAGCCTAATTCTTTCACAGCTGTATCATGAAGCGCTCGTTCTACGTATTTTATACTGAAAAAAAAGAAAAACCATATATATATATTTACTTTTAACAAGAAAAATAACGCTTTAAGGCCATTTGATAAGATAAACCTACTTGTTATAGTGATGTAATCTCTTAGTAGCTTCTTCTAAGTTTTCTGTGATAAAATTGACTAACAGAAAACTTGGACACGATGATGGTACTATAAATTGTCCAGTAGGCGAAAGCATTAAAGGACCAGCTTCCCTGCAAAACAAAGTTTCTTTCAGTGGCTAGATTTTCGTTGAATTTTGCGCTACAGCATACTCACAAGCAATGTAATCAAGTTTACCTGATACTTACGTTAACCGAAAGTTAATGTATTACTAGAAAATGTTAAGTATTGCAGATAATACTAACGCTTCAATGACTATTTCGTAAGCTGACAAAGTGGTCGGCCACACCTTCGGATAGCTTCTTCTCCCGCGATAGTCCGAGAGGGTTGTTGTTAGCTGCCGAAGTTGTTGCTCATACTGGCTAACCATTACCTTGGGCATGAATTTCCTGCACATATAGAGCACCCTGAGCCTTACCGTCACTCAATAAATATTTTGTATTACGCACCGTCGACCAACTTTTATGTCAAGAAGTACTTGTGAAACTGCCTTCTCGAAAGCTGGTAATCTCAACAGTACAACATCGTGTTTTTGAACATTTTTGATTAGCTATAAAAAAAGACTCCTTTTAATAAGCAGAACACAATTTTCATTTTTTTTTTTGTTTTAGCTCAGCTACAGATCCTTACATCGAGCCAATTGTGTCTGACTTCGCCGGAATTTAACATAACGCTTCCCTCTAGACTAATTCCCGTGTCATTGGCGAATACTAGCGTCCTATTTCTTAATACTTCCATCGGTAGAGGATGATGTTCGGCTAACGCCTTGAAGGCTAACAAACAGCCTCTATAATGAGCTATATTCCATCCACAATCCCATGTAATATTTTTTAAACCTAATTCTGAGCATAATATCTTTTCTAGCTTTTGTACTTCCTCTCTCATTGGCCTACATGCTTCCAACTTCACGTGTACTTCGTTAATATGTTTATCTAAATATGCCCTAATCAACAATATTCAATTAAAATCCCTGTAACAAAGTTGCGACTGCACAAATTTAAAAAAAGCACATTCAGTTCTTCTTACTTAAGAGTGTCTGGCTCTATATTAATCTTTCTTTTCATCAAAATAGACGCATAGATAGGATCGTCTTCTAATTCAGAAAAATCTATGTTTTCGCCCGCGTATCCTTTTCTTTGCCAGAATCTTGACTTGTATTTGGCGTCTATGTTCGTCGCTTTTTCCTCCTCGATTTTGTCTACGAACGTGGTTGGTAGGTCGCACGTTTTCAAAATCGAAAGGATAGTCTGCCTCAGATCTCTTTCTTTCAATTGTATCTGCACTAGAGTGAATTTACCAGCCTTAACTTCTTTCTCATCTTTGGAGCGTAAATAAAATGGTAACGTGGTAGGCCTTATGGGTCTGTGTTGCTGCAAACATTCTATGATCGAGCTTAGCTGCTTTAACGAATTTTCATTCACTGTCTGGAAAATCGAAAGTAACATTCTAGGTAAAACTTGTTCATCCTCCGATGCATAATAATCGAAATCAATTCGAGCAGATTATCTCAAATTGCAACACAGCTATCTGTGTAGGAATCATTGCATTCTCTTCGTTCTAAAAATACTCTCGGCGTATAATCGGACTGAACTACGTTGTCGGTGACGTTCGAAACACGATACATAAATGTCCGAGCATTATTTAAGTGTTGAACATTTATACTTACTCTTTGCGTTGGATATTGACCGAAAAGGTCCGGATGAACTGTAAAATAAAAGGGTCGAAGTGCTGTCGACACTTCGCCCGTGCTCAGTGCTCTCACAGCATCCTTCTTGCATAAACTGTCAAACGAACGAGCTTATTATTGTCTGTTTTTGTAATTCGACGAAATCGATCAACTCACCATCTTCCCAACGCACAAAACATTCTTGCGGCTCACCGTAATGTCATCACACGTCTGTACCGCGTGCAAGTTTACCAGCTAAAACCCGATAAACATCGCATTTATCACTCGTCCAGCTTACCAAAACATCCTACTGTATCATACGAATAACAACTCCGTAACTGTCCGTAACTCAACGGCCGTAGAACACAACGCTTCAGACATATAATCCTCGTAAAGTAAACGCGGAACCTCCTTTCGACGACCGTGTTCCCTCCATTGTCTATATGCAAACTCGATGTAACATTGGACTTGAACCTCTTTCTTTTTGTCTAATCGATGGCAGGACTTACATCTTATTCGAGTGCGCGAGCACGTACAAGGTGTCCTACGATTCGTAGTAAAACTGGATGGATGTCCAACGCTGAGAATTCTATCTTCTCGTTGCGAGGCTTTCAGGAAATTGAATGAAACAATTCGTCGAACAGAACCGAACAGAAGCTAGTAAATGAAGTTTACCCTTGGACTGACCTTCCGAACCCGTTTTTTCAGAAAACAATTTATTATTCATACTGAGACACCTTGTATGTGAATTATGTTAAAAATAAATCTAAAAAACAATTGCGCCTCATTAGTTAATTTCGTACTGTCGTTGATAGATTGTGTACGCCATTGGTCGCGTCAGAACACAATATATATAACAAAACGTATATCTTCGAGGTCGTATCTCGCATGCATATGTAAATTGATTTTTCTGTTTTTTATCTTAGAAACATAAACACTAATTAAAGCCTAATATTTAGTCGACGTTTTATTTGAAGTTCGATAACGTCGTCAATATATTTTATTTCTTTGATATCGTTTATCGTAAATATAAGTCAACAAGGATCTACAAAAACATCCGTTATGGATTTGTTTTCGTGATAACCGCGAATTGCAATTTTCAGTGTACAATCTCGATCGAGGAGTGTATATATGTGTGTATAATTCTCTGATCCAAGCGTACAATAGGCTAGGTATGATCAGGTATGATGCATCGGTTTGCATTAGCAACACGTCACGCACTAGCGCCTCGCAGCATTCGATTGTGTGGGACGCCAGCTGTTTCCGCGTCTGTATGCATGTAAAAACGGAATGGAGAAAGGAGTCGATTAGGATTAATGTAATACTACTGACGTGGTATTGTATTTTTCTATCTGCGTTTAGTCACAGATGGCTAACGAGATGATTAATGCATAATGTAGAGTCCCTTGAGACTCTGGAACAACAGAAGATTTCGAACGCACGCTGTCGTCACTCCTTTCGTAGTTGTTCGTGGGACATGCTCCACACGCGATTCAGTGTACAAGTGACACGTGATAACATTCAAAATCAGTTGCTGTCAAAATGTAAAATTTCATTGTCCTCCGAGCACAAGGAAAATTGTTAATCGACGACTGCAGGAAAGTCGGTGAGCATTCGTAATACGTCCAATCGGTTTTAATGTTTCATGTAGAAAATGTCGAAATACTTTTCTGAAAATAACAATTCATGTTTTTCAGGATTACCATGTCGTACTCCACCAATAGACGGCCCTTATTGATAAGATCGTCCGACAGCGAGTTTGAAGATGATTTGGAAACCGAAGTTGACGACCCAACTGTCTCTGTACCAGATGAGAAACCATTTTTAAAACAACATGAACCTCGCGATAGGTAACAAATTGTTCGCTTCAAATTAAACGATAATTCGTGTTGTTTCATTCACTGTTTGTCTCCTTAGGTATAATCTTGCATACATAGTGTTTTATTTACTCGGAATAAATACATTGATACCGTGGAGTTTTTTTATTACCGCCGATGATGTGAGTAAAATATATATCTTATTATTCGATTTGATTAACAATGTACATATACTCTGACAAATGTGTTTTGTAGTATTGGATGTACAAGTTTAGAGAGATATCGGATAATTCAACGAATCACACCAACTATACTCATGTAGAGAATTTAGAGAAAAGAACTGATTTGCAAGCCAGCTTCACGTCATATTTAAATATGGCGAGCGCATTTCCAAACACATTTTTCTTAATTATAAACGCATTTATTAGTAAAAGGTAAACGAAAGTATACGGTTCTCGATGGACCACAAAATAATTCTGCCTGGAATTATAAAGTAATTCTATTAGCAAGATATTTGTAATTACAGAGTCCCTCTAACAATACGAATGGTGGGATCTCAATGCACAATACTGCTGCTTTTTATTGTAACGACAGTGTTTGTTAAGATAAACACGGACGAATGTAAGTTTCTCTGAATTCGTGAAATCTGTGTTTTAGTTTGGTAAAGTAAAGAATGTGTATCTTTTCAGGGCAGGACAAATTTTTAGCAATTACCTTGACCACGGTGGCATTTGTAAATGGTATATACATAACATTTAAAATACTAGAAAATATTGTAACAGCAGCATGACAATAGATTTATGCATTGTAGCTGCCAGTGCAATATTCGGAGGAAGTTTAATGGGAATTGTCGGTCGTTTCTCACCGAAGTATATAACTGCCATGCAAAGTGGCCAAGCTCTAGGAGGAATTTTTACAGCCATAACAGAGATATGTTCACTGTGGATCGGTGCTAGTCCTGTACTCTCAGGCTTAGTTTATTTTATCATAGGTGATATTATTTTATTTTTATCCTTGATTGCATACATCATTTTAGAAAAAGCAGTGAGTATTATCAATGTAATGAATACAAAGTCGCTTGTGACACAGCTGTTTTCTAACAGATGATAAGTAGCTTATGATAATGACACTGACACTCGATCAATTGCCTTTGTAGGCATTTTTTAAACTTCACATGTTGGAAAAATCATCTGGAGCCATAGAAAGAGAATACACTGTTACCGGAGAAGTAGCTTTTCCTCAAGGCACTACAATTTCCTATATCCGTATTGTCAAAAGGATTTGGCCATACGGTGTTAGTTTATTTTTGGTATTCTTTATATCTCTTTCCGTCTATCCAGCAGTTACTGTATTAGTGGAAAGTCAGTACAAAGGAAGGGGTTACGCATGGAATGGTGAGTTTAATTCGATAGGACATTCCATTGAAGAATCTCGATGATTAATACTTTCCAATATATCTTGCAGATATCTACTTTGTGCCTGTGGTCACGTACCTAATTTTTAGCATGGGAGACTATGTTGGCAGAATATTGGCAGGAATTCTTCAATGGGTTCGTAGAACATGCATTCTGTAATTCCATATCTTTTACGATTCAATAATTAATATCGCGTTATTTTTCTAGCCAAGAAATAAACCATGGTATGTCATGTTTTTAAGTTTGACGAGGGCTATATTCGTGCCCGCTCTGATGTTTTGTAACGCGCAACCCAGACATCATCTTCCTGTTTATATTAAGAACGATCTTTGTTATATTTTAATAACTATCGTATTTGCCATTACCAACGGCTATCTGTGCAACTTGACATTTGTTCTGACTCCTCTGTAAGTATCGCTACTTTAAACGGAGATATTTCATGTTCGTACGATTTGATACTTATTTCGAGCGTGATTCTTTTTATTTCACAGAGTTGTGGAATCTCAAGAAAAGGAAATTGCGTCTGCTATGATGGGTGCTTTCCTTGGACTGGGATTAACATCGGGTGCTGCACTGGGTCTAGTCATGGTTAAAACACTTTAATCTGTAATTATGAAAGGAGAACAGATGTATCATGCAAGCGTTGATCTCACTGCCGGTTATACAGTTGGAGATAAACAGGACCACAGTAAGCAAGGAGTCTGAATAATATTAAACTGATAAGTAATGGATTTACTTAATATCTTGCGACAGACTTTTAAAAATGTGACTTTGAGACATCACATTGAATTATTTTCTACATATTTCTTTTAATGAATTATGTAATTTATATTTCAACATTCCGTGGTCGTATAAAATGTTTTTAGCATAAAATAAAATTTGTATGTTAAATTGTGTCTGTGGGGAATAATATGATGCGAGTAATACCTTTACGGCGAGAGAACACCTGACGACATTGACGGCGCACCGTCGTCATAAAAAATAATAACAGCACAGTTGAGTTGAATAGATATTGACGTATTGTATTGCATATTGTGGTGTCATAATATTAGAATAAATATTCCTTCAAACTAAGTATTCCATGATATCACAGATCTGAAATACTATGTAAACATGCATAAAGAATTAACTGATTAGATATGCGACTTAGCGGTGATACAGTTTAAGAATCTTTTTATTTTTTAAGAAGTACAATAAATTATAGCGCATATTTTAATCGAGGAGATTTCATAAACTGTAGTACAATACAATATTTTACGACTAGAGATGGGTTACTTTTCTTACAAGCTATAATATTTGTTTGTACAATTGTTCAACTTTAATACAAGAAAAGAACAAGGTTCTCCAATTATACAATGATTTGTCGGTTGCGCGGACACGCTATGTTCTCGCAGTAACACACTTCAAATTATGTTTAAGTCGGGTACTTGTGTGCGGTGGTATCCGAAGAAGCAATGCTCGCTTATTGGAGCAAGCATGAATCTCATGAAGGATATTGCTTATTTTTACTAGTGAGTGGTACAAACACAACACTAGTAAGAGACCTTTTCTTAATCTTTCCGTCCATAGTCTTATCGATTTGTATTAATGTTTGATCTGAGTTTTCTGGGCCCATTGGTAATACTAGCCGTCCTCCTGGAGCTAGCTGGTCTATCAGCTGCAAAGATAACGTACCATATATTTAGTAAATACAAATATAATTACATTGCTATTTCGAGAAAGTTTTCTTACAGCCTGTGGCATTTCTTTGGCTGCTGCCCCTACGTGAATGGCATTGTATGGTGCTTTCTCAGGGTATCCTAATCTCCCATCTCCAACTAGAACATTGCTTAGTATTTAATATATCAAGAAAAGAATGTCTGATAAATAAATCATTTGAATTCGAATTACCAACTAATTCAAGACGACCGCTTCCAAGAAGGTCTGGTTGATCCTTCCTAATGTTTTCTTCGGCAAATGCTTTAAGTTCAGGAATATGTTCGATGCCTACAACTAATCCATTCGGTTTTAACATCATTGCCATGCATGCGCTAAGATATCCAGAACCAGATCCAACATCCAATGCTCTGGCACCGCTTTTTAATTTGTCTTCGAGTACCTCCAAAGCATACGCGTGCTGAGGTGTTTAATCCATTTTATTATATTCGTGATATGCAACAGGTAAACATGTGAAAGAAGTACAAACATTTAACTGTAGATGCGTATTAATAGTAAAGTTTTTTAAATTGTGTACGATTATACCATATGGGGAGCACTTATAGTTGCACCATAACCAATCCCTTGCGGAGAATCAATATAGGCATAATTAGGATGGGTATAGTTTCCTCTGTCTACAGCACACATTGCTTCGTAAACTCTCTCTGATTTAATTGTTCTTGATTCTAAGATGTAAATCAAAATACGCGTATCGAGATGCATACAACAAGTTGTTATAACTCTTCCATGTTCACATTACTTACGTTTAAGATGCTGTACAAGCTCTTTATTGTTCCTTGCGTGAAATCTCCCGGACCAAGCCATGTCGTATGCATTCGCCGGGAACAATAAACTTGTTAGAACGAAAATGAGATACGTCGAGTAGTGGGGCTGAATTTTGAGGCCGTGTGTTGCAACTTGTTAAAACACCGGGCAACCTGTCGTTGCAAGTGTTCGAAAGTTGTTATTACCGCAGGAAATATTTATCGTATTTGTTATTACGATATGACACGACTGAACGTTGTCTATGCAGAAGGTTTTGTAGAAACAGGACTTCCTAATATTCGCAACATCAGCGGTAACGTAACTATTACGTTGCCTGTTGCAAGCGATATATATAAGCAACTATTTTACGACCACGCTAGAATACGCTTTATTTCCGTGACAACTGGCAAAATTGAATGAACTCCAATAGATTCTCGTGCGTATATATAGCGAGAACTGCAAGTTAGTAATTTGTCAATTTTTGAACGGTACCCCTTATTGCATGTATCCCGTTGTACCGTTATCAACTGTTATTATCACGACTTGTTACAGCAGAAACAAGATGCAATACTAGACCTACTACCTTGCCCGATTCCGTAGCCGGGTTGACCTCCTTATCGACGTACAAATTCGAGCCCGGGAAATGGTAGGAGTAGATCAGAGTAGATCAACCCGTTTTTTAAAGAAATGTAACGAAAAGACAGGATGAAAGGATGGAATGACTTCAAGATACATTGACCTTCAGGTGAAATTGATCGCACAAATTAGAACAATACTCTGTAAACTGGACGGGTCGCGCTAATTCTTATGCAATATGGCGCCAAAGTTTTCGCGCGTATAAAAAAAAATTAAATAGCGTTCTTTTAAATTAATTTTTAACAAACGCTTTTTTCAGTATTGCAAGAGGTATTTCTAAGATAACGTATTTTGTTTACAGGATGTTTTTACATGGCGATAATCAGCGGTTGGTTCGAGCGACTCCTTTCTCATCGACGAGAAGGATCCGCTTTACCGGGCGACGCGTACTCGATCCATCTAGCGGAGAAAATGCATTCGAATTGGGCGTACTCGCCTGATTGCGTCATAAGAGAAACTGATTTTCCTAGGCGGTCGGCCATATTGACTCGCGCGTAAGAACATCGAAAGCAGTCCCGTGTTCGGTGTGCGAGCGGCTCTTATTAAATGGTCCGTGATTATCGCGAGGATTCACGGGGACGAGCGAATTTTCCATGAGCTGCGATTGATCGTCGCTCGAGGGATTCAACAATAAGGAAAGAAGGTAGGCGATAAAGATTTTTACGGCAGCGCGAAGGGACTATTTGAAAACGGTGCGAGTATGGGCCGTGGCCGCATCCAGCGTCGCCCCGCGATTCGACGGACCTGTTTCGTGTTCGTAGCCGTCGGCGGAATTGGAACGAGAGTTGTTAACGTGCTCGCAGTAGGAAGTTCTCCGTTACTCGCTCGGCTGAAAAATACGGTCGGCATTCCGCAACCCTGTGCGTACTTTTCCAGTTCGAGTTCTCCTTTGATTCGCATTTTTTTAATCGCGTACCGTGGTGCGTTATCCAAAGGGGAACGTCGCGCGTCTGCAATCCATAGGTGAGTTTCACCACTTTTCCCATTTCACCGACAACACCTGCATCGTGACACGCTTCACCCGAGGTCTCGTCGAGTTTTCACCGAGCGTCCGTTCTTTTATTCAAACGAATCACGAACAGCGCAAAGTGTTCGGTGCGCTTTCGAGTTTTCATATAGAATGGACACGACTCGTAAATACATTCGGTGTTACACCTGTAGAAAGTTTACGGTCACTGCTGTGAGTTGGATTTCAATTGTTGATTGTTCTCTTTATATTATCTTTAGGAAAACGTTGCGTCGCATGAGAGAATTTTCTGCCGTTCGGTTTTCACCCACAAATCGACCGAAGTAAATAATCATCGACGTTGTATTCACGGTTTGCACGCAATTGAATTATTGGAAGCTGTGTGTAATTGAGAATTACGAGTCGTCACTTGTTACGCATTTTCTGATCGAGTATGCACGGAAACATCTGTTTTGGCCCGGTTTTGACAGAACTCGTTTACATGCATCGTGTCGTACTTGTTCGTGCAGTTGCATGCATATTACAGCGAAACCGACGAGTCTCGTGGAGATTCGATGAGGATGATCGGATAGAAACCGAACATGTACCAGAATAGAATCGGTGTAGTCGTGATCGAACTTCTCGATGCATTCTCTGCGTATCATGTATCATATTTCGTCGGAGAGAGACGGAGAGATAGAGGGAGAAAGAGCTTCCATTCTCTCGAGCGAGACGCATAAAGAGACGCGCAGAATCCGTTAAAAATGAAAACGGAAACAAATAGAGACGCCGGGCGACGCGAGGGGAAACAATCGACAAATTTGACGGGATGCGTTCTCGCTGTTCGTCGTTCCCGTCTATACGACCCTGAGGTGTTGCCGCGAAGTGTGCCACACGCTCTCTCCTTATACATTCGAATCAGTCTCTCGACCAGAGAATCTACAGAATGATTTATCCCATCTAACCTTTTCAACCGGCTCTTAAATTGATCGAGTGTTTAATAAGATTCAAGAACGCTCTGTCGATTCGTACGTCTTGTCACGCGTTGCTGGTGGTCGAAATATTCGGTGGAGGGTCGGAACAGACCCCGCCATCCGATGCTTCAGTCTAGGTTATGTCAATAGTCGTCATCACCTGACAACGGCCACACGTATTCCGGATTTTGTCATACTTCTCGCGAACACGCTTATTACGATCAATTAGGTCAATTATGTGGTTCGCCACGAAGATGCCAGGCATTTTTTGAATGACGCCTCAGCCGGATCTCCGTTTCTGCCCACTGACAATCGATAAAACAGTTTTTCTTAGCACGTCCGTGAAGAACCGTTTTTCCATTTTCTCGGGAAACTCTCGAGCGTTTCGGTTATCCCAAGAAAAATATCCTGCAAACAGGAGCCGAGTTCTCTATGGTCGTAACAAGTTGTGAGATTAAACAAACTACGGCCAAGTTTCTTAGCTTAGAAAAGCTTCTTGCAATCCTGAAAAAAGCGTTTGTGAAAATTAGTTTAAAAGAATGCTATTTAAATTTTGAAGAGTTACGTGGAGATCTAAATCATTCAAACCTGTCCGCTACCTAACACCTTTCATGGCCATTGGTTTAAAAAGTAACGGCCAAGTCTATTTTATTTTTTTTTTGAAAAATTCAAACTACATACATCATGTGGTTGGGTATACATATTTTTTAGTGTGTCAAATATGTGACGCCGGGCTCTGAATGGGCGTCGATGACGTCACCGATACGTGACGCTCTTAGCGAACGCGTTGAATAAACTAGTGGAACCTCGTTTCTCATAAAAATGAATAGACTTAATTTGAAAAAGTACAAATATTGGAATAATCAAAGAATATTTATTATATTATTTTCGATCTATTAATGGAACTATGGAGACTGTGGATGTTTATGCAATTTTCAATCTTCATGGTCAAACTTTAAGAACGTATCTTGAGATAAACTTCTATTTTTAATGGGAACAGCCTCTGCAGATCCGAGGCAAATCTAAATCTCATTCAACTCTGTCGAATTCTATATTCTAGCATGTTTTCAACATTTTCTAAAGCGATATTAGTGTGGAGGCGCATTTCCTTCCGAAAAACATAATCGTCATCGCGTTAATAATGAAATCTAATTTGTTTTAGTCGGTCGCAGCGATTGTCACGCGAAAATCCCTCGAAATGAAAGGAAGACTGCGGATGTTTATGCAATTTTCAATCTTCATGGTCAAATTTAAGAATGTGTCTTGAGATATAATTCTATTTTTAATGGAAACAGCCTCTGCAAATCCGAAGCACATCAAAATCTTATTCAGCTCTGCTGAATTTCTATATTCTAGCATTTTTTCAACATTTTCTGAATAATATTCCTTTTGAAAAACATAATCGTAATCGCTTTATAATAATGGAATCTAATTTGTTTTAGTCGGTCACAACGTTTGTCACGCGAAAATCTCTCGAAATGAAAGGAAGATTGTGAAACGGAAAGGGTTAAGTTCGTCCAGGTGTAAATCGACCGGCGAGGAGATAGCGTATTCGAGATTATGATTACAAACGGGTGTAGTGTTAACCAGGACAAGGAAGTGTACCCATGGTCGTGTGTCCAGAGAGGCGTGGTGTTGATAGCCGTTGATGCTACGATATCACCGAAGTTACAATGAACTTGGGGGAACATGCTCGCCGCTGCAATAACGCGCCTTTCACCGTTTCACCTACCGGGAACCTGCGTACTCTGTGAACTATGACACGAGTACCGCTGGGATTCTCTAACCCCTTTTCAACCGAACTTCCTTCGCTTCTCGGATAAGTACCGATTTCCGAATTAATCCAGCATACAAAATTAACGGCTAGGATTGTTTATATTTACCATATATGTATGTTGCGTGCGCGCGGACCAAGGTTGCAACGATCGACTCTTTTTAATATCGACACTGAACCTACCGCCGCCGGTGAAATGAATTTTACATTTTACAATTATTAAAATTATAATCAGGCTTTCACTATCCAAGCACTTATTACAGAAAGTCTATGTAAATTCCATGATATCATTTTTATAAGACAACACATGCCAGCCAATATCAGAGTTCGGTAGACTTAGTGTTAAAACGAGAGAAAAACGATTAGATTACGCTGCTGGGTGTGGCTCGTTCGCTCTCGGTTCAAATTCGTCATTGTTGTTAATAAATGCGTGAAAGAATGTGAGTGTAAGGAAAAAGGACAATCCAGATCCTCAGCGAAACATTGATAGCGATAAGAACGCTTGAAAATGACGACCTACAAAAGATGGACTTAATTGAAAAAATTTTCAAACATGAATTCAAATTTATTAAGGTCTTTGGAAACGTGTCGATTGCTCGATACACACTTCGGTGCGGTAGAAACATAGAAATAGTTATTTCGAATTCGATATTTCTTTACTGAAGAGGAAAAAATTCGTGATCCAGAGCAATTGCTGCAGCGACAGCGAAATTGTAAGCGAATGTTTACTCGCGTCCGAGTATATTATTTTCGGAATGAGGGGATCCGTTCCCGTGGGCGAATTAACGAATAGAATAATCAACGGCGTAAAAAAGACCGGAGATTCGTCGTTGCATAGAGAAACCACGGTCTCCCGACGATTACGGCCGTCAAGCGGCCGTGACGGAAATAGAAAAACCGTGGAAAAAGGAGTAAAAAAAGAAAGAATAGAAATCACGTTGATTACATGCATGATTTAATCGAGGCACGAGTGCGGCACAGTTACAATCCGCGAACACGAACGCGGCTATGAAACAGTTTGGACGGTAAAGACCCACACGGCTGGATGCCGACGGGAATTAAACGAGGAACGCGATACACCCGGGACTCCCTCTATATATGTATACTACTATACTATACTTTCTTTCGGGATTTCTTGTAATATCGATCCGGAAAGTGGTAACGCAGGATACGAGAAGCACCCGGGTTAATCAGACTGTGACGACTCGCGTTTGCATTTGATTTATAGCGGAAGGTCCCGCACTCGTCGAACCTGGGAAGATTATGAAACGTTGTTGGTCAAATTTCGAAGCGGAACTCTCGAATGTCTTTCCTTGCAATATTGATTTTCTCCTATTAATCGACGTTCCAACAATTCTGTCGGAACGCGGACATTTAAAATTTGTTTTAGACGATCGCAGCGATTGTTACGCGAAAATCTCTAAAAATGAAAAGGAAGACCTGGGATGTTTGTGCAATTTTAAATCTTCATTGCCAAACTTCAAGAACGTATCATGAGATATAATTCCATTTTTAATGGGAAGAGCCACTGCGAACCAAGTCAAAATCTTAGATTTTCTCGATCGGAATGTGGTTACAGACGGAGGATTCAGGAGCCGAAACGAATCCCTGAAGATTCGGCTACCTGCTTGACATGCCAGATACTAAACGAATTGATAGACATTGAATAATTCTCGTAGTTCCCGGATGGCTGTTCCCCTGCGAGCCGAGCGAAGGGTACGTCAGGATCTCGGACAGGCCCGGCAGGTTGAGTCAAATTTAGGCCAGATTAGATATACAATTAGATTATGTCGGCAGCTCGGGCTCCGTTGCGTTGCGTTTGAATTTCCGAGTGATTTTAGGTCCCGATAGAGCGTTAGATTCGCACAGGCTAGATCACGATAGGATCTAGAATTAGACGGTCCTTGGGAGAATGTGCATTATCTCGAGAGAGTCAGGTTGAATTTAATCATGAATGGAGAAAGTGACGGCCGGACACACCCACGCGCCCCGCTCGCATCCATCTTCCGAGTTTCGCATGCGGCGCCCGGCGCATTATCGATACTTCCGGTCTGCGGGCAGACAACCGGGTAGGGTGCACATAAACGACAACGAGGGAACAATAAAATTTCACGTGAATTAAACTCGCCTCGTATACGACAGAT
Organism: Lasioglossum vierecki; assembly: GCA_028455595.1. Taxonomy (NCBI): domain Eukaryota; kingdom Metazoa; phylum Arthropoda; class Insecta; order Hymenoptera; family Halictidae; genus Lasioglossum; species Lasioglossum vierecki. The sequence continues at coordinate 17,566,422 of CM052337.1, forward strand.
AACGTTTACTACGCTAACAGGTGTCGATGTCTCTCGACGTGTTTTAATTCACCTCGGACTCGGCCTCTCGATAACGTTATCGATACAATTATCGGGGTCTATTTCTAGTCCCCCGGAAAAGGACGCGTATCCGATAGAAACTTTTGAAACGACATGCACGCGAACGTCAAGTGCAGTTTGCAAGGATAGACAATGTTTGTTCAATGTGCATCCGAATTGTGTTTACTGTATCTTCCGTGTCGCTTAATTTACGTACACAGCCACGAACAGAAGTATTGCCGCGGATATTAACCTTCAATTACTCGCTTTCCACGTAACTAGTTTCGTGGAACGTTTACATCGCGCCAACATGAATCAATTTTTATTCAATGAAACAGCTACTTCAGTGGGAAATAAAATATTTATTAGTCGAGTTGACACGCTTGAAACGCTTATTATTATTTATTATAGACGGACAGAAGCCCTTTTTACACAAGTATTTACAAAGAAAAGAAAAGAGGCGAAAGATACAAGACCACCTATCTAATAAGAAAAAGGACATGCGCACAAAGTATATGTTAATATAAGAATAACATTATATTTATTATTGCGGAGTAATCATGATTAAAGAATGACAATTAAATGAATATCTGCAATAAACGCGGGCTTACTTCGCTCACTGGTTAATCCAGCACGGAATACAGTGGACAGCAATGTTTGTTAGACGATCCATCGATCGCACCGTAATTCGCTGGCAGGATCCTCGTAAATTCATTTGATTTTAGTTTTCCCAGAGACACGCGATGCTCGCGATTCCACGTTGTTACGGCGAACGATGAGACGAGTTTTGAGGACGATTTTCACGAACGAACGAACAGAACGGCGAGTCGTAGGAGCGGCCACGCAACGGGAACAAAACGATTTAGCCATGAAAAAGCAGAGCCCAATAACAACTCCGCTCTCGGACTCTCGGTGTGCACGTACTACGTGTGTACGCGACGTGCCGTGTGTTACGGTAGGACACGGCCAATTATCTCGGTCGGCGCGGTGAAAAACTGCTCGTAAAACGTCGCTCCATTGTTATCCATTGTTGGATCGCGGCGAGAGACGCTCGACTGCGAAAAGAATGTTCCACGTTTCGTTATTTGTTCGCTCGTCCCTGGCAAACAAAATTCATTCCGCTGTTCTTTTCCAGCGAGTCTTCTACCTTCGGTGAAAACCGTCCCGTCGTTTACTTTTCCTCGACGCGAGACGCCGTTGCCCGCACTATATCCAATAGGATTTTCAAGAGGAACAATTTACAGCCCTAGAAGCAGAATTTAGACTCGAGAAGGTAGTCCGTCTTCCATGCATTTTATTTCTTTTTTTTTAATCTAATAAACTTTGCTTCATTTATCACGTCACATTTTAGAGAAATACGGCTCGCAACACAGATAAAGAGGGATCAATTATTTTACAGTATGTAAAAATAGTAAATGGGTGAATTATCAGCCTGAGGAACGTGTGAGGGTTGTAATTTCATAACAGCAAGTTTGCAAATTAATTTAACTCGACGTTTCAATCCCTATGTGGATCATCTTCAAAAGATACATTTTTGCGTCTGAAAAATAATACGTTTTCAGTGAATTTAGAAAACCTATATTGCAGCACAGCTGTGTAAAATTAACGCAGAAAGTTAATACTTATATTAATACTTCTCCGTATGCAACGATGTACTTTCCACTCTGTTCGGCCGGTTCCACCCTCGACGGTTCGATCGGGTGGCAATTAAACAATACAAAGAGGAGCGATGGTTAAAAAAGCAAGAAGAAAGCGTATCGCTAGCGGAATCGAGCATACTGCTCTCTGTAATTGCCTGGTTGAGCCCGGAGTGGCTCGACTACGCGAGACTATAGAAAGGGAATACGGTGCTCGATGGTATCGGTAGCTACTCCAGCTCCGCCCTTCGAATTGTTATAAATTATAAAGTAGTCGTGTGAGTCACGGTGCGTGCCGCGATCGAAACCTATGATCTCCCCCGCGTCGCGCTAACGGACTCTATCTCGATCTTTCGAGGTTGCAACCTGTTAACCGATGAATTCTCCAATCGCCAACGCCCGTGCCAGGCCCATTAACGATGAGCTAACTGATAAACGGTAGGGAAGTCGGGGGACAATTCGTTAACTGAAATTCCCCAATCTTTTCGTCGCTTTCGCTCGCGACAGCTCGGCACAATCCCCGAGCACTCGCGGACGCATCCTCGCGTTAAATACGCGGCTCAATTAATGCTGCGAACCGCTTCGACACTTCCGGCTCGGCGCGCGCGTATCGTTGCCGTGATTCGCGTATCAACGCGTTGACCGGCGACTGCCAGATCGCGGATTTTATACCGTCGTAACGAAAATTAGTAGATCAAATGTAAAACGGTCGAAACGATTTATGACAGGAAAATAACTTGTCGTTTACTTTAAGGATGATCCTTGGTAGCAAAGCCCGTAGAATGATCCTGAACGAGACAGAATTCCCTCGGAGTGGTCGTACGATTTTTGGTCGCGCTAATCATAATGAAAATGGATCGACAAAATAAGGATAACACCCGATTCTATTATGCACGTACATTCGTCGGAGCAAATCTCAAAGTATTATGCAACTCAACAGGTTAGCTAGACTATCAATTACCTCTCGGGCTATCGATATGGTTCTCATTTCCGGGGAGCAGCAACTTTCCTCTAGGCTGTGCCTCGCATCCTGGACTATACGAACCCATTTGCATCACTAATGTACGGGCTATTTTCCTAGTCGGTATCACCGGAGTGCTATTTCCCCGGTGATCGCTGCTAGAAACAATTAGTCTCTGCAGCGAGTACAAATTATTGAAACATCAGGTCCTATTTTACTGGAATGTATCAAGAAAGAGAAACTGTAATACTCCCGGCATAATTTCTCGTTGTTCTGACGCAAGTGGGTTGAAACGTTCGTTCAAAGTAAATTAATTCCGTACAATTCGTTTCCGCGGACAAATGAAAGTCTGGAACATTTGAAACGACCACGCGGAAGGAATTCGTGTCTCTGTTAATTATACATTATTCATCAAAAACAGAAGAGTTTTTTTTAGGGGTGTCGTTGAAATCTGGCATTTCTATTCTATAGAAACGGTTCAGTGTGCGCCACGTCGGAGCCGTTTGCTCGAGCAGAATTATTGCTAGAGTCGCCCCCGCGATAAATTCCGTCCCGCAATCAGCGAAATGAAACAACGTCCGTGTCGACAGGGGGATGGAGGGCGAGAGGGAGGGAGAGAGAGAGAGAGAGAGAAAGCGCATTGGTAACGAGCACGAGGAATCGGTCGGTCTCGAGCCTGTGCTCCCACGAAAATCTGCGGGAACGGTTTTCGCAGCTTCGAAACCCTTTAATTTCACGCGTCGAGGAATCCTCTTCACCCCCCATTCCACCCCCGCGTTTTCACCCTCAGGTTCTCCCGCAACCCTCGCGGAAGACCCGCGTTTTCAATGGAATCGCTGCACGCGCGATGAAAGAAAGGGTTCAACGACAAAAAGAAACGCTCCCCTTGCCCCCGGCCCTCGGCAACCCCCTTTGATTGGTAGCGACGCGTCTGCAACCGACGATAAAAAAAAACTCGCGCGGAATCACGGTGTTTGCTCAGCCAGGAGAATCAAGGCGGAAGGGTCCCCGGGGCTCCTCGGGTTTCTCTCGTTTTCATGCTGACGCGATCCTCGAACGGCGGGGGTGGTTACATTCCGATTGATCGAGTTGCCCCTGCACTCCGCTAACGAGGAGCAGTTTACTTCTGAATATTCTCCGGCCGTAGCATCCGTCGAGAGCCGTCTCAGACGTTCACAGATTAAAGCAAGCACCTTTCGTTACTTAATAACGGTCGAGCTTCCCTTACCCTCTTCTCAACAACGTTAACCCCTTATCTAGCCAACCCGGTACTCGAATTCGGCGTGTTTCTCTCAACGATTTTATCACGTTCCTCTAGAAAACGAAACTGCTCCGAATGCTCATTGTTTCTCAAAATAAGAATTTGTGGACAACGTGTTGGAAACTGTTTAATGCTCTCGAAAATTCATATTGTTTCTCCGTAAAATATTTAACCCCCCATTCACCTCATTCAGATTGTATCAATCAACATTTAAGACCAAGTATGATGTAAATCCCCTTAGGGGTTCAATTTTGTAAAATGCTGAAATAGGTGTTTGATTAATTATATCAAAGAGCGTTAAGACCACGTTTCAAGCAAATCAGACCAAGAACAAAATATTCCTCGTACAAACGTTGCAACCCTATTTCACCCCCTTAGGGGTTGAATTTCGAAATATCTTTTCTTATCCTTTATATAGATCATAAAGGAAACCTCTATCCAAGATTTCAGCTTCAGGCAGGACTTCGTTTTTCTAGATTTAGATAAATCGACAATCTCTTTTTACAGAACACGCTCGTTTCACGGACTAGTTGCGGAAAGATTCGTGGTCAGAGGATTAGCACAGTGAGAGAGCTGGTGTCGTAAGAGTTTGGCGGGCAGGTAGCAGAGCGGCGTGCATTCGTCGCACGTGCAGGTCGTTGGCCCTGCAACACGGAGTAAACGCGACGTCTCGATACGGCGCCAACGAAGCGCCGATATATCTTACGCGCGGCGTCGTGCTGAAAATATCGCGACCAGGTGTATTATTGGACGTTAGCGCCGCTATAAAAATACAAAGGCGAAGGCATCGATCGGTTCGGCGACGGGCGGGTAACGAGGGAAAACCGTGTCCGTTTCCTCGAAACTCCGAACACAGCCGCATCGGCCATGAAGGAAACTTTCGACCGGAGAAATTACAACGACCCTGACCGACACGCTCACCGACAACACTGGCGCGGCGGATTATTCAAATCGAGTCTCCTGTCCGCTGTCGTGTGTGCTGGCTAGCGTGAGCAAATGCCTTACGCAACCACACCCGAGCAAATAGTAATTCAACCTCAATTGCACGGAATCAAAGCCGTACGGGATGCTGTTCAAACAGCATTAAAGGCTCTAGGCTCGTGCAACGAGTCGAATAAATCGATTCTCTTTGTCTTTTTATTGTACGAATCGACGCTGTGTTGGGAATAGAATCCGGAGGCTGAGCTCGGACCCCGCGCGTCCGGCGAAAAGGAGCTTTAGGGCCACAAAAGAGACGGGAAAATCATTGTTCGACGTCCAATCGATCGGGCCACGCAACCGATGATTGCGGAGATCGTTGTGCAACCCTCGAATCGAAATAGCACGGAAACATTCCTCGCAAAGTCTACGATTTTCAACGTGCACCGAAAGGCGTTGCAACGTCTAGTGTTTTTTTATTTTGCTTCACGTTATGGAAAAGTAATGGAAATAACAAAGTATTGGGCCACGCAACAGATGATTGCGCAGATCGTTGTGCAACCCTTGAATTGAAATAACACGGAACCATTCCTCGCAAAGTCTACGATTTTCAACGTGCACCGAAAAGTAATGAAAATAGCAAAGTATGGTTTTACGTGTACCAATTGTATCTCGTTGCGATCAACTGCAAGATTGTCGCGGTCATTTCATGTTCTACCCGAGTCTGGGTCAGACGGATTCGCGTCCCGCGAACCTCTAATCGGACATTCCGAGTTCTGGAATGCCGGCGAGATCCTCGAAACGGCAATCCAGTTTGTCCGCTGGACACTAACTCGATTCGTTGCATTAGCATGTACGCGTACGATATTGACGGTCGCGTCATCATGTCCGCTAATCGGTGTATTACTTCATCGGAGACCGCGGCCGCGGCAAAGGACGTCTGCTTCCAGCGATGACGACATTCTGCAATTCGGCTGGCAGTTCTCGCAACGCGACAGTCCCCGAATTCAACGGATTTCGCGTACACATTGCCCTCCAGTACTCTTGCAAAAATCCCTCGCGAGACACAGTGTGTTGGACCGATGAATTTTGTGTTAATATCAAAGAACATATAAGAAAAATACTCTTGTACGTTTTAAATGTTAAACGTAAAATTTGTCTGCTGTCTGAAGATTTTACGAGAAATCGATTCTTGCGATAAAGATAATGAAATCATATTTTCGTTGATACGATTTTATAACCCACTTGTTTGAAGGTATATCGTGTTCACATATATAGATTTTATCCATTTACCAGAGAAATCGGCACGTACAATTTAGAGCAGTGAACATGTGAAAAATATTTATGGACACCAATGTTTCAGCTTAATAGCTTTAATTATATTTTGCATAAAAATCCGCAGTTTACTCGTACATCTGTAGATTCGAGTATAAATCGACTTTAATTAATTCTGCTACATCCGAAAGTGCCGGAGGTATTGGGTGTACACATTCGAAATCGTAGACTGTAGCGTGGAGGCTGAATATTTAAGAATTTCGAAAAGCTCGTGGCTCGGTGATGCAGCGTATGGTAAACGGAACGGTTCTGGTTTCACGAATGACTCGCCGGTGTTAAAGTTTAAAGAGCAGCCTAGAGCCGTGGTGAATGAGGCGAGCCGGTCTGAAAGAATCTGTTTTTTTTCCCGTCGCCGAGAGGTGATCCTTTCAAAGAGAAAGAGAGAGAGAACGCGCGTGGGTTTTCGTTTGGTCGTGTGTCAAAGGGCTGATTGTGAGCGGCGGTCGCGTGATCCATGGCACACGCCCACGCGTGATCCGTATACGCACACGGTACGCGAGCCGACGTGATCGTGGATCTTGGATCGAGGCGCGCGCATTTAAAGGCCCGTCGCTCTGCTAATGGATGAATTTCTGTCTCGAGATCCAACGATGTTTGTGTCGCTAGATTCGCGAGATCGTATCAATTCACACTGGAACTGCCGAGCGCTAAAATAGACTGTATACTTCTCTATCGTACTAACAGGATTGAATTTATTCTGATTTTAAAAGATTTCTATATCTTCACAAATTCTGAAATCCGTCATTTTTCATGGGGCAATTCCAGTGTTGAAACTGAAACTATAATGGAACAACAAATAGGGTAACTGCACCAGTGATATATAATAATACCATAATAACACCATAATAAATATCAATAATAATAATTATTACCAATAATTAATAAATATTTTTTTATATCTTTCATTTAACATTTAATAAAGAAAAGTGATAATAATTTCATTTTATTTGTACACATATTTCTTTTCAAATAAAATATCTTCCTGAACAATTTCTTAAATGTTCATTAACTGGTGCAGTTACCCTATCCGGAAACTCGATATTTTCAAGCCTCTCTCGCGTCACGCTGACTCGCCCGATTTTCCTCGTTCAGCAAATTTTAATCGCGTAACAATTACGGTCTGTCCCCCACGCTTGGACAAAAGCTTGGAAAACTTGAGTGAAAGGTTCCAGCACGCGTCCAGGCCGCTGACATAACAGTTAGCGAAACAGTCTCGTGTTAGAAGTAACCTGTACCATTAGCGCTGTGTAAATTGGCCGGAAGACGGCTGAAAGATGCAGCATGTTTGCGCCGTCTGCCAGGACTCGCGACGCGAATTAAGTTAATGAACTTGGAGCAAGCTCGCAACCTTTTTCCGTTGATAACGAGATAGGAGCCGCGTAGTCTACGAAGGGTACGAGCAACGCCGACACAGCCAGGCAAATATTGATTATTTCTCTACATGGCACCGTCCAGTCTAGACAGGATCTATACTCGAATACGCTGTAGAGACACGCGATCATTCGACGACGCGGCACCGCGTCGCGCGAATCATTGACAAAATAGACTCGTTACCAGGCCTCGCTAACTCGGCTGTTCTTCTCGTCAACGTTGCAAAGAATGTCTGTCCAACTGACAGCGGACATTTTCTTTCTTTTTCAGCACAGGCCTGGAACATGCCAGAGGAACAGAAGTCCGCTGCTGGCCCACCGGAAGTTGCCGCGGAAAATGGGACCGGAACGAACTCGCCCACGAAGAGTCCGGTTAGCAGGGGCAAAATGGCCGTTGCGAACATCAGTCTCCTCGATGGGACTGTCAAAGATTTTCATATCGATGTGAGCAACGTTATAGCATTAATGTTTCAACGACAACAACGAACAGTTTGCACGCACCTTGAATCCGCTAATCGTAACGAATCCTTCGCAGAGAAAGGCGAAGGGCCAGGATCTGCTCGACATGATCTGTCAGAGCATGAACCTCCTGGAGAAGGATTACTTCGGTCTCATCTACGAGGACAGACACGACGCGCGAAACTGGCTGGACCTGGACAAGAGGATTGCGAAGTTCATAAAAAGTACCTAGTCCATAAAAAGTATATAAAAGGATCAATGCGAATTTTCTCGGGTATTTTTCATATTTTCGAGTACGAAACCTATAAACTCAAACGTCAAATCAAACATTTCTACCGACCTAGAATAATTCAACTATATGTGATTTTTTTCATGGACTTGAAATTGATATAACATCACATACAATACTTAAATGTGTAGTAATTGATTAGATACCAAAATATATTTAATAATGTAAACGATGTTGTAAATAATGGTACAGGTACATTTAACTGCTAAAGGTTAATACGCTTCGGTAAGATAATGGCCAATTGAAATTCGCACTGGTTCTATGATATATTTTGCATTGTCTCTCGTTGATTATCGGTGACACCTCTTGTGTTCGTTCAATTGCAGACGAACCGTGGAAGTTCAATTTCGAGGTGAAGTTTTATCCGCCGGACCCGGCCCAGTTGCAGGAGGATATAACGCGTTACCAGTTATGTCTTCAAATACGAAACGACATCATCACAGGGCGATTGCCTTGCTCATTCGTAACTCACGCCCTCCTCGGCTCGTTTCTAGTGCAATCCGAGGTTGGGAATTACGATCCGGACACGCACGGTCGCACCTACTTGAAGGATTTCAAGTTCGCCCCGAACCAGACGCCAGAGCTAGTGGAGAAAGTAATAGAGCTTCATAAAACGCATAGGTCAGTGTCTGAATTGTTAATCCGTACGCTTTGCACCTGAGAACGGTGTGCGAGCCTGTCTTTCCCTCAAAATTAATTGACGAACGCGAACGATGGATTTTCAGGGGTCAGATGCCTGCCGAAGCGGAGCTCAACTATCTCGAGAACGCGAAGAAGCTGGCGATGTACGGCGTCGATCTGCATCCGGCTAAAGACTCCGAGGGAGTGGATATAATGTTGGGCGTATGCTCGTCGGGTCTTCTCGTTCACAGGGATCGATTACGAATCAACAGGTTCGCCTGGCCGAAAATCTTGAAGATCTCTTACAAGAGACACAATTTTTATATAAAAATCCGACCGGGCGAGTTCGAGCAGTTCGAATCGACGATCGGCTTCAAATTAGCCAATCACAGGGCGGCGAAGAAGCTGTGGAAAGTTTGCGTGGAGCATCACACTTTCTTCAGGTACGCGCATACACCCGGATCTTTGCTGCGAAAGAAAAATGTTCTACTTAATAATCCTTGGATCTGATTGGAAATGTTTGTAGGCTCATGAGTCCGGAGCCTGTTAAGAAAGTAGGTCTAATACCGCACTTGGGATCCCGTTTCCGATACTCCGGGAGAACACATTACGAAACGAAAAAAACCCCTATCGATAGACAACCACCGCAATTCGAGAGATCATTGAGCGTTCGTCGGCCGACGTCTCGCAGCATGGACGGTAACAATAGTTTTCTTCCTCTACTTCTTCTTTATCACTCTTCGAGGTACTGCTTTTGATTTTCTCCTGATCGACTTTATGGGAATCGCTTGTTCGGTGCTTACCTGTGCATGAAGATCCGTTTAATAACGCGACGACTGCTTTACACAGCGTTAGGCGGACCTAAACAATTCGAGAGTTACGGTTCTGAGCCCAGCAAGAGACACACGATGAGCTATGAACCGGAAATGATCCCCGATATGGAGCATATAGATCAACGGCCTAGTCCAATTAAAAAGCAAAAGGAAAAGGTAAAACAAACAAACTATATTTCTCTTATCTACTCTATATTTTTTTTCATTATTGAATCGATATACATAGTGATAGTTTTGTAGAACGTGCATGAACTGTTCATGCAGATTGAAAGATTTAATTTCACGAAGAATCCATCTTAAGGAATCTCTGATTTTCACCTGCGGTCTACGCTTTCAAACGAAACTGATTCTCGAATGTCAAAATCCAACTAATTATTCAGTCGTGTCGTAATCATCGGACGTAACCATACCGTCGAGAATGCCATACCACGAAAACCGAGAAATTCTGGAACACTAATTGGATCAATTCTAACAAAAGCAGGATTCGAAAGTATTTGCTAGAAATTGCAGGATCGATCACTGTACACACTTTGAAAATTCAACGGACTCGTAGCCGTGGCATGTTAATGATTCACTGTGCACCATGTATTAGACGTGGTCGTATGCCTTAGATTTATTTGAACGTATCCGAAATTTGTTCAGACATATAATTCGAGTGCAAGTTAATTAACGTCGGGTATGATTGGTATCCCGGAGCAAAAATTGGCAGGTGACACCGGTCGATACTCCGTCTCCACTCGGAAAAGAGATCGACGATTCGTTAATTAACTTGTATAAGATTCCAAAGACTGATCAAAACATACCCATGCAAGAAACGTAGAGATTCGTAGAGTTGTTCCAAAGACACGTTGTCTCATTGATTTTTGTCAGAACGTGCGAACACATGGCATTTTGTATAACTCGAATTCAATTTGTCTCACGACTTAGTGCTTCTTTATCATGAGAACAAAAAATTAACGAGAAAAAAAGAAACTAACTGACACCATTAACCTAACACCGGTAGCTCACACGCAAAACAAGTGCTGGAACAACATCAGCTAGCAGTACCAGTAGCCTGGAAGGAGAATACGATGCAGATCGTGGCAAAAAGGTATAGAAATTCACCTGGGACCATTCTATCGTGCATTAACAGACAACCCATCTCCACTGGTCTTGTTGTATGTGACCATTTGCTGTTTTCCTCTACTCGATATGTGCATGCTGCTATCTTTTTTTCTGAATTATTTTGCGAGCATCATACGGCCATCGCCTCAAAGCTGAAAATTCGTTCGAGTTATCCCAGAACAATGACAATCATCCGCAGCGCAAGCATGTTGTAAAGAACTGTCGCAAAACATTAAAGCAAATTACGCTAACGATTCTCATATACATATTTTTTGATCTCAACCGCACACCGATTTTCTCCGCATGTAAATAACGATCGTGAGCGGCACGTTGTCGCATAGAGTGCTATTGGAAGAGAGTGAGAGAGAGAGAAAGAGAAAAAAAGAAAGAATCAGAGTACATTGAAAAGAATATACAGCAGGAAAGTATGCTCGTTGTTACCGATTCTAACCGATCCTAACCCGAATCAACGACTAATACCACATTATTATAATACTATTTTGAGAGCGCAGACCGTACTTAGTTGTCAAGCATGAAACATATGCCGACAGACCGTGATACTATAACTATTATATACGTATTATCTATTGTGTACAGTAGACCGTAGCCTAGCTAATAGTGTTTTCTATTCGTGCTTATTGCATGAAGCGATGTGTGACTATAAATTTACTTATAGAAACCGGTCGGAGGAATCGCGGTCCTACCGCCCGGTGGTCTATCTAAGAAGAGAAAGGATAAGCAAAACGAGAATGAGAAGGAGAATCATAACGATCTAAACAACTCCGATCTGATTAACGAAAACGCTGTCCTCGACAGCAACGACTTAAAGTCGCCCAGTAAAAAAGAACTGAAAAAGAAAGACAAGGAATCGCCCGAGAAAAAAGATAAAGAAAAGAAAGAGAAAATAAAGGTAAGTGCTTACAAAACGTTCAGGTACCGACGCGCTGTGGCTAACGCAGTGTCTATCACTGATTAGAGAACAAAAACAAAAAGCAAAAGAAAGTTAGTCATAATGGCAATCGATTGATAGAAAACTATTCACATTTTGTTATGCGCTATCACGCGGGTTTTTCCGAGTCTCGAGACAGAGAGGCGGAAAGGCAACCGCTTCGGAATTTTATAATCGTTGTTGTCATGAGTCCCCTACTCTAACGAATTTTTCCGCCCGCCAATCGCTGTCGCTCGCAGTGTCGTCAACGCAGAGGGCCGGCACTCGACGGGAAGGGCCCCGGATCTTGCCGATTTCCCGATTTCCTTAACGGTGGCTCCGGTTCCACCGGGAATGTCTCTGGACATTCCAGAACCGCTCGAGTCGCTCCTGCAGGGATCGTTAATATCGCAGGGCGAGGCGTCGACGGGACGATTCTTCGGTAGTTCTTTCGGTCCCATGATCCCTCGTCGGCGCCTCCAGATTGGTTGACCTGGGCTCGAGATTCCTTTATTTTTTCCTCTGCAGAGGTTGTTGTATGATCCGGCATCACGAGTGGGCCTGCGACGACAGCGTGGATTCATTCTCCCTATTGGGAGCTTACTCATTGGTCCTGTAATCTTTACGTCACGCCAATTGGCACGACGTTCACAAATTTCTACAGTCTCGGGTTCTTATTATCGTTATGTCCCAGAGAGAGAGAGAGCGCTTAGTGTATAGATCTGCTATAGGGTGGTCCGGGGTAAGACTTTAGAACCCCCCCCCTTCCTTTCTTCATGTGATACACATCATTCTATTCGTTTTGACATGCTGAACACAAAATGTACGTGTCAAAACGAATAGAATGACGTATGTCACATATCGAAAGGACGGGGAGGGTTTTCTAAAGTTCAGCCCATTCCTATATTTAAAGTATATACATAGTACTTGCTGTACAGATATGTGCACGATCGTTAGTTTGTTCTATAGTAAAAGAGAAAATAGTATTGCATCGACGTAGCTACGTAGTTTCTTCCTAGCTTCGTTAGTTTCTTCTGTGGTGTACAGAGTGTCCGAAAAATGCAGCTCTTCAAAGCTTTCTTTTCGGGCACCCTGCATATTACAACGTGTACAGGTCAGAGTCTCGAGAAACTGAGATTGTCGAACTGTTTCAATCCGAAGGCGTGTGCCGTTTCTCGTGGTTCAACCTGTGCATTCAGATGGATACAGTGGATGAAAAAGTATTGGCACGCTCGGTCTCGAAAATCCAGATTTACTATGTTTCCATTCAATAATAGTTCTTTTGATCCACTGTATGCGGCATGTTTCTGGAATTCTGCATGTTTTTGTTTATTATGAAAGAGTCCGGTCGGTGGCTTCCTATTCGGCAAAAAGGAAAAGGACTCGAAGCAGAAGAAACAGAAGAAGAACAAAGAGCTGGAAGAATCACTGGAAAAGAGCGACACGGAGTCGAATCTCTCGACGTTGGAGAAGCAGCAGTCGAAACCTCTGACCGAGACGTCGAACATCGAAAAACCGAAAACAGCACCGGAATCGCCGCAGCCGCCTGGTTACACGAAGCCGTACGACTACGAGGAGACGGAGACCTCTCCAACGAGAAAGCCGTTCACGCCGCACGGTTTTTCGTACGAGGACAGACCAGCTTCGCCTGGAATGCAGAGTCAACAATCGCCGACCGCCGCGAGCCGCAAAGCCACGGGTCTAGCCTTTAATTACGCCCCTGGCGAGGAGAAGAAAGTGGCGGAATCAGCGGAAAAGAGGAAAACCAAAGAAGCAGACGCGACTAAGCTCGGATTAAAGACACCGGGTCTGAATTACGTGGAATCGGCGGGATTAAAGGAACAACAGAAAGTCGCTTTAAGGCCAGAAGCAGCAGAGAAAGACGCGTCGGTAGCATTGATCGCCGCTGAGAAGCAACACGAACTAGCGGATCGAGTCAGCGCGGTTCCACCGGCGTCCGCGATCGAATCGAAACCGGAGTATCACATTCTACCGCTGCCGGATGGATCGAAAGTTATCGGAGGTGTGATTTATACCAAAGATGGCAAACCGTTGGATCAACACAGCCTTGGCCCGGATAACAGCAGAGTGATCAACGGAAAGGTTTGCACGAAGGATGGACACCCGATCAAGAAAGCGGATTTCGGTCCCCACGGGCTGTACGTTCACAATGGCGTGGTTACCACTAAAGACGGGAAGCCGGTGAACCAAGGAGTCCTGGGCGTTGAAAGGAATTTCATAAAAGATGGTATTATATACGGCTGCAACGGACAGATCGTCGCCGATCAGCATCTGTTAGGACCGGATCATGCGCTAGTCAAAGATGGTAAAGTAGCGATGAAAAATGGGAAACCGGTGCAGCATTGCACACTAGGCAGCGACGGTACGTACATTAAAGAGGGCCTGGTGTTCTCCGCTGATTTGAAACCGCTCACGCAGGGCTCCTACGGTATAAACGAAAGCTACATCGTTGCCGGAACGGTATTCGACAAGAGCTGCAAGCCGTTGAGTCAGAGCGCGCTGATACCGGATCAAACTTACGTCAGCGACGGTCTAATCTGCGGTGCATCGGGTGCCGGTCTCAGCAACGGTTTCCTGGGTCACGAAAGCCATTACATAGCGGACGGAAAGGTTTACTCGAAGGACGGCAAGCCGGTGAAACACGAGTCGTTCAGTTCCGACGGATCCGTTATAAAAGACGGCATACTGTACACGAAGGATGGGAAGTTCTTGAATCAAGGATCTCTGCTTCCTTGCGGTGCTCACTTGAAAGATGGGAAGATCGTTGGCAAAGACGGAAAGGCGATCAAGCACGCGTTCTACAAGCCCGATGGAAGCTTCGTGAAAGATGGTATTCTGTATGGCAAAGACGGCAGGCCTATGAGCCAGATTCCACTGATAGGAGACGGAAGTTACATCAAAGAAGGCGTTGTGCATGGCAGCAATGGTCGGCCATTGTCGCAGAATCTTTTCAAGCCCGACGAGACGGTGATCAAAGATGGTGTGATCTATGACGTGAACGGAGCGACGTTGACAGACGCTTCCCTCGGACCGGACGGGATGCTGATCAAGAACGGGAATGTGATTGGAAAAGATGGGAAACCCGTGAAACAAGAATCGTTCGGTTCGAACGGTAGTTATATAAAGAAAGGTGTGGTTCACGCGAAGAGCGGCAAACCTTTGAACCAGGACTCGTTGGTGGCCGAAGGCGCGTCCATCAAGGATGGCAAGCTCTGCTCTAAAGACGGAAAGACGTTGAAGTTCTCGTACTTCAGGCCAGACGGAAGTTACATTAAAGATGGCCTCGTGTACGGAGTGGATGGGAAACCGTTGAACCAGAGCGCGGCTCTTTCAGAGGACAATTACATTGCGAACGGGGTGATCTTCGATTCGAACGGTATGCCATTGAACAGAGATATGTTTGGATCAGACGGTTCGTACGTCGCCGGTGGTATGATCTACGGGAAAGACGGTAGAATAATATTGGACGGTGTTTTTGGGCCTGACGATAACATCATCAAGAACGGCTTGATCATCGGCAGAGACGGGAAACCTTTGACCCAGGACGACAAGGGACCGGACAACTTAGCGGTGAAAGACGGAAAGATCGTCGACAACCAAGGGAACCCTAAGAATTTGGCGTCCCTGTTGCCTCAAGGCTGCTACATCCAAGACGGCGTGATCTACGACAAGAACCAGTGTCCTCTGAAGCAAGGAGCATTCAAGCCGGACGGCAGCTACATCAGAGACGGTCTGGTGCATGGTTGGGGCGGTCAATTGCTGAACGCCGGATCAGCGTTACCTAGCGGAAGCTATATCGAAGAGGGTAGGATTTATGGGAAGGATAAGCTGCCTCTGAACCACAGTTCATTTGGCACCGATGGTGGACATATCGCCAACGGTTACGTGTACGGTAAAGACAAAAAGCCGCTCGGCCACGGGACATTTGGCAGCGACGGCAGCTATATAAAGAACGGCCTGATACACGAGGCAAGCGGTAAGCCATCGAATAAGAAACAAACGGTTATTACCGTGACGCTGGTGCGATACGGATTGGTGTGCGGCAACGACGGCAAACCCCTGAAATATGGTAACTTCGATTCGAACGGCAGCATCGTCAAGGACGGAAGAATTTACGATCACGCAGGACAACCCCTGAATCAGGCAACCTATAAGAACGACGGTAGCTGTGTGAAGGATGGTCTGATCTACGGGAGCAACGGGAAACCAGCGACGCAGGGTGTATTACCAGCGGAGACCAGTTTCATCAGGAATGGAAAGATCTACGACTCGAATGGACAGCCGCTTACCCAGGAAGCATTCGGTCCGGAGGGTTTGAAAGTAGTGCAGGGTGTGCTGGTTGATAAAGCAGGAAAACCGCTGAAACAGGCGACCTTTGATTCCGATGGGAACGTTGTGAAAGATGGCGTTGTTTGCTCGACCGCTGGCAAGCCTGTCGATAAATATTTCACCGTGATCACCATCACTTCGGTGCGCAAAGGGTTGCTGTGCGACAGGGATGGGAAACCGGTAAGCCAGGCGGCATTCTCGAACGATGGTAGTTTTGTCAAGGATGGAAAGATATACGATAAGTCTGGGAACCCGATGAACCAAGAGATCTTCGGGGACGAGGGTGCGTTCGTGAAGGATGGCATGATGTTCGCTAGCACTGGACAACCGTTGAACAGCGAGACAATCTTGAAAGAAGTACAGGACGCCAACAAAGTCGTCTCGAAAACGAAGAAACCACCGGCGCTGCCGAGCACCGCTCCGACCATTGTGAAGACGACCACGAAGCAGTCGGTGGTGAAGGATCAGGAAGGACTAACGCAAAATATAGAAGAGAAAATTGAGGATCTGACGCCAGGAGGGACAGGCCAAGTAACCGTTTCCACACAGATTAATAAGGTAATATAATTTTGTCATGTAACACGAGATACTCTAAGATCAATCACACTTCCGCACTGATCACAGGAGGTAACACGGAACGATCCTGACAACATTATTGAGGACGCGTTCAATTTCACAGTTAACCCCTTCGTACGTCCTCCGTTGTTCAACAACGTACCGTTCGAATTTCCGGAAATATTTACTTGAGTTTATTCGTTGTAGCGTATTTATTAGTTTGACAGACATATGTATTGTATGTGTTGCAATGTGATCCGCAGTAGTATTTGTGTACCGCATGCTGTAAATGTTTATTTGTCGGTATAAGTTGCAAACATCGAGAACCACCGTACACGTGTAAAATAGAAGCTGCAATCATCTTGAAACCAGTGTATAAGAAAGAACGAAACGATTCGACTGAACATACACACCTTGATTCTCTTATATACGTTTTGAATTTCATATACACTCACATCATCATCATATATCGTATCACGCGGCTCTTTTTTTCGTACCTCGCAACAGAGCTGTGATATGGGGCGCTTTTTTCGCTCATGCGCGAGTTTCGGCGGGAACGTATCTGCGAACCCACAAACTTCGGACGCAGATGCGCGAAAAAAGCGCCCCATCACAGCTCTGGTTGCTTGGCCTGGGCTCGAGAACCATTTATTTTCCTCCGCGGAGTTGTCACCAAAATGTGGTCCCCTGCTAGAGGGTGTTCCGGTCCTTCCGAATTTACTCGGAGTTTCGTTTTCTTCTATTTAGAATCACAATCGTTCTGTTATTATGAGACACTAGTCACGTTGTAGTTGTATTTAGGCAGAGGCACCGGACGATGGTAGAGCCCCCTACATGACAGCGACCGCTGTCACCACGCGTACCGCTACCATGCACGAGGACCTCGAAAAGAACCAAAAGACCAGCCAGGTTTGTACATTGTTCACGCAATTACGTGCGTACACTTAACCGTACGTATCTATTTCACAACACTCTGAGAAATACGTCTGCAGAGTTGCTGCGAGACTTCTTTTTTTTATAATTTTTTTGTCACATCAGGTAGAAGAAAAGACTGTAGCACACACGACTGCGACCAGCGCGACGAGACAGGAGCAGAGAGTGGTCACTCAAGAAGTTCGAACAACCAGCCATGTTCTGTCCGGTGAACAGGTAATTTTGCGAATTCCGAACTCTGCGATAGCGTACATAGCTCACTAATAATGGTTGAAGCATGTAAGCATTCACGGAAGACACCACCACATATATCATATATATATATATATTTTTTGGTTGATGCTGTCCGATCGTCGCAAGAATAACATTACCGAATTCGTTCGCTCGCTGTTTCTTGAAGAATAATTTCTCTTGTTCTTCCGCCGATCGAACAGAAGGATATCATTCGAACAGATTGTGTTATGTCGTTAGGTGTACAAGTTCCAACAGAATTACCTCGTAATTTGACAAAGGATACCAGCGTGTACTATCAGTAATACTCATTCATAACGCTGATTAATTGATTAAATTTAACCCATGCTACATTCTCATTCGATATAATTTTTTTTTTATTTATTTTTGTAATTAATTTTTGCCGGCTTGGTTAACACATTGCATGGTGTAGCTGTTCTCACGAAGGCTCAGTACATCCAGTTCAAGCAGCGATGATTCAGGTACTCCAATTGACCTTGAAGATGATCAGCAGGCTTTCTACAATCAATATTATCAGGTAAATCTTCAGGGATCGTATAATTTTATTAGCAGGTTTTATCGAAAGCTATTTGTCAAAGATGTTTTTTGATTTCTGCGAGATTAAACGTTGAAATATAGTCGCAAGAATGTTTCTTAAGTTGTTTCTGAGTGGATCTGCGTTCAGGTACATGTCTTTCTTTTATTATTCTCATCGCACAACGTAACATATATTTAAAAAGCATTACTAAAAA
This sequence comes from Lasioglossum vierecki, assembly GCA_028455595.1. Taxonomy (NCBI): domain Eukaryota; kingdom Metazoa; phylum Arthropoda; class Insecta; order Hymenoptera; family Halictidae; genus Lasioglossum; species Lasioglossum vierecki. The sequence continues at coordinate 17,584,998 of CM052337.1, forward strand.
AAAATGTAAAAGAAAAAAGACGAAAAGAAAAAGAACTGACTGGATCCTGACTGGATTGATTATTTCAAATGTATTTGTCGCATTGGTTCTCATTGGTTAACATTTCATCGATACTAAAAAATAACATTCCCATAGAACAGTCGAAAAAGTGTAACGTATCATTATCTCGAAAGGCACTGGTTTTAAGGTATTACCAATTAATATTTCACGAGAATAACAAGAAAACATTTTGATACTCAAAACCTTTGGTTCATCGTTTGTCGTCTATGTACTCTTCTTAGCGCATTAATCGTTACCTGTACATTGTAATATATCGTATAATATCGTTTGCGTTAAGTATACTCACGAGAATGCGTTACGTCTCGCTACGGAATAAATGTCATTGCTGGAAAATTTGATTCAGGGCGATCCGGCTAGTGTCGAGACAACAGAGACATACGATCAGAAAGGAGAACCGGAAACTAATGTAACAGCGACTACTACGGTTCCACTGGTAGCAACCGAAACTAGGAAAGTAGCTGTTGAGAGCGAAGATGGTTTGTATAGCGCAACAGGAGAGATTGTCAGCTCTCAAACAATATCCAGCAAAACTCGTACCGTTGAAACGATCACGGTAAGATCTTCCAGTCTTTCGAGGAACCATTAGTTCAGTAAAGTAAAGTTGTGATCTAGCTCCCATCTCTTTTTTACCTCTCCTCCTTTTCTTCTTCCACTCATTCTTTCGAAGAGTCGAAGGAATCTCAGGGAGCTAGGTTACAACTTTACTGTACGTAACAAGTAAATAGAAAGTGTTACGAATCGATCATTTTCATTCTAGTACAAAACGGAGAGGGACGGGGTTGTAGAGACCCGGGTAGAACAGAAAATAACGATACAGTCGGACGGTGATCCCATTGATCACGATCGCGCTCTAGCAGAGGCGATTCAAGAAGCCACCGCGATGAACCCAGACATGACAGTCGAGAAAATCGAAATCCAACAGCAAACAGCGCAGTAATCGGCGTTACACGAATAATTCTGTAAGAAATAGAGGGCACTCATTGTCTGAAAGATTTAACGCTGGTAAGTTAAGCACTAGAGAATTAAAACGATATTTCACTGTTAATATATTACCATTGCATTCGTACGATGCGCGAGAGGAACAATTGAACTGATTATTTATATCGTCGAAATTAATATCTTTCCTGTAAGAATTGGAAATTATTATTTCTTATGGCAAACGTTGCCCGCTAACATGAGCTTTGTACTTGATTCAAAATCAAGTCGTTTACTCGAAGGAAGAACATCGATGTCGATGTTGTTTCTTTCAACGAGAAATAAAATCGCGGTACCTTGTACCATAAACTGCAGTGTTCATATTCAGAGTATGTATCGTCTACATACACGAAGCATAAATATATATTATACATATTATGTATACATAGTCATGTATGTATTTACGTGAACTAAAGATCACGGTCTGTTCATATAGGTAGAAAGATAAGAGTGCCCTGTAAACTTACATCGTTTCACAGAAAGTGAAATATCGCGTCACTGGTATAGATACAAAAATTTGTTCAATACTATACTGGAAACCGTTGACGATGCTAAGCTTAATTGTCCGTTCTTTTTTTCTTTCTTGTTTGTTTTATTCTTCCACGAACGTGCTTTCTGTTTCGATATAAATTTCTATTTTTAAAAAGTTTATCCACGAGCCTAACGTATAGAATGAAGAACGAAAATAACTTTGAAAAATAATACAGTTTAAAAGTGTTTTGCGAACTCGAAGATCTTTAAAATATATATTATTAATACACAGATGAATTATACAAGCATATATGTCTAACAGATATAAACACAATACGTGCATACACACACAAATATATATATATATATAGATATGTATATGTATACATACATAAATGACACACGTGTAATGTGATTTTATGAATCTGTTGATACAAAGAAATTATTCCAAACTGAATATATAAAAAAAACTAATGGTGGAAGGTATATAGTACGTAAGTGACAACAGGCACACAAGAATCTTTTCCGACATTGCTTTCATACGAATTAGAATCTAACTGTAGCTTTCATGCAATATCTTTTTTTTACATTTTTGGTTATTTGTAATATAATTTTCTTCTTTTAATAATCATTACTACATAATGTTCGTTGTGTGACAAAGTCAAAGTCTTTTACATATGAAATATTAATATATACATAGAAAAAAAATATATATATAGATTTATATATATGTACACATAAAACACTTATGTTTATTCGACGAAAAATGTTGGAAATCTACAAAGTTTCCTTCGACTTAAAGTATTAGTATCAGCAATTTAGAACAAAAGGAACAATACGTATTATTCGCGTTGCTGTTACGTACACTGTTTATTTAATAATTTAAAACGAGCATTCGGAAGCTGTGCAGATTTCCGTGAATTCTATACTTTGCGAACGATAAGAGTTATTAGTATAATGAATATACTAGTAAGATGATAAATTATATATGTATATGTAACTTCATACCAAGAGCTATGATGCATTGGTCAGCGTATGTGTCTAAATTTAGCTGTAACTCCTGTAGTTTTAAGACTACAATTGTTAAATAAGGTTTTTCGTTTATTCAATAATTTATTTAATTTTTCTTTTTTTATGAGACGCGAAGAATTATGCTAAGATTGAGAAAAGGCTGATAACCTGAATCTACAATAAAATTATTAAGATTTAAATCACCTTTTTTTTTATTCGGAGAAAAGAAAAAGAAAATTATATATAAACAAATTTATATATATTAGAATGTACCGCAGCTTTATATATATTTATGTATGGATAATATAATATACATATTGTACATGCGGCAATTGTGACACAGCATTAAGATATGCATATCTCACTGTAGGAGGCTTGTTTATACCTTTGTTCTCTAAAAAAAGAAATGCATTGTTGACATACTAATATGCATATATATTACGCTTGCATTCTGCACAAAGCATTTATTTTCTAACGATAAATATTTTCACGCGTTACTTATAAACTAATCTTTTTTACTTTTCTACCTTTTACATGAACGTAACTCAATCAAATTTTTGATACATCCATTAGTTTCGGTAAAAAGAGATAGATTTTAGCTGTTTACGTTCGATACATCTCACCGGAGAGTAACCAATTTCTTCAAAGGATTCTGATAATGTTAACACACACACATGATAGTATATATATATATATAGAAAGAGAGAGAGAGAGAGAGAGAGTCATCATAGTTGATCTGGAACAAAGGATAATCATCGTCCATCTACGTGCGAGCTGCATTTTGTCTTTCAAGTTTAGTTTGTTATACGCTGGCAGCTAATGTTTCAAATATATTGATTCATTAATCTCACCTTATTTCGAAGTGTTAACTGATATTTTAAGATAACGCTCAACCATTACAGTAATTAATTCATTCTATTACCGAACAATTCGCATACAACACTTGGCAGAACAAGGCTTCGTTTTTCCGGATATAACAGAAGACCGAGTAAAGTTACGACCAAGAAGAAATTCATTTTTTACTCGTATCTTTTGTACCGTGTAATTTTATAATCCATGTACTTGTTTTTATCGTGTAATCTAACATTCCATGCTTATAGTGACTAACAAGTATATATTGTAAATGCCTACGTCATTTCAAAGTAATTTATTTAGTTGTTCATAAAGTTATCAGAATTTTATGAAAGCTAGCTCTGCTTGAAGAATTTCTTGCATTATTTTCATCGAGTTCGCCAAGCGTGAATAAACATTTTCTACATATTGTATCAACTTCGTATACTTCTGTCAGCGGTTTAGTTGGTATAGAAAACTGATCTGTAAAGATATATATTGTCTAATGTGCATAAGTCTTCAAGCAGTGTACAAATGTAGTTAATAGCATTTTGTACTTTGATATTTCTGTTGTTTATTCAGTGATAACGTAATATTATACTTTTATAATGTCATAATGATAAATATCATAGTGATCCCCGCGCCAGGTCTGGGTTTTTACTCTATGCACGTATTCGTTATATTTCGATTGAACGATTGTTTCACCCGCATGAACTTCAATGTACTGTTTTTAGTTCAGCTATAACAAAAGAGAAACGTCACTTTACATGCACATTCGTATGATAGAATAGCCGCCTTAGCGCTAGAAAGTTGTACAAAATATCGTTTGTAATTAGTTCGCCTTCAGTGTTTCTTTTCACATGTGTCTCCGTATACTTTCCTTCGATGCAAACTGGATTGTAGAATTTCTATTTGTTTCCTTTTTGTACACGACTTTCCGGCATGCAGGCATTAACGAGATAGTGTTTATATATATACATATACGTGGTAGTTATTTAATAGCATATACATACATATAAAACGACTAAACCTGAATGAGAACCATACAATGAATTATAAATAATTTTTCTAAACAAGATTATTAATAAATAAGAACACACATCTAATCGAAGGAATCTGTTTCTTTGCATGCATATATGTATAATTTGTTGTTGTAACGTTATGAAAGTTAATAATGACAAATGTATTGAATGTTACACAAAAAGAAAACAAAACTGTTCTTTTATTTTATGTTAGGGGGCTGCGTGATCGGTGGTAATTGAATAGCTTTGCTCTTCGACGAGGATCGCGCAACATGAGTCTGTTTCGTTTTAATTACGTTACTCCAGAATGGCCTTGGTGTCACATGGCCTTGCCGTATAGTTTTTGTACCTGGCGCTAAATTAATTAAAACGATTTAGCATAAATATACATATATTGTACGTACAGTAAAATCGCGATCTAAGCGCGACGCAGCTTTGCGATCTAAGCCAGTTCGCCTATCCCTTCCACTGGGGACGTACCGCGCGAGGGACCACCACAAAACTTATATATTTTTCATTATCTTTTTATGGGACTTTTACCGAATTATTTGTAGTCTTTTTTCTCGTTAAAATAACACTACACACGATATAATTTCATAGTGGTTTAATTGACGGTACGATTTTATACGTATTTTTCCATATTTGGCGTAAATGAAATGAAACTTTAAAAATCTATTCCGTAAGAAGCAAACGCGATTTTTCAACACTTCTTCCTTTTTGTAATTATTATTCAATCTAATAATGATTGAAGAAAGAGTAAAATCGATGTTATCGGATTCGGGTTTCGAGTTCGGATACCCGCCCACAAAAACATAGTATCCCTTCGCGATCTCTGTCACAGCAGAGAACCGAGAATCGGCTTAGATCGCGACTTGACTGTATTACGACGGCTCATGCGGTTCTTTCCCCCTGTTATACCTGTTTTCCACGGTGGAAACACTTGTGGTGGCATGACGTCAATGGTTGAAATTGTAACGGCTAATTTCGGACCAGGGTGCTGAAACATCGCCCTAGATATTGATTTCTTCAGGGCGAGCGGTAGATTCAATGAACCTAGAAAACGAAAGTTGCGGCAACGAAGCTGTACCACCTAGATAAACGTGTTGTAAGGAATCTAATTAAACGATTACTTGTAATATCTTCATCCAATGTATCTCTAGAAGACTTCTTCTTGCGGTAAAGGTGTTTCTCTATCTTGAATCGTTTCATGAAGCATCGGCACACATCCGTGACCGTTTTCCCATTGAAGTTTCCTGTGAATAATACAATAATCATAATTAATATATCTAGAACTATAAATCGTAGATATATACTATATAAAATAGAAAACCGTCTAACAAATAAACACACTTATTGTATCATTATTGGCGATCAGATTTTCTTTGTATCTGTAACACCGAGTTACGGGATTGCCTTGCAAAGACAAATCTCTCAACGAGATGAAGGTGCTCATGGTCTCGGTGAGATCGTCGATATCTTCCAATAGATTGTTTCTGGCGTCTAGAACCTCTAATTTCTGTAAACTCTTGACGTCTTTCAGTGATGTCATTTTGTTACCGGAGATGTTGAGTACTTGTAAGCAAGTCTAAAAAGAATTGTATAACAAAGGGTTCTCACGCGTGTGTGCGTGCGCGCGTGTATGTGTGTGTGTGTAACGTCGCTCGACTTAAAACATAATCAAGCACTCACGGACAAAGTATGTACACTTCGTGGATCAAAGCACAATGATTCTCCAAGACTCAGCCTTTGATTTTCTACATCCAAAGTAGTTAAGTTCCCCGCGCTGTCGAGTCCTTCCACCACAACTATATCGTTGTATCCCAAGTACAAAACTTGAAGTTTGCCGAACGCGTGCAGATTCTCCATTTTACGAATCGCGTTGTGTTGTAGATACAGATGGGTCAGATTCGATGCAAAATGCAAATTCTCTATGCTTGTTATATTATTATTTTGCAAGTATATCACCTTGAGATTTTTGTAATTGTTGAAATTTCCCTGTGGCGAGAAGAAAACGTGCGTTTTTGATTGGTATTGAAATTTCACGTGTTGTCGTTACCCGTGCGTGTCATGAGGATATCTTACAATGCTGCTTATACAATTATTGTTCATACGCAAGTGCGTCGTGTTGTACAGCTCCTCCTTCTTTATTTTCTTGCTGAGAGATTTACTTGACAGTGCCTGAGAATATTTTCTGTCGATGTACTCGGTAGTTAATCTCACCATGATTCGGAAATTTCGTTAACCGAGCGAACAGACACGCAAGAAACTTTTCATTGATCAAACATTAGTTGAAACCCGCGCCTTTTACCTGGCTGTTTCAGTGGCGCCATCTGTGGCGAATCGCCGAAGTTGCTTCACGTATGATACCAACAGTGGACTACCGGGATAACAGTAAATTATAGCCAGCCGTCAATCACCGACGAGTTATTTAAATATTACCGCGTTTTTATTAGCCCGTTTTCTTGTTTGTCTGTCTGTTCGGTGATAAATTTTGCAATTGATTTTAAACTAATTTCCTGATGAAATTTCATACATGGCTCAGAACTAGATGACAATGCATTATTAAAAAAATATTTTAAGAAGTCTATCCGTTTTGGAGAAATAACAATTCAAAATTCACAATTACAAATTTTCACCACTATCTGTATGAGGTTAGGAATCGGTATGCGACTAGGAAAAATTATTTTATACTTTTTAGTCCGTTTTTAAAATCGTGGAATTTTTAAAAAATTTCAAACTCTCTCTGCCGTGTGTGTGGATTAATAAAAAATGATCTTATTATGTATTATTCGACTATGGCAGTTCGAATTTGCCATGTTTGACTGATTATAACTCGATAACAGTTCATTATTCAGCTTTGTGCTCAATACATCTTTTGTTCGGTAGATCATAAAAGGGGCGAGAGTACATGAAACAGTTTCCGGTACACCTCAGGCGCGATAAATTAACAACAATGTTGCGTAAGTTCGAATTCTTTTTACATAATACTTGTATTCGTTATCAACAGTTGGTTATTCGAAACAGATCTCGTTCGATTGTTTGAAACAAGTCGGAATCATTGCATGGCCGAGATGATGAAGTCGAGGAACTGTGAGACCTTAGCATAAACACCAGGATATCCTGCCTCGGCGCATTTGTATCCATAAGAAACGACTCCGATCTGGTAGAAGGTGAACCTGTCAGGTACCATCAGTGGTCCTCCGCTGTCGCCCTGGTAAACGTTTATTTTTTAATAACAATCCCAATCGCGAAAGCTGATATTTGAAATGAATCAATATATTCTTACTTGGCAAGCATCCTTGCCACCCTGAATATATCCAGCGCAGATAACGCGGTCGTCGATCACGGCCTGCGCGAACTTCGAGTACGCTTGTTTGCAGTCTTCGTTCTTGACCATAGGCAGCTGCACCTCCAGCAGATCCGCCGAAGATGGTCCCCCTGTAGAAACACAGAAAATACAGTTATCCAAGGAACTTCACATATAGAAATTTGGTAGAAAAATTTGCATAAAGATCCGCAGTCGGTTGTACAACTACTGCCATATTGTTTCGTTAAAATATAAACATTTTTTATACAATAATTTAATTTCTATATAAATTCCACTAATAATACTGACTGGTTGAAATAGCGCCCCATCCGGCGATGAACGGGAACTTCCGGAGATAATTGCTGCTTCTAAGAGGCTCCTGCACCGGAAGACAAATTGGATACACGTGATCTGAGGACACCGGTAAAAACACGTTAATCAAAGAACGAAGAATAATTAACCGATGCAACATCGAGGAGTACTGACCGGAGAATGGCACGTCTCGCACTAGTCTGAGGACAGCTATGTCGTTGACGAATTGAGAGCTGGTGTACGCAGGATGTATGATCCGCTCCTCGATCTCGACCTCGACCGGAAATGCTCCGTCATTGTCGTCTACCAAATTCAAGTCCCCTATGCGAACTATGTACAGCTCTGACCGGATTGCACAGTGAGCTGCGGTCAGGACGTGTCTCGCCGATATCAGGGATCCTCCGCAGCGCCACAAAGGTTGCGAGGGGTTGCGAGGATTGCGGAACCCTAGGGCTGTGATCCAGGGCCAGGCACCTGGACAAAAGTAATCTTTTATATTAACTGTCCGAGAAAGAAGTCTAGGAAGCGCCTCGTAAACGTAAAAGTAGGACTTTTGAAATGCTGCAGCTTGTTCGGAACATTTTGAGACTGGTTCCCGGAAGTGGAGGACTTACCAAGCTGCGCAGGGATTCCTCCGACCACTTTGGTGTGGGTGCTGTTGCTGAAGCCGCAGTTTGGAGGTAGCAACGGTCCATACGAGTTTGGCTGTGGAACATCCTTGCCACCTCTAGCACTGGCCGGGCAGCAGACGATCGGGTTGCCATTCTCATTAGCGCAAAGCGACTGCCTCAAGTAAGGGCCAGCTGCGACTCCTTGCTGTTGCAGCAAGTTTAACAGTGGCGGACAATTTCGGATGCTGAGGCACTGACCTAGTTCATTGTTCGGGGTGTTACACTGTAGTCCCTCGACCGAACCTGTCGAAAGAAATAACTAATTTTCAATTCCGTATCTCGATCGATCTTCTCAACCAAGATTTTCGAGTCCTACAACTCTCGAAGGAATCAGTGTATGTGCAAATGAGTCACCGTTTTAACGACGAGTCTCTCGATGATTTTGTACATAACTCCTCCATGTTTATTCAATGTTTCAACTGCGAATATTTTAACAGTCGGATATTAACCAGATTCCATTTATTCCAGGAATCGGCTCCTCCGTCAGAAAAACACGTTGAGGAAATATATTTATGAATTACGTAATCACGCGAGCGGAAGATGAGGATCAGGATCGCGAATTCGGATTAGTATTCGGCACCTGTTAACCGGGTGACGAGAGACGTGTCATAAAGCGATTCTGTATAAATATTAAAACGTCGTCCAATGTCGAAAAGTCGGCTGTTACAAAACTTCGATTCGGTAAACTACAATTGAATGAAGAGGCTGATCGTGGGACTGTGCGAGGCAAAAAATAGAATGTTATCGATCACGAACGATGTACCGTCATCCTCAATAATTAGCTCGCGTAATTAGAGACAATGTATACACGATCCAGAACCGTGATACGACTGCAACGTATCATTTGTTCCGTTGATGAATTTCAGAAAAATTGTTCGCTATTGTCGCGCGCATAGATAAGTCGCTTGCTCTTCCTAGACATGTCCTGTACTTGAACCAAATTCCTCTGACACGAATTACTAGATTTCCCAGTGTTATCGCGACGCGTGCTAACGCAACCGTCGACTCCGATCGACCTCTGACATTAGTCCGAGTAAACGCTCGGTTTTCCTATTGATAGTAATCGGACCTTGATTCAATTCGGACAGTTCTGCGTCGGAGTTGCGCAAGATGAAGTTACGTTCAGGTAACTCAAGGTAGAACTCCGAAAAATTGAATAATATGGACCAATCGTCGTCAACTAGAATGATGTCCGAGTCGACTTTGGTTTTCGGTGAATCCCGGTCTCCTCTCTTTCGTCAGAGGCTTTCTTCGAATCGCTCTTTCCCAAGCGCCTCGGTTTACGTATTACGTAACATCGTTAAATCACGCATTATTATCTCATCTCAAACAACCGGCACTTCGAGGAGCTATCGACTACTGCTACCGATGACATATTTACACAATATAGATTCGCTAGGAATGAGTTAGAACAAAAACTTGGCAAAACCATAGATCATATTTTCCTGTGACAATTCGATGGGTCAATGGGGAAAGGTCTGCGTGACGGTTCTCGTTGGCATTCGAAGGGCGAGCAAATAAACTATTAAAGTGACGAGTAAAGTTGCAAACCTTGAGCGGAAACTAGGAGAACGAGTGGTTGCAGCACAGCGATTAACACCAAGCACGTGGACCACATTTTGAATCGCACTGTTCTAAAACAAAGGAAAACCAGTATAGTAATCTGTGACCATATAGTCGATTCGCGGTGAAAATAAAATTAAGTTTGAATAAATGCAATAATTTAAAAGACACCGACGAGGAGCTGCGGAGTTCGCCGGCGTTTCTTTTAACAAATCATCACAGAAAAATTGCTTGTCCCGCGAACTTACGATGGCCCACTGAATTTCGGAAGTTCGACCAATCGATCGATATAGATTCACCGACCTCCGCACGTCAAACTGTCAGAGATTTAGGGGGACTAAACTTTCACGAACCTTCTTCCAACGCGCTCGGCAGCCGACTGAAAGTTGCGCGCCAAAGCTACTCACTTTTAAGAAAATAACAGAAATTCTTGTTAGTCACGTGTGACGCACGCGCGCGGTAATTACAACGCGTATACAAACGGCACTCGACATCACGAATATCATCGATACTTAACGTATAGAATTATCTGGTGCGCACACTGATCTCTATTTTTCTCGCGAATTGGCACACTGATCTTTGTGTGGCCTAATTTTGCGCAGCTGCCGATAACACGGCGCGATCGTCCCATTATTTTGTCGATCCATTAGTCCGCATTTAGCATATGTAAATACGCGAGCGTTCACGCAAATGCGAAAATAATTTATCAAGGCGTGTATCTCGTTTGCACTGGAATTGCTCTCGGAATTGTTCCTCACCGCCTGTATCGTTAATAATAATTATCACAATTTGCATTTGAAGTATCGCAACCGCAACAATTCTTGCGACGTCGTGAGATCTTGATCAGGATAAATAATTTTTATCGTTCTCCGTCGAAAACAAACAGTTTTTCTCAGAGCAGAAGCGTTTTCCAAGAGTCTCGTTACCGTGATTCAGAAATCATTGATTGATCATCGGTTGCGCGAATCGTGGCGCGGGCACGCGCGTCGAAGTTCGCGGAGACTTCGACGCGCGGTAAGAACGTGTTCTGCTCGGTTAACCGCGGCATTGGGATCATGAGAATCATTTCACTTTTTCGGTATTTCCCCGACAACTGGACGTTCCAGTCATCTCGTCCGAGGTCGGGTCGATTAGCGAGAGCTTCCCGTTATCGCTGATTCATCCTGTCCGCTGAACTAAATCTGATGATTTTTCAGGATTTCACGGGACAGCGAAGAGTGGACACGGCACAATGGAGTGGCTGAACAAGGTAAAACGACTGCGGCCTTGGTCACAATCAAGGTCTCTCGGAGGTCCGCCTGCCGAGGGATCCGCTTCTCGTTGAAATGAAATCAACCGGACGTTCAAATGCTTCCTGTCGATGTTCAATATTGATAACTGTTCTACAACAATGACGAGACTGTGCCTAACAATTTTTTTTCTAATATTATTAATAGACAGCGGATCTTTATGCAAAGTAAGAATGTTCATCGGTGATTGTGAGTAACAGGCAGTTGAAGGAAAAGTCATTTCATTCCCTTATAGTTTTCTATACCAAGGGAAAACAACAAAATACTATTTTTTGATTTTTCTAATTTTTCACTTTCTTATATGTCACTTAGTCAATTTATAATTCACAAAGATCCGCAGAAACTGCACAAAAGAGCCGCTGTCAAGAATGATCGATGATCTGCAACCATTATCATGGTTTCCCCGTAAGAAATCACGGATTATCGTTGTTCTTTTCTAATGAAGATTGGTCGCACCGTGAAATCCATTAGCGGTCCGGTCGCTCGCTGGTCCTATTGTGATGTACTGATTTTGCTCGTTGATTAGAAGAGATGATGGTAGACTATAACGCTACGGCGCGATAAGATGCGAAGCTTATTAAATGATTGCATAATTCGACGCCGTTCGAAACGTGCACTACCTCAACCTCGATCCGATGCATCCTCGCATGTATGGAATTTGAGTCGCTCTTATAATAAATCAGTGAGGCCTCATGTTTTACAATTGCCCTTTAACTCTTTGCACTCCTTTGTCGAGTATGACGAAGTCTTTATATGTTATGTAAAGTATGATAACTATATCTAATATAATTGAATTGAAAAGAGACGATTGTGGGGTTGCTGTAGCAGCAGTTTATTTACATCTGATATATTTACATACGCATATCTTACAATTGGTGTAGAATTGAAATAAATTTGCATGGTCTAGAATGTCATAAATAAGGTGTCCCGTTGGCAATATACATGCTGAGCTATTTTACAATTTACATTCTAGAGTAATACTATGCACATCGATCTCTCGTTCGTCCATTTCTGTGGATTTACCATGAGTATTATTCTAGCGTAGCACTTGAAGGATTGAACTGATATTAACGGCGATACATAAGAGACAAATTCCGTACTCGTTTGGTTTAGTATCTATACGCGAGTACATTCAATATATTTGATAAACTATGGATGTACATTTTGATCGACGATGCAACGCTGTAGTAGTTTATCAATGACTATTATGTAGAATGTCTAGAAGATAATGATAGTTCATTGGGGGGGAAGTATATCAATAGAGATTGATAAAAATCTGCCGTACATCCTATCAGTAGAACCTAATACGATTGCATATGTAAGTACACGACTCAGAGAATCTATTTTCGTTATCACAGAAGTTACTTTTTCTTTTTATTTCTCTCTCACTCTCGCTCTCGCTCTCTCTTTCTTTCTCATTTATATGTGTGTGGACGTATCCATGTTAGGACATTGAATCGACTACCATTTTAAACGGGAACTTGCTTTATTGCAAGAGACGGTCGTACAAACGCGTGGCTCATGTGTCATGTACAATGAAAAAAGGATTTCCTATACTTAATACTCCCTTTACTATTCGTGTGGCATGAAATAATGAATAAATCTCTTTTTGAGATGGAATGTAGTATTTTCCGAGAATGAAAATTGTTTAATCTGCAAAGAAAAATAAAGAAATCATTAATATCTCGGAGTCCAGAACAACAGTTGTCTGCGAGCAAAAGAAAAACGAGCCCTCCAATTGTAAAATATCAAGCGGAAAATAAAAGTTTGAGAACGTATTTGTTGTAAATTTACTTGCAAGTAGAATTTTGACTATCGTGACTATCATCCCAGAGGTACTGTGCTTCCAAATCTTCCAGTATTCTTCTAAAAACAAAAGGTTTCGTTATATGTTGCCTTTCGGCTGGCAGACTTCATGACAAAAAGAGAACGTGAACAAATTCAAAAATGCCACAGGAAAGCGTCAGACTATAAAAAAACCCTTCTGCGAAATATTTCTTGCCATACAAATGAGAAATTTCGTCTTTTACTATTACGTTAATTCTAGTTAAAAGACTCTGATCGTAGTTCACAATATGTTAATCGATCGATTCAAAACCATCACGTTTATTTTACTTAAGCTATCTACCAATAATTTCCTAATAAAGATTAGTGTAAAAATTCTTACACTCCTCTGCAAGTGTACGAGCTCTAAAAGTTTATCCTCGATTACGAGATTAGTGGAGTTAGTACATAATTAATTCAGGATCAAAAAGAAGAAGCTTCTTGTATCGCTATTTTGTTAGAGTCTAAAAAAACAAAACTGTATCCGTTGGAAATAAAATCAAGATAATCTTTATTTATTCTTTGCAGCGATGCTATTTTATACGTATTATGTCAGCTTTTTTATTTTTAAATTCGTTTTTTAACCCATTCGATTTAACTATCATACGTGTAATACGAAATATGTATAGATTTCATCTATTGCTTGTTATCATTCGCATATTATCCATCCACTGGATAATATGTCCTGAAAAAAATTAAAATACGAAAAGCATTAATTTTTATCTTTGTCAAGACTGTACTTTTATCTTTTCTACATTGTTGTTCGTAAACGCGGCAAGTAAAATGATTGTTCCGAACGGATACTTACCCATAACTCCTTGCTTCCAGTCGTCGTTTCTTTATGTAACACATTACTATTGTTGCGATAATCGCGACCAACGTCATCGAGATAGTGGTGGCTATGGCTTAATGAACAATGAACATTTAATACGATCATTCGAGCTAATGACAATAATTATCGGTAATCGTTACTCACATATCATTTTGTAAGCAATTACTGTTACATCCTCTTGATGCTTTTTAAGGCACTTAGTTAAATGGGACAAAGTGCCATTAACTACAGGGCACTCTACGTCGAGTATCTTACAAAATAGGGGAAATAAATCTATATTGTCGAAAGGTTCTAGTTTGCATTCCGGTATAAACGCAGGACCTTTCGCAAAGAAGAATGGATGCATCTCCATCGCCGCGTTGTCGTACCCGTGCAATCCAAACTCTGAGTCACCGTTTACTATAAATAAACATTGCGCGTGCAATACAAAATGTATATTAATAATTCGCAACTATATGTTATCCTCAGACTGTGGATCTTTACGCGTTTATGTATTCCAAACAAATTTCTATATATTTCAGATCTACAAAGGCTACTGCCACCGAGAATAATATCTTATTTGGTTCTCCTTCTTAAAAATCGTCTTGAAAAATTGCATAAACTTCCACAGTCTAGTTATCCTCTTGCAATAATGACCTGTAATATTGAATCTCTTCTTATAATACTCTATGGTATCAAGGAGGTTCTGAAACGCGTATCCCAGTTCTGCGATCACGAAAATCGGACCGACACGCGTGTTGTTCCCGTAATGGTATTTCTGAGGGATCTCCTCTCTTTTGTAGACCTTGAACGTCATTGTTCTTGCTGCTGCTTTTTTCAATGCTTGATAAATCTCGTCCTCTTTGCCTAAAAGACAGACGCATTTTCTCATTGTTTCTTTATAACTGTATCGCTTGAAATAATCGATGTACCAGGATTCGGGAAAATATGTAAGCCCGGCGAATTGCCCACGAATTTGTAGTGAGAACTGTTTATGTACTTTGTCAAATCTATTATCCTATCCAGCTTCACGGTCGCCATACCGTGGTCGCTCAAATGAACAACGTTCAAATCGTGCAGACCATGCTGCTCGATCTTGTGATGCAAATATTTAGTTAGGTTGTCTAATTTCCGCAGAATATTGTCAAACACGGGACTATTTATCCCGACGACATGACCGTGGTAATCTGGCTCTTCGATATACAACGCAGCAAAGTTTATAGGATTTATTGGATGGACGAACCACGATATCAAAGTGTCTATTCTCTCCTCCCAAGGTATGGTCTCGTTGAAGTTCTAAACAAAGATAAGAGATTAGAAAACAATTGACCAGCTCATCTTTCTCTTCCATTATTTCAGCAGCGAGGGTACTTGTGAAAATGACGGCGAAACTCCTTGGTATTCGTAGATTCCTCCGGGCCACATCATCTCGCCGCTTCTCCTTTGTACTCCTGCTTTCTCGTTAACGGTCTACCAGAAATAACAGTGGATAAATAAAAATATATCCGCGAAGCAAGGACACAGGTAATATTTTCATTATATTTACATACCCATATGGGAAGCACTGCATTGTTATAATGATATAAATTATATGAACATTTAGTTGTGTTCCCTGAAACAGGATCATAGTATTCGCTGTCTACGACGCCGTGCGATTCGGCGTACAATCCTGTGGCCATAGAATGGTGATTGGGGAAAGTTTTTGTGACGAAGATGTTCCTTATATAATCGGCGTGAGTACTTTCATGTTTTAATTTGTTCATGAATGGCGTCAGGTTTCTATTGAAGTAGTCGTATCTGCGAACAGGAAGCAAGATTAGTTTGGATATCTGGTTTCCGATGATTACAGAGCTTAGGAAGGTCTTACCTGAAACCGTCGTAAGATACGACCAATAATTTCGGATGTGGCGATATCAATAAGCCATGTCTGGCATTAAGTAAAATAATAAATATTAAGGCGAATGTTGTTGCAGAATTCATGACCGCGAACTGTCTTCCAATATACATATCCTTGACTGGACGACGAACGATGTCGTTCTGTTTAAAGGACAGTTATTGCACGATTTTTCCCATGGTTGTAAAATTTTCGCGAGTTGCGTTTCATTTGTGCTTTCGAAATAAAACCGTCTTTGTGACAGCCGATAACTTTTGACAGACAGTTTATTCGTTTCCGGTTATCTGAGATTCGCTCCCCTAAACAAACCTTATCGCGGCACGCGCGTCCACGTATTATTGTCTGTCACGTCTCGAGCAAATCCAACCAAATCGCACAGCGCACAGTTTTCTAGCTGCTAGCCCGACATGATAAGAACGGAAAACGTGGTAAAACGTCTATCAATCATTCTTCAATACCATTTGCCAAGTGTTCAGCTATCCCTCATGAACCATAGAATTAAAGAGAAATGACAACAACACTTTCAAGTGCGCGAGTCCCGAAATTTCCACATACATATATACGAGACTGCGGGCGCGTCTAACATATCAATTAGAGAAGAATTTGATAAAAGGAACATGTATCTATGGAATTTCAAAGTTGACGTATTTATCTCCTTATCAACGGGTCCAATTCCACGAATGATAACCGGATTCGACTACTACTTAATATATGTAGTTGCAGGTAAATTATCGCGACTTTCCACATAAATTATTTGCCAATGACTCGAACATGACCTTTAACGGTAAAACATGTAGTCCGTTCTCCCAGCAAAAACCATCTCGACGTCCAAAAGATTTTGCCGTCAAATCTCTATGCAACTTCGAACGGTTTTTTTATTAAAAAAGATCCCATAAACGTGCATTATGAATTTTGGAAATGCAGCCGTTGCCGAATGAGAACAGCGGACACTAGAATTTAGAGCAATCGAATGATCATCGTTGAAATTGGAAAACTGTTTTTCAGTGGGTTAGAAAAAAAAAGAAGATTGCAATGAATTGCAACGTGGGATGGATTTGCATCGAAAAATATGAATTATGTATGCGTATTTTCTTTTAGTGACGCAAACAAGCATGTGCGCTGTCGATAGTTGTCGATGGATGAACGATTATCGATAGTTATCGATAGTTCTCGTTACTGTGTAGTGCCTCAGACCATATAATACTTATAGACCCGGCATATATAGGTATGACATAGTGTTCCAAGATAACGGAGTATCTGATGATTCAAAATGGTGGATAGCGATATAAACACACAGTATGAAAGTATATTTATGCATTATTTCGTGAACATTTGGAGAAATGGTGGACTATCGAATATTTAGTCAAATTTATATAGATTATATATTATTTTATTATATATTTTTCAATTTTGTAAAACATATAAAATCTATTCAAAACGATGGTGCCCATCACTATCCGTAGTTTATAGCACTTTTTCTACAACCGTCATCTGATAGACGATGCAATCTTGGAACAAGGCATGTTACGTGAAACCACGTCTACAAGCATATATAATCTATGGTCGCAAAGTGAGAGTGAGCAAGGAGCAGCAAGGAGTGCACGCGATGCACGATGCACTGTGCAACTGACAGCCGCTCAGCAGCTGCCGCTGGTATACGAAAGCGATGAGCGTTTGATACCCGCTCACCGCTGACCGAAGGCCCGCCCTTCTTTCCTATTATCCTTCATTTACCACGTGGAATTAAATACTGATCTCTGAACGCCTATATCAGTTAGATGACGGCGGTACGCCGTGTGTTAACAGGTCATGGGGGCCTGTTTCGGCCGCTGTATCTCCAAAGTCACAGACTCCTTATCGTACAGGTTAGACATCCGCATTTCACGTAAAACGTTCAACGAATAAACATTCTCTGAGAAACTATACGCGATTTCTCTTCTTCCGTGCACTTTCATGACATAGAACTTCCTCGAATTCAAGGTTTTACCAAAGGCACACCAGCATGTCCTTCCAAGGAGACGAACAAGTTGAGGTACGAAGCATTTCGTATACTGTTATCGTACACAACGCATGTTCTCTTGTAGATTATTACAATGTACTCTGTATATAATGCATACTACTAATGTGTACGTTCTCTTGTAGTTTATAGATGATAAAGGAGATGCGGATCAATCTAGAGGATCAAAAACGTAAGGAACCGTGCTTAGCTGTAGGGCAATGTCACATTTTTTAATTGTATTAATTGTACGCTTCATTGTTATGCTTCCCGGATAGCCTGTTATCGTTTCTCTCCTTAAATCGATTCAAGGTAATTGGATTAGACTATCAGTATTCTTTTCATAATGTACTTCACCGTTGTAATAGGTGAGGTACACTTACTATTAATATTAATCCAAATCTCTATCACTACAGTTAAACCGGCGTATCTTTATACTTTGATTCGCAGAGGATTGTTTAATGGCCTGTGTAATATGTTGTAGAAAAAAAATGGGGCCCCTGTAACGCTGGAATTGTTAGAAGATAGCGGTTGGGCGAAGGGAACTAAGAAATACACCAGGTTACGATCAAGAAATAATGCTTCGACAAGGTACACTTATCACTTATCACTACACAATCACTGTTATACAGAACATGTTTATGTTGGAATGATGTTAATTTTGTTAATTAATGGTGATCTTTAGTTCTGGACTCGACACTCCGCTTCAAATTCTCGATGCGAGGACATTGATGAAACAACAAGCATGTGTCTCTTCTACTCCTGGGTCTTCTTTGGACTTGGAATGGGAGCACGAAGGTAAACGGATCGCCTAGAAGAGAACGGTAAGAGAGACAGTAATGTGTAATACATAAAGGTGCAATTGTAGGTTTGCCCCTACCGGTTGTGGATGACGAGAACGTCGGAAGTAACGACGGCTCCATAACACAAACATCGGTTCATAATAGTCAACCCTCTAGCTTGACGGCATCTCCTTGGTCTAGAGTGTCCACACCAAATAGTTTAGAATGGGATCCTATCGAAGCAGACATGGTATGCGTCGATTTAGAGACTGAGCAGCTTTTGACTGAGATAGAAAGATTAACAGACAGAGCGTTGAAAGAGACGGGCGACTGGAGTGGCACCAGGTGATAAATAATGTAATTTATATAATTACACAGGATTGTTTGTATTTTTGTATTATATAGCGAAAGGGTAAACAGTGGAGTTTCAAATGGAAAAGACAAAGAGAGATTTTTAGAGAGTGAAAAGAGTATTCTACTGTTTCGTAGTGCCGAAGTAATATAAAAGTATATTTATATTGTTTCAAGCGACGTATACGCACTTGTATAAGTCGATAGAAGTCAGAGGGAAGTTTATTATTAACGGGAAACGCAATGCAAACGATTCAACTAAGATAACAAAGTGATTTTTTTACATTGTTGCGTTTGTACATAGGTGTATTATACTTCTCCTTTTTTATGTTGTTTTGTTACCATGCAACTGCTGCATTTACAGTTTTTATTCTTATTTTGTACGACTTCCGCCGGACAATAACTTTTCTTCCAATTCGAAGGTTTCATGTTCTTTTATATCGTATACTGATTTTACTATAATTCTCTGCATTGCGAGCGCGTCATTGATCTCATCTTTCTTTTATACAGACATTCTTCTATGATATCGTAGAGTTTATCACTTTGATCTTTTGAAGCACGCGTGTCTGAGGAACGCGATCTTTTTATTCTTTCGTATCGAACGAGTCTCCTATCAGAAATAGTATTAAAGACAAGTCGAAGAACTTCGTGCTTCAAACGGTTAAAGAATGCATATCATCATATGCAACAGAGAAATGATTATTCGCGGTTTAGCTTAGCTAGGGGGAAAAAGAGAGGAAAGGAATTAAAAGCAGAGGTGAAAATTGAAATGCATCAGGTGCTATTAATGTAATATATTTTTCGCGATCGGAAATTGAACGCGGCTTATTCCGGAAACAATTTATTTCGGAGCGTAGCGTATGTTGAATTAACCATATTTTATACAAAAACGAGGGCTGTCTCATAGTCTTTTAAAATAGTCTAGTCACAGTGAAATCTCGCGAGTCTTTGGAAGATTGGAATGTGGGAAGGGAATAAATAAAGGTGGTGCTGATGAAATATTAATGTTGATACGTGTTTGCGTGTACAAAACCTGTTTCTACTGTGGTTAAATTATAAACTAATTAGATTACAATCTTAGATAGACCGTCGATCTATATTGACACGAATGAATTTTAAAGAAAAGAACCGAAACGTAGGCTGCCTTACAATCAGGGATCGTAATTGCTGTTTAATCCAAAGCGATTATATATAATTTCCTAATAGAAATTATTGTCTCCCTCTACGGAGATCATTAATTAATTGTTCCCTGGCTTTAAGATTCGTCTGATATGAATTAAAGCTAAGATCCCTGTTTACAATAGAGGAAAGATAAATATTAAAATTCGTAACTGCTAACACACACCGCGTTAAATATTAATTGCATCATATTCGCCGCCGGTATGCTCCGTTATAATTGCATAATTAAATTTAAGATGTTTAGCTTGCGACTAATTTACGAACAAATCAAAATGTATGCAACAATAGCGCAGTTGGTAGTAACGTTAACAATAACGAGAAATAATATTAATAATAAGAACGATGCGACGCGATGCGGTACGTTAACTACGCAGTGCCATGTCTATGTTTGTACTCGATGGATTTTGCCTTTCATAATTCATTTATTACGTCGACTTCGGAACGACGAGACTTATTTATCTTGAACTGCATAATGAACGCACAGAGAAGTATCGTTTCTGCAATATGTGTGTGGCTTAACATTGAGAACAACTTTGAACGTACTGTTTAGTATATCAGGAAGATTAAGAAAGTGTTTCTAGCATAAAAGAAGATATATATGTATAATTGAAATTATTGACGCGACGTTTATACTAGAGTCGATACCTTGACGATTCTAATTTACAGAGCTGAGTTAAGAAGAAAGATTTTCATCTTCGTGATTTTTCTCGATATAAGTTGCATACAGAATATTTGCGAAACGTTTCGATTAATTCTACCGATTCTAATTCGATAGTGAGTATTCATGTTAAAACAAGAGTGTTTTCTGTTTCTACAAAATCTTAAGTGCTCCAAGATGATAGGGACCAAAAAGTGTTTTCAGTATTAAGTCTTCTCGTGGCTAATATTTTATGCCAAAATATTCTTATAGCACGCTTCGTAAGAGTTGCATTTATGTGTGCTATTTCACTAGCTTCGCTCGCTAGCTATTCTTCGTTAATTTCAGTACACGATTGCATCGTCGTACAAGTATAATTGGATGGTAAGGATAATTGAAGATGATATCATGTCGATTTTGAAATTGTAAACAAAATTTATCATTGTTGGCTTTAAGAATACCTTTATCTGCGCCTAGTATTAATAATCGAAATGATATTGTTTATATATTTTATGTACGAACGTTTCACCGTCACTGTGAGTTCGCAATGTTTAAGGAAAAATCAACACTATGCATCATTTGCTTGTGCATTAAATACACTTATTACCATTGTATCAATATTCTCTTATTTATTATGGAATACTCGGGAATAGCATATCATCGACCGACTTCATACCGGTAGAAACGAAATTACACGTGTAACAATTAACGATAGGTGTCATAAACAACTATATTTCTATGGTTTAGTGAATAGTTACTTTATTATGTGTTTATGTACACGCGAGAAACTGATAAAAGAAGACAATTACTTTGTATCCAAATAACCGTGTATCTTTAATCAACTACGCGTACGTGTTAACCGGAAATGAGTCACAAAAGAAAAGAACACTACACGTGTACAATTGGCAAGCACTCCGTATTGTCTTATAAGATGATATCGAGTTTTGCAGTTATTGTATAACGTTTCCTTATTTCAATAAATTGACGAATAACATTAATATGAAATCGAAAGGTACGTTCAAACAATAGAGTTGCTGGTATATCACATTTGTACTGCAAATACACGTATTTTTTCAACTGGTGTATTTTTTTTTTACTTTTCATGTGCACAGTTTCGTGAAATACAACATAATAGCTCGTGTAACTTATCTTAAATTTGTAGAAGTTATATACAATATTCGCCTAACATACAAATTATCTACATTTATATAAACAGTAAGAGAAAAAGAAAACACGTGGAACTCGAACTGATAATCGTAGTAACATTCGTAGGATTAAAAACATACATTCCGGCGAAGATTTCAATTTCATGATCGAAATCGATTTCGTTTAAAATCGTATTTGGCAAACATTTTTTTACAAACGTAACATGATCTCGTATCTCCATGAAACAAGAGTAAAAAGAGTATTATAAAAATCATCGGCGTACCATTGAAGTATGCACCCGTATATGAAGTGTATGCGTAAATGCAAAGTAGCTCTTTTGTTTTAATACAAACAAGGATTACTATTCAAAATATAGAATATTCATCCAAATACTAAAAGAATCTCGAAGACTAGTAAACATACAGCCAATGAAAGAATGTGAACGTCGAGAATCGACAATTTTTGAATTTGTTTCGTATCGATCTGAACGCTGCCAGGCGAAAACGAAAGTAACATTTTTTTCGATTTAGATTCTTCGTAGCAATAAAGTAGATATGTACTAAGGTGGATATATCGGTGCAGTCGCGTGTGTCTCTGCCATATATTGTGTTTGTTTATGGGAACCAGATTATCTCTAGCATGTATAAATCTGTCACATGTTACTAAGTTTAAAAATGCTATCCATAAAATGTATATAAAATTTACTTCGTTTTGTTAACATACTTACAAGTATAACTTTTGTTACATTTTGAATAATTTAAACAAGAAATAGTCGCCGCAAAACAAGGAGAATTATCGCCGACACTAGCGAAGCGATCAGAATACTCCAGAACAAATCGTTAGAAGACGAGATTGTCTCTACTTGTTGATTTACTATTACGTCGGGTTGTTGTCGGTCTTGATTCTCGGTGGGAGTCGATTCAACATTGCGTTGCCTGAGCTCGTTTTCCGAAGGGCCGTCTGCGTTGGTCGCGAAACTCGCTTCCGGCGCGGGCGTATCATCAGCCTAGAATCATTGAGAACTCTCTGAGACTCTTCTGTAAAAGCTGTGGTTGTAAAATTTCTTCGATAGCACACTCCCAAAGTTGTTCCAAATAATTAAAAAAAAATCTGTGCAAAGTTTCAGTGCCTACAAATTGAACGCGGCGTTTCTCCTTGCAACCACAGAGATTGCAGAAGCTTTACATAAAGTTTACCTTCAACGCGATTGTATCTAACATTGTCCGTTCCTCCTCGGTGATGGGCCTTTTAGCTTTTGTCTTCGACAATAAATTAACCACTTTTCCACAAGTATCGCATTGCCAATGCACAGACCTGCAACAATGTAACGCGATCGGTAAATAATACAACAGACCCAAGCTTCTTCCCGTTCCTCCAGAAATAAACCTATATTACTTCTTCGCGAGTTTTTGCCTCTCTTCTGTGCTGAAATCTAAGGAACCGATCATCTTGTTTCCCGGCGTTGGCATAAACGCGATTAGAGCGAGTAGGGCTGTTCTGATGCTCCAAGAGGGCTGCCACATTTCTGGATGGTATCCAGAGATACTCAGACATAACTTCTTGTTGATCTCGAAGCGGCCGTTAGGCTAGAATTCGTTGAAGTCATATTAGTAACATCATCGAAGACGAATAACCGGTTTTATTGAAATTAAAATTACCCACTGTTAATAATATAATGTTCGGTGGTTTCATTGGATACTCGGGTGGCAACAGGATTCTGCCATGGTAGATGCCACCCTCGAAATCTGACGACGGAGGTCCTTGCACCGTGAAATGCCATTCGAACAGATTATCCTCCAGAGGGGAAGCACAATACTCTTCGGTTGCCTCGTGCAGCTCTTGGGCTTCTTTCATTAATCTCTTCACAGCTGGAATTTCAATGTTCGGACAGACGATTAATAAAAGTTTGTGCGTTTAATGAAATTAATGTTTCGAGTTTGAATATTTACGAATGAAATTTCCGTCGCGTTCGTATTTACACAGATACGTTACTGTAAACGTGTCGCAAATCGGATCGAACCGAATGGGATCGAGCGAGGACATTTTTTCATGGAGCGTCGAGGACACGACATCCTCGACGACACGTATCGAAAGATAAGAATGCAAGGCTACGCGAAATTCCACCGAACGAGAGAAACAAAGGTAATAAAATGCTAGAAAAAAATCGGTTCCCCCGAATTCTCGTAATTCGATTGAGATAATCGAATACTGGATCGGACTTATCGTTGCGGACTCACCGGGACTTTTGACGTTGTATTTCCCTTCGAATGACATTTTCGGGAGTTCGATTCGGCACCGCAGGTTAAAAAGCTGTCGTAAAAATAGTACTGCTATCTGTCTTGTGTCAGATGACTTCGTTGCACTGACGTAGCCAGTCGATTTTGTGCATTCTTCACATTTTTCTCATCACCACCGCAATCTCATCATACGAAACGGAAAAACGCAGCCGCTGTCCCAATGTAACGACGACCGATCTTAATTTTGACGTGGCCAAATAGGAGCGGCGGCTCATGAATCGCGCAAAAAATAACGTGAAAGTGGCCGCGTTTATCGCGTGCACGCGTGCGCGCACAGCTTAGTCCCGGCCTCTGGAAGTTCGCTTGGAAATTGCACCGAAAATTGCAGTCGCGTATCCCATCCAACCGTTCGAGAATTATCGTCGCAACCGACGATTCACTTTCCGGCTTGTAATTATTTCTTATCGCGTAATCGGTATTTCGAACGTTTGTGTGTCCGTCAAGGAAAATACAGACGCAATATGCAGATTTCTTAATATCAATTTAACATACATACACGTACAATTAATTTATATAGGGGATAAAAAACCGGTTAGGAGAAAGTAACAAAAATTATTATATATTTTCATATTATTTATAGATATATAAAAGTACATGTATTATATTTTATAAACAATCAAAGAAGCAAACGAATCCTCTATGGTAGCAAGCCCTTCTTTCGAACTATCCTGAAAAAACTCCAGGACGAAACACCTTTTTCCTTTGCTTGTTATAAATGATCGCACCTGTGCGCTACGAATAAATACTTATACTTTCAATATCCTGAAAAAATTTGACAATTAATTTTCCAATTTTACAGGCACAATTCGTGCACTTTTTGACTAAGGAAATCACGCTGGACCCTATAAAAATTCGAAACGAGTTTGTATTTTTGTTAATTAGTTATCACTGTTAGTTATTAATATTTTTTATTTTTAATATTAATTTCTATAATGTGTAAGACCCGATAAGACAAAAATAGCAACAGCCATCTCGTACGGCCACCTTAGATATACGGTCTAAGACGACCACCTACTTTACTGCATACGTCACCTGATAACTAATAGAATAGCCTGGTGATGTCATCTATGTTGAAGGTCTAAAACTATTTATTTGTAGGTAACAACTAAGATAACAGAATATCTAGTGCCCACAGTCACGTCACAAGATAATTCAAAATTGTGCAAATCAGTGAAGAAAACTGTTTAAAATAGATAGTAGTCGAGGAACTTTGACATTTATTTCAAATAAATATTGTCTTATTCTTCCAATGAGTACGCACACACCCGTGCATAGAATGCCAATATATAACAAGCGCATCAGAAAGTGATTTCCAAAAGTGGCTCGAGTTTCGCCTCCTCAATGGCCGTCTATGCTATCGATACATCGAGACGTTTTGTCGAGAGGTTTACATTTTCATAAGGAAGACCCTCGAAAGTTTGTGCCAAGTGATTTCATCATTGACGTGATTCATTCAAGCCCGTATTTGTATTAACGCCGTTCTTGGGTTGTTCGGACGAGCACAAATAATCAATGTACTCGTTAAACAGTACCGTGCAAGCCCCGTGAAGGCTTTCAGAGGGTTATGAATATTTAGCGCTCGAAGAAAAAGCTGTCGCAGTGTCCGAATAAATAACAGAAAGTGAAGTAACGACTAATCACAAACAAAAATGACAGTTATGGACTTTTTCGGTTGTGCCTTCTTGGCTTTTGGCCCACCATTGGCCATGTTTACCTTTACAGTTGCGACTGAACCTATTCGTATTATTATACTGATTGCCAGTGCCTTTTTCTGGTTCATTTCATTGTTACTGTCATCGGTGCTTTGGTACGCTGTAGTGCCACTACAGAATCAGCTGGCATTCGGACTGGTTTTCTCTGTACTATTTCAAGAAGCGTTCAGGTAACCGAATTAGAATTCTTTGCGCAACATCTACAGTCTTCTGTATAGTAAGAAGCATATAAATGTATAATTGCATTGCCGGTATCCTAAATACTTGTCCGTTGTTTGAACTTTGCTTCTTACTATCGAAAGCGCAAAGATATATAGGGTGAGTCTTGTAAATCGAATAATTCAAAGTCGTCGTGTTACGAGGCTCACCCTGAATATATATGTGTATAAGCCATAAGTTTTTTACTCGCACAATTTTCATTGTTTTGTCCCTTTAACACAGGTATCTTTTATACTGGGTTTTGAGGAAAGCCGAAAGAGGCTTAGAGAAAATAACAACAACACCTGTAGCAGAAAGCAGACACGTGTTTGCCTATGTGTGCGGTTTAGGCTTTGGTATAATGAGCGGTGCCTTTGCCTTAGTCAATGTCCTGGCAGATTCCGTTGGCCCTGGAACAATGGGGCTTAAACAAGGCACAGAACACTTTTTTATAATATCGGCTGCCACAACCCTGTGCTTCATCCTGCTGCACACGTTCTGGGGTGTGATATTTTTCTCTGCTCTGGACAGGAAGAACTGGGGACAAATAGTTTGGGTAGTTGGCTCGCACTTGTTCGTCTCAAGCATGACCTTGTTCAATGTCTACCAACTTTACATGTGTAGTCTAATATCTGCTTACGGGACTTTAGTAATAACCACCTTGATGGCGTTCAAAGTGGCTGGTGGTAGAGTTCAAAGTATAGCTCACTGTCTCACAAGAAAATGAAAGTGCGAGTAAGTGGGTCTGCATTGACAGAAATGAACATTGCGGAATGACAATTTCCTTTTTTTTGTTTCTTTTTCCTTAGGCGTTAGCCCGTGGGAGTTGTTCAATACTTTAATATACACTGATTGTGAAATTGTATGGCATTGACTTGGCACACAGTATTCCTTTGGATGATGTGACTTTTTCTTATCCCGTAAAGAAACACGATCCGAGCTCGGGTATCGGTGAAGCAATGCTAACGCAACAATGGAACTTCCATAATTTTAGTTATTTCGTTACGAAACCTTTACCAACGAACTCGTGAAATATCTCTGTGTGGAACGAGACCAAACACGATAGACTTGCGATTATATTTACTTGTTTAATAAGTGATCAAAGTCACAAACGCAAAGAAGGAAAACACGTGGAAAGAAAGATACGCGCAAAGTCGTAGCAGCCTGTATGGATCAAAAGTTCAACGGTCAAAATTCGCTTCTTGGACTCTGATAGTGAGCTATGTAAGCACAACAGTTCAAAAGCCTAGTGCCGCATTCGCTTCTAGGCCTCGCATCGCGTGAGCTGTTCGAAAAAATGATCGCTGAGACTATATACCACCGCGGTTGTCACATCATCCAAAGGAATACTGTAAATTGAATCTAAATTTTTTACACCATCGAACGAGCCGACATTTTCAGAAATGTATCGGCACAAAAGATATTGAGATTTAATCAACTTTCGTACTTGACCAAAATCTGTAGAAAATCCGTTGCGTGTATCAGTATTATCGATTGTTTGAGATTTAAACGTTTTTCACGTTTTTAAAGGCGTTGTGGTTTTAACCCCGTTCCGAAGAACAATTTTATTCCATCGCGTCCGTAATACGTTCTAGCGCAGAATGCTTTGGTCAAGCTGCTAGTCCGTCCCTTTTAACCGATCGAGACAAATTTATCGTCAAATTAAGGTAACATTTCGCGAACGTAGTTGTACCGCAGTTTTACAGTATACAGGGAAATATAAAAAAGAAAGAAAGATTTGCAGTTTGCGTGTATGTACATACGTAAGAATGGGGTGTGCATATTGTACATGTTAAATCCGGCAAGAAAGAGTAGTTGTGTAACAGTTCGAGTCTTATGATTAACGGTGAATAAGAGTATATATACACACTTGACGATAAAATGTAAGGAATTGTTCGTTAGTTTTTGTATATACGAAGACCCATTGTACTTTAGGCTTTTACTACACCATCCGTATATTTGGCATTCCGTTTCACTTACCATTTTCACGATGGTTTTATTACTCGAGTCGTATTACATTTCGTATGTCATTCAAATAAAAACCATTTTTGTGAAAAACTAGAGGTGCACAGTTACTGGCGATCCTTGTTGCGCGAAAGAGATATTTCAGAGTGAAATTAAACATCTACGATAGAAGACTAAAAAGAGTAATATGTCGGAATACAAAAATTTTAAATATTGTTTTATTGAAAAGAGAAATAATAAAGAAAAAAAGATTGGAGAAAATAAAAATATTAGGACCAACAAAGATCTACGAAGATGGAGAATGATATTGATCACAGACAGGAAAGATCTCACTTAAACAAATTCATCGTTCGCATTGTACAATTAAGAAATGTATTTTTTTGCGTATCGGATTCGCGATAAAAATCTAGAATTACGTGCACGTCCTTTCACCCTGTGGAGCAAGTATTTCCCTCGCCTAACCAGTCGTCGATTAAATCTACGAGCTCGTCAACGAAGCCATCAGCAGTTCCATTTTATTTAAGAAGTTCTTGCCTTCCATTTTGTCCCATCGTACTTCTTTGAATGAGCCGCCGAGATTCTCCCACTTCCTTTCTCTAACTAATTGCCCAGGGAAAAAGTCCTTTCTGGGGGAATGAGCTATTGCTACTTGTACACCTGTCTGTGGTTCGCACCTGACGGCGATCATCCTGAAAACATGTTCACATAGTACTCCTCTTCTTCGCAGAGGGCTTCGCATGCAATAAATTTGATTTCACGAGTGAAACGTATATACCTGTCGCCTATCGGTGATGCTAAAATACAACTGCTAGCATTTCCTAAAGGTTCCACGGCTCCTAAGCCAAGATGCGAGCTGTTGGCTAAGAATTGCCAACCCATGCATTTGGCTAGTGCTTGTACCGCGGTTATTTGGTGCTGATAAATCTGTAACATTACAAATTGTAGCATGGTTCTTCGAAATCAGCGTGAAGACTATGCCGAAAAGCAGTCTATACCTGACAGAAAATAAGATCCCTTAGTTCTTGAGGTTCGTAACTCATGTGCATTACTCTACCGTCTCTGCAAACACATTTCAACGACTTCTCTCCAACGTGAACAACGAGCGATGTTCTACACACGCTATCGTATCCGTGCGTTAGAATGTTGATCTTCACGCAGGATTGCGTGGGAGAGTTCAATGCGTTCCAGTGAGACACGATCAGAGGATCTTTCACTTCCTTCGCTATCGTGTCTAGAACGTACTCGGTACGCAATCGCATGAAAAAGTGTTGAGCTTGTTGAATGATTTGTTCCAACAGAGTTTGGCTTTTCGTCATTTCTAGAAGTTCGTATCGATCGGCTGCTGTTGGACCAGCCAGGCAACGTCGTTTGCTAGGCCCGAGTGGGCCCGAGGAAGGATGCGGAAACGGATGATGAGTGTTCTTGTGATGCACCTCGCGAAGCAGCTGGTGCAACGAATGCTCAAGCACGTGATCGTGATCGCTTTTGTGAGGTGGGGGAGCAGTTGGCTTCTTGTCGTTTCCGGTACTGTGGCAGAGTCCTATGATCAGTTGGATTCCAGGAAGTACCTAGAATTGACCTTTTTCCTTTGTACTATTTCGAGATGGAAGTATTAGATGATTGCACAAGTTCGTGCCCGATTTGAAAATAAAATTCAATGGTTACATATTAAGGAATACAGCTTTTCTACAATTAGAAAAGAATAGTGACTATATAATTTTTTTACACTCTGCCGTGCACAGTACGGTTTGTGAAAATCGGGAAAAATGATATAATAATATTGACTGATTACCGTTGCCATTATTTGATTTCCAACAACCATATGTGGTATTGGTGCACGCAAATGCACCGCCTCTCTCGCTAGCTGACTGAACAATTCTTTGCAGAAGAGGACGTTTTGAGCAGCCTCTAATTTCTGTTGCCAATGCATATCTGCGTTTGAACTGTGAGCACTATTGTTAAGTAAACTAATATTCGCGCTACAGAGATCCTCTTGATCTGGAAAGCAAAAATTAGATTAAAATTAGATACGAGGATATGCGAAAGGATGCGAGAGTTAGTAGGAATTGTAAACTCCGAGTCCCTTTTTATAGACTTACCTTTTTGACATAATACTTCTATATACGCGACACCTTGTAATTCGCTAGGAATAGTAACGCGCAACGCGGACGCCTTCGGATTCGAAGGATGATGTGCTTGCCCGGTCGTATTGTTAGGAGCACTTGGAGAAGCTGGGGGACTAGTACTACTCTTTTCCTCCTCTTCCGCTTTCGTTACTTCGAACATTCCCGTTTGAGGGAACTTGGAACCAGCTTGAAATGAACGTCAAATTAATATAGCACACCGAGATGACAAAGTAAGATATTATTGGACAACAGAGTAAATCTGACTCAAAACCTGTTCTGTAACTAAGATCGCCGATGATCGAGTTCGAGACTTTTTTCAAACGCCAATTTTGCCTTAATCTGAGCAATTCGATATGGAAGTCGGGCGTCGATCTATTTCTAGCTAATTCATTCTGACAATTCTTTAATCTATCTGCACCCATCATAATCACAGAAGCAGCTCCAGCCAATGCTTTCTTTCTAGCATATACTTGTATCATGGGTTTCACTTCAGCCGGTTCTTGGGGGACTGGATCTAGAACCATGTAATGCTTCTCTTTTGCTATTGCAAGAACATCTGCTAGCACACATACTTCTGTTAACGCATTTCTGGAAACAAAACTTGGTTAGACCTTTAAAGGTTTAAATCAATTTACACGACAAATGAAACTACAATGAAACTTTCCATCTAGCCTAATAGTTACCATGTGAAACAGGGTATAATATACTACCTCAATTTATTTCTAACGCTGTCCCAAGGCCATAAAGAGGACTGGAAGGGTGCAGAATCCTTTGAATCTTCCTCTCCCTTCTCACTGCTCTCAGACTCTTTTTTACTCTCCTCGCCATTAGTTTTACTGAAGTCGATTTTCTGTGCGATCTTTGCCAGATTCTCCGACAACGTGAGGGGTCTGTAAATCAAGGACTTGTTCTACTACCGAGCCTTAAAAGTAACTGGTACATGTTCCCTTGCAAAAATGATAATATTATTACTATATAATATTACTATTGTAATATGTGCTCTGCTAAAGACATCTATACAATCGTTTCTTAAGAAATCATTTTTATTATTTCAATAATGGAAAAATAAAAAATCCAAATATGTTGTATTGACATTAGGTTAGCAGAAACAAGTAGGACGAATCCTTTGAAACTTCGTTCGATCGACGATTCATTGATCGATTCCGCAAGCGAGAAAGATAACGAAACAAAGTACGTACGCTTGATAAATTTCCTGACCATCGTAAGTGATTTCTTGGATCTGATTCTCGATCGGTGCCTCTACAGAGATGTTCACCGAATACGCCATTGTTGTTTTCCTGCGTCACGGTTACAACACCTTCGAATGAGTTGTAACCCACCCTCAAGATAATTGTTCACCCTATTGCATTAGTTTCCAATCGAAATCGAGCATTCGTGTACCGTTTGAATGAATTATATGAAATATATATTTTCATGTTTAAAAAGAGTTACTAAATTAGACGCTTCGAACACTCTCTGTTCGAACTAAATAAAAATTCAGAAATCATTTGGAAACACAATGGAGTCAATTATTGACAGGAAATTGCTTAGGCGTTCTACTGTAGATGGCGTAACAGACTATTTCTATAATCTTTTGATTATTAGATATTGAAATTAAATTTAATAATTACAAGTATATTTACTTTAATTTAGCATCTAATATTCTAATGATTATATCTAATAATTACAAGTCTATTTTAATTTAGAATGTATTATTTATTAACGTCAGTTTTCGAAGCATTTACGTTAATTTTACAAGATTGGAAAGCTAAAAAAAGAAGAAATTTAATAAAATAATAATTATAGAAAATATATTCGGTATAACGGTGTTGTCTCTCTTGACAAAAGTCGTTTTCTTTCATTTTCTTTGTAAGTGTCGCCTCTTGTTGGATCCCTACTCTTTGGTTGCAGTAGGTAAATATTGTATGATAGTTTCTAAAGTGTATGATATATCTACAGTGAACTCATAATTGTTATTGCGTACGTTATGCATATGTACTCTAGGTAATGTTTCTATAAATCGTTGCTAAATAAATCCGTTTACTGGAATGAAAGTTGGCGCAGTGGACATCTTGGGATAGAAGCAACGATCTCAGGTGGGGGAATCTCACTTAACCTTACGAATTTAAATGAAACATGGCGCGTCAAAATATTAACTCTGATTCCGAGAAGATGCATAACATAATGGGCAGCAAGAACATTGACTTGGACAGTTATAGGAAGTTGATTAAATCGTATATCGAGTTGGTAAGGTTTCAGTGATCTCTGTTCTATCGAAATTGTTTCGAATCTGACTATATTCGGTTGTTTCGTTTACAGCATTTGTACAGTGCTGCATTGTTTTGGGCAGACAAAGTTGTTTCGCTGAGTAATGAGAACTCTAAAGACGTATGCACCCTAGCCCACTGCATGTTTCTAATGAAACAATACCACAGGGCTGCTCACGTTATCAGAAGTCGTGGACTCGAGAAGGTATGAACGTAACATCTTTTTTCAATCGGATCGTTCATTGTTACACGTTATAGTTGTGCCTGTTTGCAGACAGACGTGATGTGTCACTACTTGACGGTAAGAAGTCTTCTTGAAGCGAAAGAATACAACGAGGCGCTGCAAGTCATTAACGAATCAGAAATCTGTACGAACATAGCACAGTCGGTTATGAATTTCCCTGATCGCACGCACATTCTGGAGGATGCTCCAAAAAATGTGATTAAGTATAAATAACTTTTTATATATAGTTCATTCAATATCGGATCTGTAATCGTTCTTCCATTTCTAATAATATGTATGCATTTTCTAACAGGTACAAAGTTCAATATTGTATGTGAAAGGGCGTGTTTACGAAGCTATGGATAATAGAGCAGTGGCAACCGACTGTTACAAACAGGCTTTACATTGTGACGTTTATTCGTATCAAGCATTTGAAGCTCTGGTTCAAAATCAAATGCTTTCTGCTTCCGAAGGTATAGAAATAATTGGATTCCGAGGAAGAATTAACAGTAGTAGATTCTAATAATTAAACTCCTAATGTTCATGCATTGATTGCAACACACAGGAGCTAAATATAAATTGATATTGTTCATTAATAATTTTAATGTGTTGAAAACAATATATTAATACTTTTAAAGTCTGTCTACTCATAATATATATTACTTTAGAAAAGGAGCTGTTGGAGTCTCTTCCATTCGCGGAACAATGTACAGAATCCGAAACAGAGCTTCTACGTTTGCTGTACGATAGTAAATTGAAAAAGTACCAGGAACCGAATAAGAAACAGACTCTAGCAACGTGCAGCGTAATGGGAGTTCTGGTTAGCGACAGATTACTAGGTAACTTGGATATGGAAGTATCGGAAGCAGAGAGGTTGTACTATAATTGTGATTACCACAAATGTTTCTCGCTTACGGAAAGGTATAAATTAATTCGTATTCAAACTCCCATTGTAAACGAGGTTTTCTATCATTTATTGTATACATTGCAGGATATTGAAAAAGGATCCATACCACAATTCGTGCTTACCAGTTCACATAGCCTGTTTAGTAGAATTAAAGAAGACAAACGGTAAATTTTATGCTGTATTGAAAGTTAAGGATTCATAATCAACGTGTTTTTTTTTCTTTCACTTTTTAGCTTTATTTTATTTGGCACATAAATTGGTTGACTTGTACCCAGACATGGCCTTAGCATGGTTTGCAGTTGGATGTTATTATTACAGTATAGGTAAATGAATGTGACAAAGTAGTTTCTTCGATCGTTGAGCAACTTTTACAAAAATGATTTGATCGCAGGTAAAAGCGATCCTGCGAGAAGATACTTGGCAAAAGCGACTGCTTTAGACAGACTATTCGGTCCCGCTTGGCTGGCTTATGGACACTCTTTCGCCGTTGAAAGCGAACATGACCAAGCAATGGCTGCATACTTTAAAGCTTCGCAGTTAATGAAAGGTTGTCATCTGCCGCTTTTATACATTGGACTTGAGTGTGGCTTAACGAATAATCTTAAATTGGCTGACAAGTTTTTCCAGCAAGCTCAGGGAATAGCCCCGAACGATCCGTTTGTTATACACGAAATGGGCGTCATCTCTTTCTACAACTTAGAGTGAGTAACATCGTATTCGTTCTCTCTCGTAATTGTTGTTGAAAATACAGCCTAATTTATCAAGGGTTGTTTCATTGAATACAGTTACAAAACTGCGGAACGACAGTTTAAAGAGGCCATGAAAAGAATTCAAGGAGGTCTGAAGGACGTTATCCTGCCTAGCAAATGGGAGGCGCTCTTGAATAATCTGGGCCACACTTGTAGGAAGATGAAGAAGTACGAGGAAGCTTTAGAGTATCACCAGCAGGTTAAATAATTTCGATGTGAACTTGAAAAGCGATTTGAATAGTTTGTTGGAAAAACCTTTTACTGTATTGTCGTAGGCATTGGTACTGAATCCGTTGAATCCGGCAACATACTCAGCGATTGGTTTCATTCACGCCTTGATGGAAAACACACAGGAAGCTGTCGATGCTTTTCACCGAGCCCTGGGCCTCAAAAGAGACGACACTTTTATAACAACCATGTTAACTTACGTTATGCAACAGCTTATAGAAGAATCGCCTCCGTACCCTGGTATAATGGATAGATTCTATCTCATAAGAATTTAAACTCTTTGCACTCGAATGGTTACTCTGAAAAATTGCCATTATTCAAAATATTGTTTATATTATTAAGTATATCGGTATATCATCGATAGAAATCGTATTAAATTCTGTAAAATTTTATGCACTAGCATTTTCTGAAAATTTTCAGAAGCCATTGTAGGTGAAATGTTTAATTTTATAGTTGAAATAGCTTCGAGTGCAAAGGGTTAATGAAACGATCACGCGATACTTGATCGTGACCGTTGCTTTACTTTGCAGACGCACGCGTCGATATCCCGAAATATAAATTTCCAGAAGTCAGACTCCAAGATACAGATACTGCAGAGCCTTTGGATAGGGCAAACTCCTTAACCGAGTCAGGTAATCAAGATATCGATAAATTACGTGTAAATTTATTTTCTGGATGGGGGGAGGAATCGGTTAAAGCAGAAGACAATACCGCTGACAAGGAGGAAAGCAATTCACGAGACGTAGTCGTGAATTATTCTAGCGATATTAGCTCGGAAGTCGAGATGTTAGACTCGTCGACGGCACACATAGAATATAAATAAAATGAACAAATTTTTCATGTTCAAAATTCATTTGTCTACATAATAAAGCAATAATTTTGCTTGAAACATACTTCTTTTTCCTCAGCTAATATCCTTGTTATTATCGTACGTTGAACAACTCGTTTGTACAGATATTTTATTTATTACACTGTACGTATAGTGTAGCTGTTAGAATGTACCTCTAATCGTTTCAATTGAATTCTTTTAAATGATCGAATTGTATATGTATATTGTTCGAGGTAATTTGTTCGATTACGAATAAAATTGTTAGCCGTATCGGACAAATTATTCGAGAATCTGGTTGATTAATAACGAATAGACTGCGAATCTTTACAAAGTATTCGTGCACACCTTTAAAAAACGAATAACTTTTTCAAAATTGTACCAAACAGCTTCAATTTCTTTCAGGCAATACAACGATTGTATTACTAGCTAACGTGTAAATAATCTTTTCGTTTTAAATGTGTTATCTGTGTCTGTAATGAAAACTTAAAACACAGATTTCGCGAAACTAATTAAATTATGTATACGAGTGACGAAAAAATTCAATGCCTACTATAACACAATCAAGAAACGTGTGATTCTTTGATCAATAAGAAATAGTTGCGGTTATTTAACGTTACGTTCGAAATCGGACATTCCATACGCAACGACCTAACATCTTTTTATTTTGCATAAAGATCGGCAGACTAGTAACGAGTATTAAAAATCCGAATAGTGTTTTGTTTTGCGGGTACACGAAATTCCACAAGGGCGCGTCGCGAACCGCGCCGGCGTTTGCCGAGGATGGGACTCGGTGTCGGAGAAAAAGGGAGAGGACGAGAGGAGAGATCTTGGATTCAGTTCGGTGTGTGGAGCAACGTGGAGAAGAATGGGCGTTCCGTCTCCATCGTTGCTGCATCGACATTAAAACAATCGAGGCGACCGAGAAGGAAAGGGAAATCGGATTTTTCCGCTAGAACCGATTCGATTGATTCTAAATGGCCGATTCTGGGAGTTGAACCGATTCGAAAAACATCCCCCCGGCGAACGGTCGCAATACCCGGCGGGATCGTCGAGCCAGTCGAAAGGGAACACTTAATGTAACAGGATAGTTCGTTAGTTTGTTTCGAATTCGCGTTAACCCTTTAATCAGGGGGTCATTAGAATTTGTGCGTAAAATACGTGCACGTTGACGAACGCGTCGGTGGAACAATCGAAGAATTTCGGTGTGCTTCAATCGAGGATCAACATGCCTATGCCACTGCAATTCGTAAGTTTATTCTTTTTATTTCTACGAATAAATTCCTGCCACACGGTGTTTCATATTTCTTTGCAAGAGTCTGTCCACGCGTGTCGCGAGCGGTTGTCAATTTTCACGCGTGGACAATTTGACTAGCTGTTTTTTCGAGTTTCTGGTGCGGTCGATCGGTAACCTACTTTAGAATTTCGTTTGCCATGATGCTGTTTCGAAACGAGGAAACACCGGTGTAAAGATATACATCGGATACGATGGAATGTCGTGCGTCCTACCGTGTAAACAAACACGCGAATCGTACGTTAGAACCGCAACGCGTCCACGTGCAAAACACGTTGCGTTTCGTACACCGATAGACCTGCCCTTTATCTATATATTATATGTACACTTATACGTATCTCTGAACGTACATGTACGTAACACGTATGTGTGTACTGCGCCCTCTGAATTCGCCCTTACCCCCATTGTCGGCCACTCGAAACTCCAGCAAGAACGGATTAAGAAATTCGTCGTTTTTTTTACATTTGAATGTTTACGAGAGACTCTAACGACGTTGTACGGTGGCCAGAAGAAAGTATTTGTACGGTACTGTCTTTTGTTTTCGATCGGCGTAACGATTTTAAATACATCACGTTTTTTAAATGATTTTTATGAATGGTGCCGAGAATAGTCTTTTTTGTTTTCTACTCTAGATTGCAACGAAAAACATTGTGGCGTGTCCGTAACAAAAATATAAAAATGATAATAGTGGTCACGTTATTGCGCGTGTACATTTGTATTGTTATCATTGCGTAACGTTCTTCTATAGAAAAACGATTTATGGCATAAGTCGAGAGTGTCCGGATCTGTTATTCGGTGGCGTGTTTGCAATTTGAATTTTCTCGAAATCTCTATTGACGTACATATGGACGTCATGTGTGTGCGTGTACATATATGTACAGTCTCGAGTTCTATGTCGAGGACTTTCGTAAAGGACAATCGATATCGGTGTAACCCACGCGTAATTCGATGACACAAAAGGGTTACACCGAGAAACGAACGTATCAACCTTAATTTTTGGAAAATCGAGAACGACATCGTTCTTTTTTCAATTGTTTTTATAGGAAATTATTCGCGATCAGATTGCAAATTACATGGAATTTTGAAAGTGAAGGACATTTCAAGTATTCCGTGATTCTGTACATTACCGAGAAACGAAGAGAGAGAGAGAGAGAAGTCTGTACTAATAGGAGACGAAACGTTGAGCCATGGAACGTTACAATGTATGTTGCCAGTGGGTAAAGTTTAGCGACAAAGTATTTGAAATACTGTTCGATCAAATTCATTTCCCTGTACAATGTATATTAGTTCTCGTTCTCCACTTTTAAATTTCTAACAAAAATGAACGAGTGCGATTTAAAACAGTGAAAATATTCAAAGACTTTCAGACTACTACTATATCTTATTTTTATCATATCAAAATTATGAACGAAGATTATAAATTCATATTTATCTGGAAATTAGACTGCGGATGTTTATGCGATTTCAACTGTTTGTAGAGAAATTTTAAGAAACCGGAAGAAAATAGAATTTTATTTTCCGTGGTAGTAGCCCTTTTGGATCTGGAAGAAATGAGAATCGTACTAAAAATTATAATACTTTTTGAAAATTGTATAAAGATATTCGCAGTTTAGTTGTTATAGAAAAATAATACGAGGAGGGATTGACAGTTGGAATCTTTTAATTGTTTGGCATAGGAATACGATTCTCACAGTTATTACTTTACTATTTACTATTTACAATTGGCGATTGAATTTCACCCTGGGACGGGGGGAGGGAGACGTCCTTAGGCGACAATCGCGTTCGAATTCGACGGCGTTGAATTCCACGAAGTTTTGAATTCCTGTTGGGTTACCGGATGCCTTGATATCTTACTTCGACCCTGCAAAATTTTTTTTCCGAATTCCACGAACGCGAGCCTGGGAGTGGCGTCCTTCAGTCTCCTGTTTTCGTTGTTCTGTACCGAAAGCTCCCAGCGAGAGCACAGTCTGCTGTTGGGCTTGCTAGCAGCGATGTGCTCAAGAAAATTACCAATGGTAGGTGGCCATCATCGAATTATCATATTCGCGGATCGATCGTGTATTATGAATTCTCTCGTTACGCCGCGTACAGGAACAAATCTCCGAGGGTTTTCGAATTTTCTCTTTCGCTGTTTACCGGAAATCACGCGAACCGGTTGCGTGACGGACATCAGCGAACGGTTCGAACGGTCGACGTCTTCCTGCGGTACATCGCATCCGATTTCGAACAACATCTGACGGACCTAACTAAACAGAAGCTTCGAGTTTCAGTTTATCAACGCGTGTCGAATTTATCGGCACCTTCTCCTGCAATTATGACGCAATCGAACTCGTTCCATGTTGTGCGGCATTTCTAGTTCCCGCTTTCCTCTTTTGCGATGAAAATCACGCGTAACCCTTGCGTAGCTAACCAAAAATGTATAAATAGATTATTTCAAAGTTTCGGTGTTTAACATATTTGCAGAAATTTTAATTTTAAGACTGTTAATTAATATATCAGTGTGCTACGAATTCAGAAAAATTTGCTGTAAATGCATAGAGATTTGGATTATTGGACACATTAATGCTTCTGTAGCTAACCAAAATGTATAAATAGATTATTTCAAAGCTTCGGTGTTTAAAATATTCGCAGACATTCTCATTTTGAGACAGTTAATTAATAAATAATTGTGCTACGAATATACATTCAGGAAAACTTGATATAAATGCATAGAGATTCGGATTATTGAACGCTTTAATGCTTGTGTACCTAACCAAAATGTATAAATAGATTATTTCAAGGTTTCTGTGTTTTAAATATTTTTTCAGAAATTTTTATTTTAAGACCATAAATTAATACATTAATGTTGTAATATTTTGAGAGGAACATTAGCAAGTTTTTGAGAGAAACCGTCGATTATTAATAGGATAAAATGATATAGGACTTTTTAGCAAGTGTTGTGCAACTTTGTCGAACGAACGCGGCCTTACATCGATGATCAAAGGGACAAACCGACCAGGAAAAATAACTGTTGTTTCGCGATGGTGTCTAATTGATTGTTTCGCTTTCAGCTGGATTCTTGCGAATTGGATGGGGTACTGATAACGGACGTAGCAGGACGATACAACAAGCAGCCTCCTCATGGATTGAAGTTGCAAACGCCCCGCGATCAGCAGGATCATGTGCAGCAGCAACAGCAACAACAGCTGAATCAGATTCCATCGATCAGCAACTTGTTACTGGACCTGTCACCTCCGGCCAGCTTCCAAGGATACTCGCAGGAGACCAACAAGAACAACAATTCCGATGGTAAAGTTTCTCTTCACACCCTACACTTGATTCGTACAATTTTCCGTTACTCGATCGCTGTTGATCTTGGATCTATTCTCTAAATCGTACATAGCGGATCCACCGCCGTCGAAGTAAAGGGAAAATTTTCAGCAATAGTAATTTTTTCTAACTTGTAAAAAAATGTTTAGTACAATTTTTAAAAATTTTTGAACTTTTGAAGACGTAACAAAATTTCGGAAAATTAAAGATATTAATACACGATTTCTCTTGTATTAAAATCATTAAGGAAAGAAATCGCATTGAATTCAGTTTC
Organism: Lasioglossum vierecki; assembly: GCA_028455595.1. Classification (NCBI taxonomy): domain Eukaryota; kingdom Metazoa; phylum Arthropoda; class Insecta; order Hymenoptera; family Halictidae; genus Lasioglossum; species Lasioglossum vierecki. The sequence goes on from CM052337.1 coordinate 17,625,505, forward strand.
TATTTCTTGCCATCGATGCAGACAATTTTTATTTCGCGTAAAGAGCCGCAGTTTAGTCGGGAGATTAATCGGTCCAACTATCTTTAAAAAAGTTCAAGTTGTTCGGACAAATTTGGAAAAAAGTTATGCGATTTTTCAGAGTAATATAAATTTGCTATTTCGTCGGACACCCGATGAATGATTTGAAATACGTTCTGAACTCTCTCCTGCGTCGCGCGTCGCGCCTCGTCATCAGTTCGAAACTAATGAGCGAGCCCGATCGTCATTTGTCAGCCGACAATCCTCGCAGCCTCGCTCGTCTCATTTTTCCCCTGTGATTTTTCAAAAAACGCTGATATTTTCTTTCGCTTTTTCCGCGCTAGCAGACATGTCGATCACGGATCTGTTCGGATTCGGGATGCCGTGGGGCTCGTTTATGAACAGCCATACGACGGCATCTGAAACACCTGGTTTCCGGAATCAGCAGCAGAATCGCAGCTCGGCATCCTATCAACATTATCAGGTGACGTTCTCGTTCATTTCATGTATTTAATACGCGGCCGCAAAAGCCTTTTCTCAAATTCCTATAACGTTCTCATTTAGGTCAACGAGCTTTGTTATTCCCGGTCGCATTTTCCTGGAATCTGTTTCCTTCAGCCCTTCTCTGGAATGCTCTCTCTCTCTCACACACACATACGCTAGCGCACGCTATCTCTTTATCTCTTGTTTTCATTCCGGTGTCCCTCCCCCCTCGAAGATTCAATATCAACCCTTGTAACGACAACTAAAATGATAGCTTCGATATTTAACCCTGATCCGTCCCTCGCGTCAATTTGACACAGTTTTCACTAAAAAAGTTCTACTGTTATTTGTAGGTAAAGACAGAAACTTGGTGAATTTAATGTTTTTAATTATTTGTAACTCGTCAATTTGTATACAATACAGATAAAGAGGAACCAATTATTTTATAGTATATAAAAATAGTAAATGGGTGCATTTTCACCCTGAGGAACGTATGAGGTTTAAGAAACTGTTGCAAAGAATGCACGCTCAGGGTTCTTATCTCAAAAGGAAATCCAGCAGGAGCGTATCTCTGTGCACCTGGTTGCCTACACAAAGGTTAATTCTTCGAGCGCAGAATATGATTGATATTTTTTCGCTCGGACGCAGATAACGTTAATGTTTTCGTAACGACAACGACGGTCACGTGTTAGCTGAGAATCCCGACCGTCGAAGCAGAGGCAGTATTATGAAACGTCTGCCTGCTGCCAATGCAATAACCGGAACAATGATTATCCTCATTGGAGCGACTCCAACTGCTCCTCTCGAGGTTCCTTCTCCAGTCAGCCAGTCGCGGCTAATTTTTTTGTCACAATAGACCACCCGGCTACCGGGTGTATCGATTTTCAATATATTTGTTGCGGCGAGGGCCCAACATCAATTTATGATAGCACATGTAACGATAACAGATCGCGATACGCGCGCTTTCTGCCCTCGATAAGAGCTCCTGAAGCTGTCCCCCCGAATCTCTCCTATTCTTGCGGCCACGACAGACGCGTCTTTACAAATTTTGTCCGGGACAAGTGTAGCGACCGGAAATGTCGAAAATTGTCGGTTCCAACTGAAACGAAAAGGTTCGTATTGCCGTATATCTTCTAAAAAAGAAAGTTTGAGAAGTTACGTTGAAAATGGCAAAAATTAATAGAACAGAATATGTTACTGAATATATTCAATTCCCCAAAAAAGTGTGCATGCGAGAAGGTCGCAAGTTACCTTCGCCGGTGTATTCACGATTTTTTTAAACGAATGGCGCCGCTCGATTACGATTTTTTTTTAGTAGAATAATCGGCGTTGATTCCCCGCGTGTCACTAGTGGGAGGACAGCACGCGAAAGCCGCGGCTTATCGACCAGACGGTTTAATGGACGTTTTATCAGGCTCTTCTCGACGCCTTTAACGTTATTACCCTCACCATTTGCTGGATGCATCTGTACATAAAGGACCGGCGGTACATCGAAACGCGCGTGTTAGAAGCGACGTATAATGCGTTCGGCAAAATAAATTACGCATAGTGGACCGCGTTACTGCGACCCGGATTCCAGGATGGCCAAAGAATTTACAAGCCCGAGCCAAACGGCTCTATCACGGCCCCCTCACTTTTCTCGTTCTCCTCTCATCCCCCATTTTTTCGCTCCGCGGCCTACGACTTCTCCCTATGAACTTGTAATCGCGCCCTGTGTTCCTTCCTACCCCCCTTTATTTTCTAACATTTTCTTGGACACGATCCAACTACAGTGTTGTGAGTATCATGGAAAGAAACTCTTCGAAAAGATCCCTGATCCTGTCGTCGAATAAATTGGACCTGTCCCTCCCGCGGGAAACTTGCAATCGGATGAAACACAGATCCTACTTTATTCCGAGTTTATATGATTATGTACTCCCGTAGACGATTCTAGGTGAATTGCAATTAAAATTGTTGGAATTTTGTTGATACAGTGTGAGGATAGGAACAGTCTCTACTCGAACTCATCGATGTTGGACGTCCCAAGTTCACCGAGCTCCGTCACCACACCTGGCAGCCCCAGCACCACCAGTAGTCTTTATTCGAACCCCTATTCGTACACAAATAACAGTAACAATAATCAGACGACAACGTCACCGACAAGTCGAGGATCTATGCAGAACATGGGTTCCCCGACATCTCCCATTCATTCCCCGTTCTATGGACGACCCATTCGTGGGTCTACACCCTACAGGTACCTTTTCAACATCTTAAGTTAAGGGGATAGCCTCGTCTCTAGGATTGAAAGGGTGTGGGGTGTGCCTTCTCCTTTCCACAGATCTACAAAACGCGTTTTTTTTTTAAATTTCAATTTCTACAATTTCAATATAGGCTCACTTTAAAAAGTTGTGAGATGCAATTTTCGAAAAAATTTCTTTTCACGGTCGTGCAGCGATCCAATTTCTTTAACTTCTTCAAAAAGTCAAAATCGTATAGTCCGATCAGATCAATTGACAGCGTCCGAATATTAATGGGAGTCACTGTAGCTGTCGCAGGTTTATGCTTCCGAATAATGCAAATTATGTAAAAGTTGGATTTTTGAGAGCGATCGCGGCCTAGATCGATTTTGACTACTGACAAAACCCCATCATCGCGTTATGGAGAAACGAGAAGTCGTATCCCGAACCCTTGCAATCCTGAAAATTGTAAATTATATCTTATAAATATCGCTATTAATTCTATGACGGAGTAAATATCAATAGTTCATCTTTTCGATTTCCAGCGAATGTGGCAGCCCTACGTTCGAGTACACTCGTGTGATGGGATGCAACGGTTCGAGATCAAATTCACCAGCGGATTCGGAAACCAGTGGCGTAAGCAGCATGGATGGTTCTCTGTCTGACATAATGGTAGTCCCTTGTCAAATCAGACCATCACGTATCTTACTGTTTTGCACCGATAGAATCCCACTGGCGAGAGTTTGATTGGAACAAAATAATCTTTCGCAGAACTGTCTGTCAATGAACTCGTCCTCCCAGGGATGCTACAACCAGTCCCTCGGTACTCTGATGTCGCCGGATGTCGATCTATACGGGAACAACAGGGCAGCCGCGTTACAGCGAATGGCGGTGAAGAAATACTTGTCACCACATCAAAATAATTCAACGTCATCGCACCACCATCATCATTCGCACGGACACAACCGCGGACACAATTACGGCTCGAATCAAAACGCCAGTTATCTAAACTCGATCTTGTCCCACGAGAAGAATTGTTGTATCTCTGGGAATCACATGACTGGATTGAATTCGTCACCGTTTAATATTCTAGACCCGCATTTCTCGTTGGAGCGAGTAGCGCGATTTCACCGAAGCGCTGCTGGTATGTATAAGAAATAGTGGTGTTGCGAGATCGGAACGGGATCTTGATACTTTCGGGTTTCCCCAAAAAGGTTCGGAGCTTCTTACTAAAAAATAATATTAAAAGATTCGTACAGTATCAGAAATCCCGACGAGATTCACGGGAAACCCGAAAATTAAAGAGAAAACCATTCCCGATCGTATACGCGTCCCAAGCATCGAGTTTCAAATAAATAGAGTGTATGTTGATCGCGGTAGAAATGCGTAGGTAATGTTTCAGCATTGTGCGACCCGACATGCACTTGGAGAGGTATATTGCCACAACGCAATCAGAAACACACGGGCTACTCGTCAAAAGTATTTCTTGGGGGTGTACCATGGGACATCACGGAGTCCCTTCTGATCGGAACTTTCAAGCAGTTTGGACAGATACGCGTAGAATGGCCAGGAAAGGATCAATCCGCGGCGCAGCCTAAAGGATACGTATATATAATTTTCGAATCGGAGAAACAGGTAACGAAAAACGCTCTTAGAGTTTTAACAATTATAACTGTCCTTTGGTAACGAGGAATGGTTTGTTCGTAGGTGAGAACCTTGTTGCAATGTTGTACCCACGATTTTACCAACGGCAGCAGTTGGTATTACAAGGTATCGTCGAAACGAATGAAGGCGAAGCAGGTACGTTGCGTCGGTTTCCTTATTATTGATACAGCTCCATTGTGGTGTGTACTTGGCGGTAGGGTTGTGCGAGATGCCGATGGTCGTTGAAAAGAAATCTTGTATAATAATTAAATATTACATATAAAGAATAAATTATTTCGGAAAACCGGAAATGTTTGAGTACTCGCACAACACTGTTTGGCGGTCGTTCTATAATCGTTGTAACGTAGGTACAAGTGATACCTTGGGCCCTCGAAGACAGCAACTTTGTGAAATCCACATCGCAGAAGCTTGACCCTCATAAGACGGTATTTGTCGGCGCACTTCACGGCATGTTAACTGCTAGTGGTCTAGCAAAAATTATGGACGACTTATTCCGTGGAGTTATTTACGCAGGTAACGATTTCACGTGGCTATTTATTTTCACGAGATACTACTAAATCTGTGTGGGGAACTTGATCATTCATTTTCGCAAGATAATTTTAAATCTGTGTGTTGAACTTTAGGTATTGATACTGACAAACACAAGTATCCAATAGGATCCGGACGCGTGACGTTTAATACGAAGAATTCGTACATGAAGGCAGTCTCCACGGCTTTTATCGAGATAAAAACAGCCAGATTTACAAAGAAGGTTGGTACTAGAAAATATTGATTAGAAAATTTGTCGGGAGTATTTTAATAATGGCTGTCTTCAACAGGTACAAGTTGATCCATACCTTGAGGATTCCATGTGCTCTGAATGCTCGGTGCAGCAAGGACCCTATTTCTGTCGTGACGCGGTATGAAATAACATATTTACTATTTACTTTTATTTAAGGGAAAGACTTGTTTCTAGGATTGCAAGGTTGCAGGATGCGCCACCTCATTTCTTAACACTAGCTTCTAATATTTTTAATTTGCGATCATTAAGATCGTAACGATGCTTCCCTGAGGAATTATTTACCAAATTTATTTCTTTGAGTATATATTATTGGAAAAATAGCCAGATAATTTGGATAGACACATACTCGTTATGTTTATAAAATAATGTGAAATGGTTATTTCTAGAACTGCGTAAATCTAGTGTTTAGCGCTTTTAATTTTGCATTCCTAAAAACAAATCTACTCCCTTCACACCTTGCATTTCCATTTTTTTTACACTTACAATGATTGTCTTTATCCTGAAAAATGACGTAAAGAGGGGAAAAAAATTATATTTCTTGTATGAATAGATTTATTTTAATGCTTAAATATTGATATTTTTAACATTAATATTTTTTAGAGTTTAAAATCTTTATCACGAGTCTGAAAATTTGTTGAAATACGGCAAGGGGTTAATCTGTTCTCGATTGGAATTAGTTGTCTGTTTGTTATATGGTGTGTGATGTTTGTGCTTGAACGATCGATTTAATATTTCAAGATGTGCTTCCGGTACTTCTGTCGTATTTGCTGGCAATGGCAACACTCGATGGAATCAATGTGGCATCACATGCCGTTGATGCGCAACTCGAAGACTAACCATGTGGTCGGATTGTCGCCGCATATGAACTCATCCGGTTCCCGTGGATTGAACAATCACAATTTTTAAGTACAGTTTACCAAAGTTTCTTGTTCGCGACATCATCACACTTCACACACATTCTTTTTCTTTTTTTGACTATTTGCTTTCGCACGGACGTCGCGCTAGCTGACTCACTGACAGGGTGCAAACTTAGTTTTTATCGCTGGGCTGTAACCAGCTGGTTTGACGATATATACACACACAGCCGAGAGATACCGTATTATACCAGCTGATCGGCGAAAAGATGCAAAACGATTTCTTTATTATTGTTATTATCGTACACGTCCGCGGTACAAAGACTAATTGAAATGATTCCAAGAGAAAAAAAGATAGAGAAAGAAAGAAGGTAAGAAAAAGAAAATCACGTTTCTTGAAAAGAGTTCCTATTTACGAACAACGCGATCATCGCCTATTGTTTAAACGAGAACGATACTTTTATTTGGTGCATTTACTTAGAGAGCTGATGGTCCTCTTGTTGATCGTTTTATTGCGAATAATAAAATCGTGCCATTGAACAGCAACGAACGTCGGCACATGTTGTGCAAACGTATATGCAGCAGTCAGACGTGAAAAAAGAAAAAAAAACAAACAAACGAGTGTGCAATTTACATTGAATTCTCAATATAATGAGCTCAATTGTGGCTTTTATAGTGACAATAATTTTTATGCGATACAAACTGGGAAGCCACTCGACTGCTAACAATGAAAGATCGATAGAGAATGAAACAAGGTGCTAATGTTCGGTGGTGTTCAGAAGAACAAAACATTCGTATAATACAACTTGCCGCTATAACGATACTTCGGCGAAAATGTTACGCTTAACCGTGAATTATGCGAGGATATTAGATTATTGTAGTATTCGAAGCAAACCAGGGGGAATTTAAATCGTTCGATTTACTATTATTTTTCGCGGTGAACGCGTTTTCATTTTGTAGAACAGGTGTGTGTGTGCGCGCGTTCGCGCCGCGATGACTTTTCATAGAGTTCTAACAAAACTGATATATTCCCCCTTTGTGAGACGTTATTCTATTCCGGCGTTCGTCGGCGATACTGCCCATCGTTGTAGTGTTATGTTACATAGTACAATGTAAGAGTATTGCCAAAAATGATGTGGCCACACAACTGTAATCATACCTTTATATTCTTAGTCGAAGAATGCGTGAAACGTCGCAAAACTTTCGTTTACAGGGACTGTTTAACTGTTGACGAAATGGAGTAGTACATGGTCTACGATTCTGGAGCGGATTGTAGTGAATTGATTCTGTTTTTATTTTTTGTTACGATATTAAGTTATGTATTTTCTTTCAACAAGATTTTCGTGGTCTTCTCATCGCGTTTCTGATGTTTTGATATCATTTTGTTGAGTGAATTAAAGAGTCACATTTTTTGCAGATAGACGTTGTCGTTTCTTCCTTCATTTTTTTCTATGTTCTCATGGTTCTGTTCCTTTTTTAATGTTCGGAAGAATGATTGTTTCTCCAGACGAACCTTCCAACCCTCAATTTCAAACCTCCTAGCCTTACTCTGAATGTGTGCCTGTACAAAGTACTAATCATTCAATGTAATTTACATCCTGACAAATTGATAGGTGCACCATGTAATATCACGAATTCGAATCATTTTGTACTCGTGTGTTATCGCTGATTTTTCAGGTCTCGACTATATATACATATATATATACGTAGATTCATCAAAAATTTTAGTACCTCGTTCTTTTCCAAAGTAATAATTTATTACATGTATTAGAATAGGGCCTCCCTATTTTACCATAATCAAATAGCTATTAGAGTATAAGTTATTACTACTGGTAAATGTTCCAATGGAGAAATTGTTATATAGAATTAAGGTTTACGATTGAGGATGCATATAATCAACTGCAGACATTCATCTGCTACACTGGTCTCGTCAAATTATAAAGGACGGAGAAATGAACTTATCATGTTTCTGAGACATTAAAATTTAGCTTGATTCGAGAAAGTGGAACAAACAAATAATAATATATCGCGTTACATCAAATGCAATGAACAAGTAATACGGTTATTATATGTATAAGAAACAAATACTAACGTCAAGTGCTTTAATACCAAACATACAAAATACCAACACACGTATATATATATATAATAAATGTATCCATAATGTTTTTAGTCAACGAAAGGGAAACGCGAGATCGGTTTGCTATATGCCTGAGAATGATTCTAAAATAGAAAAAGAAAGACGACAACTCTCTTAGACTAAAGATAAAAAGAAAAACAAATTGAACGAATCAACGGCGAATAATTGTGAATCGACCGAAATTTTAAAAAATGCTCTTTTATCGGAACTGTCTTGTTTACAAACTTTTAATGAGTCGTGCCTTTTAATGTAATCTCCATAGATTTTATTCGAATGTGGTAAACACAAATTATTTTTAAAATCATTGATAAACCATGCGATACAGGGTGATCTACTATTAAAGTGAAACAAGACTGCTACTGGGTACGCATAACGTCAAGCTTTCTTAAAACTTTTAAGAGATTTAACCGATCGCGAGGCAATGATCACATCGCCGCCATAGGTAGCAAAGATATTTTTTTTATGTTAATACGGAAGTGCCTCCTATTCTTTCACTTTTTATTGAATAATAAAACCTAAGTCTATCATTTACAAATAATAAACACTAATAAACGATGAAGGAAGACGTAATATATATGTAACAATTCGAATATTAGTATATGTATATCCGATAAACACGTATCAGGCGTGAGATCGAGTAGGCTTCACCCTCGTAAACAATAATTTATATTGCTTTAGCTTTCCTCCTATTACATATATACTTGTTGAAGCATACTTTGTAACACGAAACTAATATATGAAAAATAATAAATTGTTCTTTATTATGTTAACAATGACTGTATTGCTTTTGGAAATGTATAAAAATTATATATATACTTTACAGTGTATGAAATACGAAGACTGGTGATTCTCTTCCAATTGTCACAATATATTTCCTTCTTTACAAATTATCGTACAACACTCGTGCAAAAGTGGAAGACCGTATTTACAAAATATTAATTAGAATTGCTTCTAGCTGCAGCATTTTTTACAAATAATACTTGTATTACGAATATTTTCGCCTATCCGCTAGTTTGCTTAGAGCTTGATAGAGGCCGATCAACGAGGACAAACTTCCAAGTGCTCCGACTTGCCAAGTTTTCAAACGTCCTCCCCAAAGCACACCAGCTGGCAGATAATTCACTGCGTAACTGATGTCTAGCATCAGTCGAAAGCTGGTTAATAACTCGTTGTTCCTTTGCTTCTCGACGACGTGGTATACTTTTCGATCGTCTAGCTTCTTCAATTTTCTTATGGATCTGTAAAGACATTATCAAGTGTTAGAGAGTGCAGTAACGATTGATTCTCCGAATTGTTGGACATACTTTATCAACGACAAATGTAGAGAAATGATCCAGAACCATGTGGAAGCATTATCCCATTTCTCAATATCGATATTATTAATCAGTTTGTGCTCGGCTGCCCAAGAGACGTGCTCCACCGGGCCAAATAAGATATCCACTCCGATTTGCAACAACTCTGCCCATCTCAACAACCAATCCGACTCCTGTTACATACGAAATTTACATGCCTCTAGAAAAACAGTACGAATCTGTACATACTGTTAACGATAGCGAAACGAAAGGTTCTTAGAAATATCAAGCGCACCTTCCTTCCCCAGCCATAGGTCGTAGCGTAATAAATTGTTGGTATATCATCGAGTAATCTTAACGTTACTCTGCAACCACTCAACTGGCTGCTAAGCGTTTTAAACTTCTTCTCGGTTTCCTTCGACGTTGTACCTAACGTGGCCAACTTAGCCATGTAAGAAAATGTCCTCAACAACTTGTCCCTGCCAGGGTAAGTCTCCAAATACTGTGCCAGCAGTTCCATATCCATTTCGAGCTTTGAAATGATTATTTATCTACAAGAATATATACAAAATCCATGTATTTTACGACAGTGAAATTCGAATTATTCGAAACAGAAAGCTACTTACCACAGATCAAACAAATTATTAATATAATCGTTGTAGACATATATGCACGTCATCTACGTGTGTTTTATGTCATTCAAATGTGTCACGATGTCGTCTGTCAAATAGAAAAAGTAGGCTAGGATCTAACTTCTTGAAAAACAAACTACGTGCTAAGAGTAGGAACAAAGTTACTCGGATTCTCTTGGAAGTGATTTTATCGCATGACATTTCAGTTTAAAAGTTTACACATCGTAACCAAATAAAATTCTATTTTTCTGTTTTACATTCAGCAAAAAAATTGCTAAAAGTATGGTTGCGCCATCTAGCGAGAAACTTTGATACCGATTGGCTAGTAGCTTCGGCCTTTCGCCATAGATGCCGTCACCTGCAAATTCGATTTAGGTTTTTCAGTCTTAGACTGTATATATTTATAGATTTCAGATAATATCTTATTCCAAGACTTATATATGTACTAACGTATGTATCAATGTATGTATCAACTAAATAGTAATTAGTCGATGGTGCCCATCACTATCCATCATTCCGAATTATCTTATGACGTGCTTTTATTGTAGCAACGGATACTCAGTTATCTTGGAACACGCGTCCTATGCATATCCTATACCTACGTCGGATCTATAAGAATACATGGTCCAAGATCGAGATCCACGTGGTTGGTAAACTGTCCATGTAAATATTGAAAACGATCCACGTGTGATATTTTCGCAGTGAATTAAAATCGTACGAGGGAAAAACGTAAACATTTCTGCGGTATGAAAACGCGAGTCGGAGAGTTCGTAGAAAGGAGATCTATGCAACGGTAATAGAAGTATTTACGACTATCGTTTTTATTACCTCAAAAGTCATTGTATCCCTGTAGGGATCATAAAATATTGTCGGAACAACGAGGTTCGAGCGTATGTAAACAATTTTCGGGTACCTGTGTCGGAGCGACGGTTTCCCTTCTATAGACATTGCGCAGACCCGCGGCGCATCTCGCGGAAGTGGTGGGGGAGCTGGCTCCTCTCTGGCGTCGTATTCGTTCACTGTTGTGTGTCGCTTTCGAGCAACGTGATCAGTGGTTCGTGGACGTGATGACGTCAGACTTGGAGGCACAGGCACAAGCCGTGAGCGCGTTTAAAGCAGCCGAGTAGGGCGTGAAAGTGTGTGATTCGGTGCCGCTCCGTGTTTCCCTCCGTGTGGTTCTCTTAACCAAAAAAAAATCCCTCATCCCCTTCAGGAATATGTGCAAATAGCAGCGTCTCTCGTGTCCTTCGTGCCGTGGTATACGGGATAATTATGTTCGGTGCTGTTCCAACGTGATTGATAGTGAAAAGGGATACCATGTTCCGCTGCATTCCGATGTTTAAAGGGTGTAACAGGCAGGTGGAATACATTGACAAGCGTCACTGTTCACTCACTAGCATCCCCGATGATATTCTACGATACTCGAGAACCTTGGAGGAGCTCCTGTTGGACGCGAATCACATCTGCGATCTGCCCGAGGTAAGCGAATACCGCTACATGCCAACTTTCCGTCCTTAGTGTGTATTCTCTTCTTTCTTTCTTTATTTCTTTCTTTCTTTCGTTTTACCTTCTCTCCTTCCCCTCCCATGGATGCATATACACCGTGTCTCTTTCTTCCGCTACCTCGCTCTTCCTCGCTCTCCTCCTCTTTCTATTGTAACCATGACGTATCATCGGCTATAACGCGACGAACAGAGGTACGCGCACAGCATACGAGATAGGGTTGCTTATACGATGATAATCGCCGTCTTCTATTAGACCTCGAACGCTTTTTCGACAACTGTACCGCCCGACGCCTCCCGTTGCTCGTCAATTTTTCTCCGCTACGTCCAGCGACTCGTCTCTCCGACAGACGCGTCCACAAACAAATGCCAACCGACCTGTCAACATCCCAGTCATGCTACTCTTTTTTGTTTCAACAAATATATTTTATTTATTATCGAGTATCTGTTAGACTAGCGTGTATCCTGTTTTCGAAGAACCATGGGAGTTTGTGCACCCATAGCGTCCCCTAACCTATAACGCAAACGCGCCGTTTCAAAAATTTGGGCATCGTCGAATTTCTGATATACCGGAAGTCGGCTTCCCTTCGGTTAAATCGGTGGCCGTCGATGACGTTTGCATTGTTGTTTTTTTAAAGGATATGATCGCGGATACTGTGGAAGGGGTTGAGGGATTTCATTGAAACCAGACACCGGGGTTAATAGGTTAACACTGAACCTAGCTCTATAAATGGATATGTTGCCTTGTAAAAATGATATCGTAAGATTTATGTTTTCTGAGATTTTTATTACCACGTTTTTATTAGCTCGCTTTCTTGGTTGTTTGTTTGTCAGTCTGCTCGGTAAGAAGTTCTGCAATTGATTTTAAACTAACTTTCTGATGAGCTAGAGACTTGAAATTGGATACATGGCTTAGAACTGAATGACAATGCATTATTTAAAAAAAATTTTAAACAGTCTCGCCGTTTCGGAGAAAATAACAATTAAATGTTTACCGTTTCATCCCCCCGTGAAATGCTACGTCTTTTCGATATGTCGCGGTTGCAATATTTTCTAAAATATCACAACCTGGTAAAAATTCACATTTATTATATATTTTCATAGCAATTCAAAATTCACAGTCGGTATGCAACTAAGAAAAATTATTTTATACTTTTCAGTCAGGTTTTTAAGAACGTGGTATATTAAAAAAATTAATTTTTATTATAATGAAAGCGTCATTGTAATTTCAATAATTGGAGAGTAAGCAATCGGAAACCGGCGAGGTTGGTAGGTTAACACTGAACCTAGCTCGAAAAATGAAAAAGAAACTCGGTCTTGTAGTTTTTATAAAACAACATTTTCTTTCTTAATATGTTCAATAGGTTCACAATTATTTAACGGTATTTGTCAATTCATCCAATGGGTTTACCGTTTTAAATTACACTTACTCGTGTCTGTCGGAAATGCATATAATCCACTGTCTAACAAACCCGTCAACCTATCAAGCTACAAGATTAATCACTAGACTGCGGATCTTTATTCAAAATAAGAAATGTTCGCATAGATTACAAATCACAGGAGTTACATCAAAAAGTTTGATCAAGCTTAATTTTCTTATTAATCAAATCAATCTGCAGTCTATTAATCACAATTAAATAATCATTTCCTGTTTATCATTACAATTTCAATAATCACGAGATAAAAGAAAAACCGGGCATTTTTTATCTTATTTAACGTCGCTTTTTGAATTCTATAAGAATTAGTAAATTAATACAGTTTAGATTAAAGGTTGGTCCCGAACCACCTTGGGCACCGCAGTATTTAGGTGGGACATGAAATATGAAAAAGAAAACGGAGCGTTTGATCGGCATTGTAGGGGGTGGGTTTCTTAAGTCTCGTCGAAAGTGGCGGAATCGGCGAGAGTGTGCTAAGAATGTCTATTGTTTGCAGAACTTTTTCCGGCTGCAGAGGCTACGGAAGCTTGGCTTGAGCGACAACGAGATCAGAGTGTTGCCGCCGCACATCCAGAACTTCGAGAGCCTCGTGGAGCTGGACGTGTCCAGGAACAGTGAGTGCGCAGTTTTTTTTCCTCTTCCATTCCATTCGACCGCTCTTCGAAGCGCGGTTTTCGTGGTCACCGACCGCAACAGAAAACCAGACGCGACCCGTTCCCATCGTTCCAACGTGGACAGGGAACGTCTCGTTCCGATCTTTCCTACGTCGACTTCCGGCCGGCGGTCTTTCTTTTTCGGGCGCAGACCTAAACCACGAGCTCCCCTTGAATTTCCATGGAATTCTTTCGCGGGTGAACTCTTCCGTAGCAGGAGACAAGGTTACCGTGCGCCTTGTCTCGCGATGAATCAGCATGTAGAGTACGTATTATAGTTTTACGATGGGCTGTGGCAGTCGTTGCAGAAATTGTCTTGTTCAATGCTGTACAGTAAACTCTCTTCTAACGTGATTAATTATCTGTTGCCTTGGAAGAATTACGAGAATCGATTCATTTCGATATTTGGTGAAAACGTTTCTCACGAAAGCTTGTTTGTCATTTCAGTAATTGTAGAATAAAAATCTAGAGTCTGGAGTCCAGAATCTAGGATCGAGAAGGAAAAGTATAGACAGAAAAGAAAGATCAGAATTGAATTTAATTTCTAGATCCTAGAATCTAGAAAACTTAAAAATTTCATTAAATATAATGTGATTTAATTCTTAAAATCAAAAATCTACAATTTCATTGAACTCAATTCGATTCAACTTCTAGATCGTAAAATCTAGAAAATTGTAAAATTTAATTAAATTGAATTCGATTAAATTAAATGTTGTGTAAATCGGAATTTTTTCTCGATGTTATAGGGAAACAGCGAGAGTACCGGGTTAGAGGAAGGTTTACTGTACCAACGTGTTGATTCATTGAAACGATTTTGAAGTGTATAAAGATCGCCCTCGGTCATGGCCTCGAACGTTAGAAGCACGTGCACGCGTGTTTCAGACGAAGTCAATGAGAAAGCTCGAGCGTAATAACGGCCGTACAAAAGCCGTCGGGGTATAAAGAACAGGCCGTTGTTAAACGAGGCGGACCTTTAACGGGAGGAGCCCAGGTTGGACGTGTTCGACTCAACTGAGAATACTCTGACAGAGTCGAGGACAGAGAGTCGGGCTTAGCGTACCAAGTATTAATAAAAAGACGCGCGCCTTCTTGTGGCTGCGTTACCGTTAACGCTACACCTTTTTCAATGCGTACGGCTGGCTGTACCGTGGCAGCATATCAACCGCGATGATCTAACTAACAGGTAGACAGTGTATTTATCCTGTCGAGGTTTCGAGTGTCGACCCATTTCAGCGTTCACGTAATCATCGATTACGCTCGTTCTCTCGCGGCTCGATTTCGTTTTCACGATTTCTACTGCGACGACACACTTGAACATCGAGATAGAGAACGGATACAGCTAAATCATCCGGAAAGTCTTCAGCATTCCAGCGTCTAGCATTGTAACTGACAAGGAGAGGTCGCAGTGTTGGGATGGTCGATTTTAATGAAATTTCTTTCTGGCGAATCCAGAGGAAAAATTAACAGATCCATGTCCTAGGGTTTTTAACAATACTCGTCATTCATCGAGATGAATAACATATAATTTTACGATGTCCAGGAATTTCAAATCCCTCTTACAATTCCTCATTTTTCTTCTAGATTCGTCAGAATAAGTTCCATTAAAATCGACGAACCCATTGTGACCTCTAGTTGCGAGTAATTAATAGATTGCTGTAATATAAAATTCGATGAACAATTAGTACGCTTTTACATCAGTCCGGTATCTTAAAATTTGTCGAGAAAAAAAATAGTAAATTGCATAAACATCCGCAGTCTAGTAATTAATGTTTCAAAAGTCTGTTTAGTTGGTAAGGATTGAATGGTCTGCGGTACGTGGGAGGGACAGGGGACGGGATATAATTGTTGGGACAGTTTTTGACGATAGGTTCTCCACCGTGTCGCCTCGCAAGACACGTAGCGTTCCTTAACCACGAGGGAAGCCTTTTCCTTTCTCGCTGGATTTACTTAACGTTCCACTTGGCCGTTTTTATGTTTACCTTGTGCTCGTCTCTCGCCACCCGCCCGCGTATATGCACAGTGAACTTTGTTACTTCGCATGCAGCACAGCCAAGGAAAAAGGAATGCAACCATAGTCGCGTATGGCGTATAGGATGCCTCGTTTTGCCATGAGACTCGCTCCGTCCCCCTGCGCCTCTTCTTTCCTCTTCTTCGATACTCCTCCACCTTCTCGTATGGAATGCCTCTTGGCCGCAAAATACCCGGCAACGCTCGCAACTAATGTTGGATGCGCTTCAACCGAACCGCTCTCTTTTTAGCTACTCGGGGTTCGACATCGTCCCGTCAACCTTTCGAAAACGGGACGTTCTCGAATTCGTCTCGAAACACTTCTTTCTCTGAGCACGTGTGCACGTCAGCTGAAAAATGCGTCGTCAGTCGCGAGAGGTTAGTCTCTCGTGACGTCGTTACGTAACCGATGTAAATTATTGTTTTCCGTGCAACAGGTAAAAGTTGTAAAATATTTCAGTCTGACTGATCTATGCATTTAGAGCATCTGCAAGCTTTTATTTAGTTTTTTTTATCCTCTAGGGATTTTCTAGAGGACAGGATATATTAAAGAGTACCTTGAAGAAGCGAGGTAATTTAAAGACGAATAAAACAGGCTTATGTAAAAGTTGTAAAATATTGTAGACTGCTGAATCCAAGCATTTCGAGCAGCTGCATACTTATTTATACCGGAAGTGGCCCTCTAGGGATTTTATAGGGGACAGGATTTATTAAAGAGTACCTTGAAGCAGCGAGGTAATTTAAAGACGAATGAAACAGGCTTATGTAAAAGTTGTAAAATATTGTAGACTGCTGAATCCAAGCATTTCGAGCATCTGCATACTATTTATACCGGAAGTGGCCCTCTTGGGAT
The DNA here is from genome assembly GCA_028455595.1 of Lasioglossum vierecki. Lineage (NCBI taxonomy): Eukaryota > Metazoa > Arthropoda > Insecta > Hymenoptera > Halictidae > Lasioglossum > Lasioglossum vierecki. Next base: position 17,642,037 of record CM052337.1, read on the forward strand.
TTTTTTTAGGAAATATAATATTCAAGGGTATCTCACAGAAGCGAGATAATTTAATCACAAATAAAACAGACTTAGGTAAAAGCTATAGAATATTATAGATTGTTAGATTCAGGCATTTAGAGCATCTGAAAATGTTTATTTACATCTTCAAGAAGTTAGACAATTTAACCAGAAGTTAAATGATTTTGTGTAACGTTACTGGCATAAAATATTTTGTAGTCTACTGGAGCATCTGCAGACTTGTATTTATACCAACGATTTTCTATGGGGTACATATAATTTAGGTACCTTGAAAAAGCGAGACGATTTAACCACAAATGAAATAAAAAATGACTGGTGTATAGGATGCTGTAGATGTCTGGAAACTTGTATTTGTACCGGAAATCACGAGTAACATTGAGAGACAGGTAGCTCGAAGATAATTTAAATGGGCTTCGAATGCTGGAAGAGAATGACGCAAAGAATGACGTCAATCGTAGATAAGAAATTTGAGAAAGTAATTGGGCGAGGAGGAGGTTCGCTAGGACGTAATTTCCTGGGACGAAGTTTCAACAGATCGAGGCTGGCTGAGAAAGAACGCTGGTTCTCGTCCGGGCGTGTCTCTTTGTGAAAGGTGCTACGAAAATACGAGCTATAAATAATTCCCGCTCGTAATTACTGCTTCCTGATGCTCGCCTGCTCGTTATCAATAAACGCTCTGCTCGCATTCTTTCTCGTGCATGGTCCGTGCGACACATGTTCCACGGATGTAATTGGTTTCGGAACGTGGTCGGTACGTGTGCGTGCACACGTTGCGCCCGTGTCACGCGTGCCTACGTTTTATCTACGATCGCTCGTGCGAAATAAACAATTTTTCCCCATTCATTCGGCGGAGGCCTCCAGCGGCGCGCTATTGTTCGCTAGCCGGGTCGTGGAAAATTCTCTATTTCGACCGCGGCACGCTCGGCTTCGCAATCTACTCTCGTTTCGCTAATTTCAATTCATTCTTCGCTACGCGATCCTCTATTCCACGACTTTCATAGCGAATTCGTCGAAAATCTCGGCACGTACAGGAATTAGTATCCATATTATTTATTATCTAGAATGATTTAGTACTATTTTACATAAAATGGTCCAAAACTGTTTATTTGAGCTTGTTAAGGTTTTGCATCGTCATAATGTGTTGCTATTGGAAAAGGGAACACCGTACAATGTTTTAATATTATCTGTTATCTATCTTATTCTTCAATCTTCTATATAAATAAAAATGAAATGAATTCTTTTAAAGAAAGAAAAATCGGAAAGGTTGCCTGTGTGTGGACAAATGAAAAAATAGGAAAATTGTTAACAGATGCAATAATAACTCGGAAATACGTTTTTAAAAATTGTTACTTTGTTTATACGTTTCCAATAGCTTTTCACAAATTCACAAAACGATAAAAAACAAATTTATTGAAATTTGCTGGTAGATGTAGTTTTTAATTCAAATATTATATACAATTATATAGAAATATTATTGTATATTTGTATTTTTATTTCACGATGTGAATTAGACCAGATTCGGGAAATTAATATAGTCTGCAGCTTCGATGTAATTAATACAATCAACATAATATTATGGGAAAGTGAAACTTTTTCCAGACAGAGAAGTGTTTCGTTGAATAATCGTTCGACTAACCCACATAATCGCGGCGATTAAGAGCCTCCCCGCGTCGAATTAATAACTGCGGGAACGACGGATCGGAAGACTATGGCCGCGGATCCAATGGAAACTCCATTGTGGCACCGCGTGACAAAAGATCGTCCTTCGAAAGGGACAATCGTAATAACGTTTGATAAGGATCGGAGCCTAGTTTCCCCGTGAATAAAGGAAACTGGCGGAGGATTGTCTACTCGCGCTCGCGCTGTTCCTTTATTGTTCTTAGACCAACAGAAGCGACAACTTCCGAGTTTCGAGGAGTGGCATCGATCGGCCGCTCGAACGGAAACAGATCGGAAGGATAACACCGTGGAGAACGGTGCTGGGAATCGACGCGACAAACTTATTTTACACCGAGAACAATTACCGAGCGTCCAACATTGTTAGTGGCAATTGTAATGGACAAAGGATTCGATGGATTTCGATGGAGAGAATGAAAGGCTATGGGTTTGGTAATGAAATTCGCCCTCAGCGGGATTTTAATTATTGTCACACCATTGTGAAAACATTTTTTAACTATGTTTAGACTGTTTTATAAAATAATTTAAAAAGAACTCCAAAATAAAATTGTTTTATAAAATAGTCTAAACATCCAAGTCCGTCAGATGTTTTTTCGCTTTCTAACCATATGATTATTGTTAAACCATTGTGAAAACATTTTTTAACTACGTTTAGACCGTTTTATAAAATAATTTAAAAAGAACTCCAAAATAAAATTGTTTTATAAAATAGTCAAAACGTAGTTAAAAAGTGTTTTCACAATGGTTTTTCGATTTTTCTCAATAACTACCGTTACAGATGAGATATGGGGCTGGTTAGGCTATCGAATGGTCCAAGCACGATTAAAATCCCGTTGGGGGCGAAATTTATTACCAAACCCGGCCTCGGCCACAGGAATTAGACGCGACACACCTGTTCACGCGAGAGAGAAAAGACGATCGCGTTAATGGGCCGATGTGTTATCGATGGAACGGCCCCGTTATCACTGTCAGAATGATAGTCACTCGGAAACAATTGAGTGACGCACTGGGGGTCGATACTCGGCGAAAATTTCGACGGGCATCGATTTCCTCTTATCCACCATGTGTGACACCCTTCGGAAACGTTTTCCCCTTGCTTCGTACGGAGACCCTGAGGATTATCGAGCATTTTTATGGCCGTCATAAACGGACAAAACGACGAGAGTTGTTTCACGAGCGCGTGGGTGAAAACGGAACATTCAAATATTGGACCGAGTACAGCGAGCTTCACGATCGCTAATCCTCCATGAATTGCAACGCATATCACTCATTCTATCTCTCTCTCTAGCGAGAGATCGTAATCCCAGCCTCGGAGACTCGTAGCTTGGCATTTATTTCGTGACCTTTTGAATTACCAGTCCATAAACAGAAGTAATTACTTATTTCTTTCTGCGTTTCGAGTCTCAAGTCTTGCAAGCATTATACCTCCTCGTCGATTTAATTACCGGTTCCCCGCTATAAATAGCAACGCGATCAGCAATCGTCTTTGAAAACGTGATCTCTTCATCGAGAAGAATCTCCGCCGGGAAAACTTGGTTGCCCCGAGGATCAACATTTCCACTTCCGGTAATCAAACTTTCCAATTGGTTTTTCATCTCTCGAATTGTTGATCGTTGCACGCGAGGAAAATCCACCGATTCGATCGCGGTAAAGAGACACTAAAATTAATATAAATTGAAATTTTTAATGGAGAACGTTTAAACAGTGTACAGTCGGGTATTTGATTCGGAAAAGTTGTGGAAAACTATTTTAGCGTTCTTTATGGGCAGAGTACTTTCATTGAAAAAATTGGAAACAATTATTCTTGTACGTAGATTGAGTTGAAACGATTTAATTTATTATTTGAAATATATGTTTTAAGAAATTATTAAATTTTTACTGACAATTATAAATCTTCAGTTTTTGTCAATCTGGGATGAATTAAATTATACGACTTGCTGAGAAATTTTTAGGTACCTAGGATAACTGCACCAGTGAATGATCATTTAAGAAATTGTTCAGGTGATTTGTCAAAAATAAATGAACACAAATAAAATGAAATTATTAATATTTTTCTTTATTAAACGTTAAATAAAAAATATAAAAAATACCACTCAATGAACACTACATTCTAGTAGTTATTGGTAATAATTATTATTATTGATATTTATTAATAATAATTATTGGCCCAAGAGTCATTATCGCTATAGGAAAGTGTTCATTTACTGGTGCCCGTTTATTCACTGGTGCAGTTACCCTAATACATTCACGTTCTTGAAAATGAAGATTGATCTACCGCGATTTAATGATCGTAGTCTTCAACGGACACGTATTAACACACAGGAATATTTTGCCCCGTGTAAAATATACTGGCATCCCCATAAAAGAATGTCCTACGCCGTTTCACGGACAAATCGATTTTTTCTCCGCGGTTTCTGTCGCATCGTGTAAAGAACGACCACATCCTGCGGGTCCTTCCTGAAGGATTCCGTGGACGTACGCCGACTTGTCACGACATCGGCCGCTTCCTGGTTCCAGTTAGTTTATCGTACCGGTACCCTGCCAGCTCTAACGACGCCGATGATGACAGTGTACCGTAATACGCTTATTAAAAACGTCCGTTGAAATCACGGCCACGCTGGCGAATACGTATCTCGCTTTTTGCTCGCGTTCTCTCGGTTTTCACGAACGAATCACGTTCCTTCGACGACGTCTCTTTTCCTCGAACGAGAGGATCGATGGCGACGATTTTATTTTTCATCCCGTGATCCTCTCTTTAATCATTTCCGCCTTCGCACTGGTTCGCGACGCGGCATCAACCAGAATCTTATCGTCGTCCTACCAGCGACGTGTCGTGTCTTATCTCGTTCGAACGCGTCGAGTGCCAAACCATGCGAATTCCATCGAGTTAGGTTGAACCCTTCTCCTTCGAAAATTGGGTTACAAAGGAGCAGGATTTTTATTGGACTGGAATTTATATGTTTCTAGGAAATAATAGAATTAATTCAAAAAATTAATGTTTTAACGTACAGGCACATATCTGTTCGTACAAAATAGTAGAATTAATTCAGAAATTAATTTCTTATCATATAGACATTTATCCGTTCGTACAAAACAGTAGAATTAATTTAGAAATTAATTTTTTATCGGACTAGAATTTATCTGTTAGTACAAAATAGTAGAATTAATTCAAAAATTAATTTCTTATTGTACAGACATTTATCTGTTTGTACAAAGTAGTAGAATTAATTCAGAAATTAATTCTTTATCGCACAAACATTTATTGAGAGCATTTATTAACAAGTTATTAAATAAATTTCTTCATTCAAGCACATATTGGTATAAAAATTTCGAGAAACTTCAATAATAAATTCAACCACGGAATGTTTATAAAACGTATACCATTTTGTGCTGGGTGCGGTTAGTGTTAAATACCATAACTATTTCGTCCTACAGTGTTAATTGCTCTTTTCCAATGGTTCTGCAGTTTCGAACCAAAACTCGTGTTCATCCAATAAACTCCCGTCGAGATGATAGTGCAAGTTTTTGGCTGCGCCTCGAATCATCTCCGATTTTATTTTTCCCAGGATCTTGAATATTTCGTACGTGGCAGCCGAATATCTTGTCGAGAGGCTCGAGAGAATCGTGTCACCTGTATGTGGGTGAAGTGGCGAGAGGTGTCCGTGAAACAGATTCTCGAGGAAACGAACTCAAGCTCGAATTGATTCGGACAAAACCCTCGGACGATGCCGCGAAGAAAGGAAAAAAAAGAGATGGAAGAAGTCGGAAACGAAATTCAGCTCGGGGAACGTAATAACGACAGAGCGACCTTTGCTCTTTCTCTCTTTCTCGGGCGGCGTTCGAGCACATAAATTAGTTGCGGAACGGAAAATCGTGCCTAGAGGGCAGAATAATGATCGTCGCTGGGCCCCGGTTATTCGAGTCACATAAATTGGATTGGAAATGCAATTGTACCCGAAGACTCGCGATCGAGATAGCAACGTCGGTCTTCTTTTCGCGAGGCCGGTCACAGAAGTTTCGTTACCGCGCGAACGAATTGATCGGTCCCTGCGTTAACGCGGCCACCGTGAAATGGAATATCATGTCGGATCACCGTGCTTAATTGCCGCTTAATGGACGCGCGTTAACTTTGAATTTCACGCGCGGAGCCGCGTTGGATTTCGTGATTTGTCGACGCGAATGCGTAGGTCGATCTCGTTATCGCCGATATCTGCGATCGACTCACCGGGAGAGGTAACCGCATGGCGTAAGAAACGATGACAGTTTCGAGAGGAAGTGTCTGCGGTAAGAGGTTTACGCGAGCGGCGCGCGATCGTGCACCGGCTGCTGATTAAAAATTCCTTTTCGTGGAAGCGACGCGTCACGTTCGGATTAACGCGTGACGGCACGGGTGAACGATAAATTTCGTTCGCGCGCCGCGACGCTGATGAACGCCGCGTGCCGTCACGTTCGGTTTGTCGAAATCGGCGAAAGTGTTCTGTCGAGGTGCATTCTCAACCCCTAAATTAACCCTCCGACTGCCGTGCCGCAGTTTTACCGGGAACATCAAAATTCTCATTCAAGTATATTCAATTTATGACAATTAACCTAATTGAATAAATTGAAACTCTTCTCTATCGAAATTGTAATAATATTAAATTTAATATTTCTTAATATTCACTTTTTTCCATTTGCAATGAAAACGGTTAGACTACCTTGGCTATATGAAATTCATTCACAGCACTTTCGCGATTTTCCTCTCGTTAGACAACAAAGTGAGAGAAAAATTTCGAACGTGGCCTTCATTATACAAGTTTCAAGGAACATTTACACATTTTTCTTTCCCGTCTTTTTCAGAAATTACCTGAACTATACTATTCTTAAAGCAACACCAACAAGATCGACTGCAATTGAATAATATTATTCCTTTTTTAATATTCACTTTTTTCCATTCACAATAAAAAGGGTGAGACCATCTTGGCTGTATCAAATTCATTCACAGCACTTTCGCGATTTTCCTCTCGTTAGACAACAAAGTGAGAGAGCAATTTCGAACGTGGCCTTCATTATACAAGTTTCAAGGAACATTTATACATTTTTCTTTCCCGTCTTTTTCAGAAATTACCTGAACTATACTATTCTTAACGCAACACCAATAAGATCGGCTCTCTATCCACGACAGAGAGGCCACATTTCGAATGTTCCTTTCGAAAATCGCGCAGGAAACATTGTTGCAAGTACCAACAACGACTAAACAATCGGTTAACTGCGTTGCAGCACTGGCAGCTAGGTTTCCGGTCGCCTTCGGCCGAGATTTGATAAAATGAATATCGATCGGCGTAACTCGCCTCGATTACGAGTGATTGAGATGGACGTCGAGATTGCATCACCGACCGTGTATCACGAGGGCTTGTCGCGATCAATTTTAGTCACGCGATCGCGGCTCGATATCCTAGGATTCCTGCGATTTTTCATTCACCGGCCTACCGCTAGACTCGGAACGTTCTCTCACCTGTTGCCAAACGCTCTGTTTGATGATGAACCAAGAGAGAAGGGGAGTGGGGAAGAGAGATAGAGAGAGAGACGATATCGAGATCTATCCGGTTTATTGTTGAAGCGGAGGTCTGGCATGCCACTTCGAATTGGCACGCTGTTTAAACGGCACCCACGTAGTCACCGGCGAGGATATTTGTCGGTGAAGGTCCGCGAAAGACGAACGGAACAACGGGAACAGCTTCTTCTTGGCCGACAGTTTGAATGGACTGTCGCGTATATCATCGCGGAAGAGCCGAACCACCAATTTATTTCTCTTTCTGCCGGAAAATGCGATGCTACAGATCCTCTTCCACTTTGTTGCGCTTATATTCCCTGTCATCAGCGAGAATACGTTCACGATTCGATTCTGCATGCGCGAGAGCCGTCGACGAGCCGAAAATGCGTCACTGTGTTCGGCGAGTCGACGATTATTAATGTGTCTTTTCCGATTATTCTGTAATGCTCTTTTTATTTTTCTTGCGCTAAGCATTGCTGCCAGGAATTCCTGATTTACTTATTATTCCGTAACGTTCTTGTTATACTTTTTGCGTTAAACATTGCTGCTAGAACGATTCGTCGAGAGGCGTCGCGGCGCTCGAATCACGTTCGCTCTTCGTCCGGCGAGTTATGCAGATTTCGGTGAATTTATCGAGGAATAAATTTCGCGGGAATTTTCAGTAATTGATTCGTCCAGAGCCGATTTCCTCGAATTGGCTTCCACCTTTCGCTCCGGGTCGTCGGAAAACCGTGAACGGTTCGATGAGAAGCAAAACTAGAAGGAATAATACGAGAGCACGGCTCTCTTCGATAAATAAACGCGGACGATGGGATTCGTGAAACAGGCTGCCGAATTAGGAGGCTAGCTCACGTGTACACGCGGCTAACCGAATTCGAATCATCGAGGATGCGAGGAAACACGTTCGAACACATTCCCTCGGGTGAGTCACGGCCGCGCTGACTAATGCTGTTCGTCTTTCCGATCTCGAGTAATTTTTTCCCGTCTTCTACTTCGTCGTCGCGTCGCTCGGAAACTGGAAACTATATACGCCGAGAGCACGGTCGCGTGTGCGAGTAGGTTGTGCAATAATCGCGTTAGAAAATGATACGGTAGCCCCGGGAGGATTAGTCGACCAAATTGGTGCAACCCGTGGATCCCTGTCAGCATCGTTTACTCGCGACGACACGATTCCGAGGTTGTGATCGTCGAATTGTCCGTGGCAAACAGCATTTTATAGAAATAATTGAGACCGGTTCGTTTATCCGCCTATCCCTGATCTGGGTAAAATATATTTCGACTGAGAAATACAGGTATTTGCAAATACTGTTTCTCACAACTGTGGTTTTCATTTGAAACAGTAATTTAATACTAGTTTCAAATGAAAAAATTTACTTTTGATAATGTTTCATGTGAACACATTAGTCTTTCTGATATCCTCGATGCATCAGCTGTTCATTCAGTTTAATTGCCACAAAACGGAGTAGGTAAATGATAATTTGGATGTTCGATTTTCATGAAATTTTCAGAATACTTCTAATTGAGATAGATCTATGAAATATATTTTTAAATTTTCAATGCGGCCCCATAAAAAATTGTAAATAACAATTTATATTATTTTATCTGCGATTTCGACCAACTGCAATTTTGTCAATAAGTTTTTCCACGTCTTATAGTAAACTAACTGCTCTAACTTCTCAAAAAATATTCAAGTCGTACGAGCTGATATTTAAAAAGTTATCAGTCCTTTTAAAAATGTTCGAGTATTACTGCGGTTAAAAAGATGGAATTTATTTAAATTTTTATATTTTTATCTTTTTCAAAGATTCCAAAATTCCACTGTAAGGAATAACATTTACCAATATACACGAGACCCAACAAAAAATTCTGTGTAAAACTCTGTGGGACGACGCTCGAACAATAGCGAAATGGAGCAGTTTGCGATTGATTGTTTCTCAGACTCGCTCTCGTTGGAAACTGGTCCCCGGAACGAGGTCGAACGAGACAGGAAACGTGTGCACATGTGAAATTCGTAGCGGGTCCATCGCAAACGTGTCCGCTTGTTCTAATGTTCATCTAGTTAGCGAACCGTTCGAACTTCACTTCCATCGAGTTACGAAGTTGCCCGTCGCTTACTCCGTGAAACATTATTCCCTCGCGGAGCCGAGCGTCTCTTGCGGAATCGCGAACCGTGTTACAACTGGAAAAACTTGCTCGCGCCAAATTCAATCTATCTTCAAAGTTCGCGCTTTACGGAGGAATATTTTTTAATTCATTCGGAAACCGATGAGGTATTACAAACAGTTTCTCATTCACTTTGGGTTGGAAACAGTAGAATGGTAGCTTGAAATATTTTCCGTTTCGCGTTCGACCGACCCATTTTTATCATAAACGCGTAAAATGCGCTATGCAGTCGTTAAGACTATCGTAGGCTTTCAGTAAGTAGATAAGGCGATAATCGAATCGCATTGTTCAGGGAAAGTAGAAGCAGTCGTCGGTGGTCAGACAACGCCCATTCTACGATCAAAGATAGTTTCTGATCCATTTAAAAATACTGTATACCTTTCACACGTATTTTATTGTTGTAAACACATACAAATTCTAGACAATAATTATTAGACTGCAGATATTTATTTATTTACGAGACAAATGAATAGGTAAAGTACAAAACTGATGGACCAAACAAATACAGTAGAAACATTTAAGAATATCATTAGACTTTATGCAATTTCTCGAGAAAATTCATATTTCGCATGAAGATACGCGATCTAGTAATCACTGTAAGACACGAGCGTACAGGCGAACTTGTCTGACCAAACAGTCACCTATTCTACTCGAACAGTGTCGCTGGATCAGGGGAATTGCATCGAGGAAAGAAATTACCTTCTCTCTACCCAGTGGCACGTTATCTTATGGGCAACTTGGGTAAATGCACGGGGCACTAAGTAAAAGAGGACTCTGAACACAAACCAAGATGCAAATTCTACTTTGCTCGATGCTCCAATTAGTTATAACGCGCTACTGCCTCTACCGGTACCGAATTAGGAAGAGTGGGGGAATAGCATCACAGAAGGGGAAGGGAATAGTGGGAGACAAGTCTTAATCCGACGACTCCGGGTCGAAATAAGAGAAACGAGAGTAGTATGTACCGACGATGATGGGATTTTCAGTGTACACTGTTTTTTAATTGGATCGGGGCGGTCCCGTTTGATGTAGTCACCACGTGGACGGAACCAGTGGCCTCGCGATGTACGCTTGAACGATTTCACGGTCTCGTTAAGGGGAGAGAGAGAGCCTGAAAAGATCGATGCTTCGTTCCGTTTTACAGAAATCGACGGTACGCGCGACCTTACGAAAATGTCCTCTACAAGCCTTCCAACCCATTACGTACTGTGCTCTCCAGTTAGGATCACGCACATGAATCGCAGTACGATGTGAATAATTTTTCCAATTGATCGTAACTAGACTGCCTTGCGGGGGTTAATCAGAATTTCCAACTTCTCTATTTTCCATTATTTTTTTATGGGACTTCGATGAACATATTTGTAGCATTTTCCTAATTAAAATCATACCAAATAAAATACTGTAACTTCAACCATTGGCATAATTGTGTATACATATAATTATATATAAAAAAAATTAAACAAGCAGAATTAGTCCCAGACTTGCACAGATTGAAGATTTATCCAGTCATAGGATGTGTGTTTCTAACGAAAATACTTGTTCGAAGTTGCGCAATCTACATATTTAATATTAAAATAATAAATTACAGCATTTCAACATAATTTACCATATATAAAATGTGGCAAGCATTAAGGGGGAAAATTTAAGAAAGAAATGATATTCAGTACTTAAAGTGGCGCGTCGTGTCCAGCGCGAGGTGTGCAGTCTCGTTTATTTTCACCTTTCGAGAGGCAGAAGCGAACGTATGTATAATATGCATCGATGTATAGGCGTATTGTAAGCGGCGTGCTCTTTCGACGGATGGATCCTTCGGTCGGGACAAAGCGGCTCGATCGAAGCCGTTATAGAACGCGCGCAGCACGCTAGGCCGGCTCGAAAAGTGGGACACTTTTGTTCCTGTACACCCCCGCGAACACCCTACACCCTCGAACGGCCTCTCAAAAGCGACACCGAGATATCAATCACCGGCCCAGATACCCCGGGATCGTGTTTATTCGACATCGTGAAACTGTGTCTAAACCTCTCTCGGACACTTCTGGGGCTGTACCGGATATTTAGAAACCCATTAGCCGGGGGACTATGCTCGGATCTAGTTAGCGTAATTCCTTTAAAAACAATCCGATTTTTTTCATCAGGCCTTGCTGAGAAAAATAAGAATAACCTGCACTTCTCGATACAATGCAACGCTGTGAAAACTCGTTCCCACGATTCGCAGCAGATTTGCGTGTCCGTGCGTCGCACAGTGGGGCACGTGACCCCGAAAAATTTGGTTGACCAATGTAGTTAAAGGTCTGAAAAATGAGGTTTCAGTGTTTCAGTTTCAGCGTTCGTTCATCAGCTATTTTCAATTGTTTTAACGAAATTCCGCTGATTCTTGCTGAATTTTTTCAGCTAGTATACAGAGCACTTTCGTAGAAATTTCATTTCGTTATCATCTAAATCAATGTCGTTATTAATATTTGAAGAAAATCAATAATATTATACGGCAATGTCTGCCAATTGTGTTTGGTTCTCGGTAGTTATAGCGTTAATTACCATAAACGATAATGACTTTCTCATAGGAATACTAGCCAGGGGTGCATTCCACGAAACTGTAGACGAAATTAAGAAGTGAAAAGACAGACTGCTGTCTCGTGACTCGAGAATTTGAGCATCCGAGCTAGGGAACGCGAGAAACATTTATTATTTCTATCGACCTCGTTAGCGTAACGAGTTCCACTTCGGAAACATTATCGTGGCCGTCGCCGCCGCGTTCTTTCTTCGTTACGACAGTCGAACTTGCCAGCCGTTTGTCTCCGCTCCAAACGTCGTTACTTCCTCGTTCATTGTCCCGCTCTCGAGCAGAACACAAGCTTCACGGAACGGTAATAGCGTCACAAAGCGATTATTAAAGCATTAACGTTATCCGCGGACAAGCTGCATCAATTAGTAATGAATAGACACAGCCGAGCGGTAATTAGAATTATCTGCCACGTGCTCTCCCTTCCAGATCGTCTTCCTCGTTGAAAGAAACACGCCTCTGTCTCGTGAAGATCGATCGGCGACGAGATCGACAGTGATCGGTTGTTTTTCCTGTAGAAGCTCTGGCTAGTCGTGCAAAAGAAAAATTGTTTGCATCCGTTAGAGTAGGGTAACTGCACCAGTCAATGAACATTTAAGAAATTGTTCAGGAAGATATTTTATTTAAAAAAAAATGTGAATTGAAGGAATCTCATATATGCCAAATGGCTACCTATTATATTGTCAAAAATAAAATGAAATTATTATTATTTTTCTTTGTTAAACGTTAAATAAAAAATATAAAAAATTCCAGTCAATCGACGCTACATTCTAGTAATTATTGGTAATAATTATTGGTTGAAATATAGAAAAGCGTTCATTTACTGGTGCAGTTACCCTACATAGAAGTCGAAGAGACATTTTCTGTCTTTCTATATTAATCTTCACTCTTTGGGTAATTATCGTACTTCGATTTTGATGAAATTTAAATATGTTATATAGCAACGCATTTTGAACAACTTTTTGTTGTCGTTATCCAGTCGAAGGTCGCTTCCTCGTATCGTGGGCTTCCTAGAAGGGTCCCGATGCATCTCGGTGCAGTCGTGAGAAATTGTAGCGCGATAACGGGAGCCGTTGCATAAGTCTCGCTATCTGCGTTGCGCAACGTCGTGCTCGGGTCAGAGTTTAGATCTGCGAAGGGGCGGGAGCGATCGTGAATCGCTGACTGTTCTTGTGAATCGGCCGTGAAGGGAACAATAAACAATTTCGATGTTGATCTTGACTCTTGGCAATCTTCCCTCTCCCCCCTTCGTAAAGTGTACGCCATTCTTCCCGGGTTTCGGCGGTGTTGTTATAAATTGTGCAAAAATTCCGGGAGAAGTTGCTCGAAATTAATTCGTGGATCACCCCTTTCGATTACAACATTTCTCGATGAAAAAAAATCGTCTCATTTGCGTAGAGCTCTCGCGAATGCAAATGCGGAACGCCAGGATGCGGTGTTTCGAGTAGCCGGCGTTTTCACTTGTTTCAATTAGCGGCGGCACGCTCGAGCGAGACAGTTCATTGACCGTCACGAAAAAACTAGAGAAAGTAGCAATTAAATTACGTGGGAATGGACGCGTTTACTGTTCTGTTCGAGATGCGATCCCGATTCGGGATTCCCATCGAGGAAACCAGCGGCACCGCTTCGTGAAAGTTACCGTCCCCTCTTCTTTTTCCTGTTCTTCTTCGTTCTTCTAACATTTCCGGTTTAATTGCGAATTGTTTCGTTCGTAAATTCCGCGAGAAGTTTCGTTCGACCGGCCGCTCCTGGTTCGAGAGAAGCTTGTGCTCTCCGCGATCGAAACGATCGTGCAAAAATACCCGGGACAAACACGATCCGTGGAAACTCGTCGCGCGATCATTGCAGAAGATAAACCGCGACCGCAACAGGTTCGGGTTCAGGAAACTCTGCCCCCTCGGTCGTGCCACCCACCCACGCATGCATGCACTCACGCACGTGCGTGCGTGCCTGCGTGCGAATTCGCGCGCTCCAATTTCGATTCGGCACCGAGCAACTGAATAATTCCTTCGAATTTTTGCATCTTCGTTGCAGCAGGATAAATCGTCTTCCATGTCGCCGTTGCACTGCGATTCACGATTTCGGATCAACCGTATCGGCGACGTTCGAGCGAGACCTTCAATTAACTCTAATTGAGGCGAGGAGAGCCATTTTTCTTGATCATCGGTGATCAAACGCGACGCAGCCTTCGTTGCGAAATCCCGTCGCGTGTCGCTCGCTTCCGATTTGCGAAACCGTGATTTTTAAACCGTACTTTCCCCTTTCCTCTGCAATTTCCTCGGCGAACAATACCCGATGGTAATGTTTTTTAGGTCAAACTATTTTAGAATAAGGAAATAATATAAAGGGGTTATGGTACGAACGTTTTTCAACTTTTAATGTAATCCTTTTACAAAACTGTTAACAATAACAAAGAAGAACAAAATATAAGACAACTCGTTTAACAACAACAAAGAAGAGACATGCACAATCGACATGGTACCATCGTACAATCCTGCGTAGTTGTATTTGAAAATTTAATAAAGAATCGGTGAAAAAATATACGATTATAAATAGTGCAAGAATTTGCAATATTGCGATTTAATGGATTAATTTATTCATAATTAGATTTCGTTTTAAGTGTTTCAAAACCAGCTCTTTTCCTCAGTTCACGTTCCGGCACATAAAAATTGATTTTCTCAAGTAGAGAGGAACAATCCACATGATTATTAATTAAATTAAAAATAAAGTTTTGGTCGGATATTATTCTACACCACCTGAGGGTTTTGGAAAAAAATCGATTCACGCGAATAAAACTGATTTATAAAGTTGAAAAAGGGTCGTGTACCATAGTCTCTCTATTTTTCCCTTATTCTGCACTACTTCAACTTTAATCTAAAAAAAAAAGAAATTCTTGTTTCAAGCTTCATCCTATCGCGTGGCTCTGTGAAAAATCAACTTTAATCTAAAAAAGAAAGATTCATCTTTCAAACTTGGTCCCTTTGCCCTCGAAAGCATGCAGCTAGATGCAACCGGAAGCCCAGAGAAATTCGTGTGGAAAGAGGGCGAATTTATATGGAAATTCCTCGGCGTTGAACAAATCGCTTTCGGCCTAGAGGGGGAATTTATTTTCAATCTGGTGTGATAAGTGGTTGGCGATAAATCGCGACGGGGCGATCGTAATCGGACGGTCAACACGGTTACCATTGCGAAGATCGGGGGGGGGGGGGGGCATCCTAAGACGATTTATATAGCGACCGAGACTCTCTGGGAGCAGGTTGACAGTGAAAACTCGTTGCGTGCAAGAAATCTAAGTTCGCTGTAGCAACAGGTTCAGGAAACCCACCCCATTAGCGAAAGACGTTGCACTCGTGTAGGTGCAACGCACGAACCACGACCGATCGGAATGCACCGGTAGGAGAGCCTTTCTCTTTCTCTCTTTCTCGTTCCATCTCGTCTTCATCCGTGGCCTCGATTTTCTTTTATTGTTCCCGATCCTGCGAGATTTCCTGCTCCATCGAATCGGCCGCTCGATCGGACCGGACCGTTTTAGATACGTGCCAAGAAAATGATGTTTCCTGCGGCCCCGTTAATTGAACCTAACCAACGCTTCGCTGCTTCTAGAAAACCCACAGGTTACCCCTTTTTATGCTGAATTATTTTTAAAACATTCGTCGAACTAAAACATCCGTTGCCTGCGAAACCTAACCGAGGGTGAACAACGTTGTTTTCGCTGTAGGAGGGAATAGCGGACATTCTGGATTTCTGTGGACCTCTAGGAATTTTTCTCAACATCTAGGACTCTCGATGCTGCTCGAGGATACCTTCTAAACCTCCAGGAATCTATAGCTTGGGGGTAGTTAGTGGAATTCATTCGAGGCTATTTTAGTTAGATTTTAGGGCTGTTTGTTGGACCGGCTGTGGACCTTTAGAATCCTTTCTAAACCAGAACACACCAGATGAGGAGAGGGAACACGAAGTGGAAGGGGAAGTTAGAGTCTGGCCAGGACTATTTGCGAACCCTGTAGACCTCCTTCTGGAGTTCCC
Source organism: Lasioglossum vierecki (assembly GCA_028455595.1). Classification (NCBI taxonomy): domain Eukaryota; kingdom Metazoa; phylum Arthropoda; class Insecta; order Hymenoptera; family Halictidae; genus Lasioglossum; species Lasioglossum vierecki. The sequence goes on from CM052337.1 coordinate 17,658,014, forward strand.
ACCAGCTCTCTGAAAATCTTTAAAATTTTGTATCCACCCCTAAGACTTTCAACCCCCCTTGCACTTTCAACATCTTTTCTTTCTTCGAATTCTTCTGAATTTCCTCTCTCCAGGGACGTCCCGATCCACGCCCAGGCCCCAGGCATTCGTCACCATTTTACCACGTTTTTTTATGATAAATTGTTTAATGTTTATTGGAAATTGTGGGACGTCGAACGCGCGTTTCGCCCATGGCAGAAAAATTACATTGACGAGTTTCTCCCTCGTGTTTCCAGCTTGTTCACGTGTTGCACGTGTTACATAAGATCCGCGAGGCTCTCCCACAAGCTTTTCACCCCTGTCTCACCCTTTTCTTTTTTTACTCGCACGTTCCTCCTTTCGCTCGTTGATCGCACGATATACAGGTCGGCCGAGATCCGATAAATCCGTACCGCGAGGACTATTATTGGCGCGCAGAGAGATAAATAAATGCGTGTTCCGGTTAGCGCGATTATTATCGCGACGAATCGGCGATCGATCGATGGATCACCGATCCATGTGGACCTGTTACGCAAGCTGGGAGCAGCGCAATCTTTTATCCGTAACCCTCCGAGTATTTCATCAAGCGTACGCTGAAATTAAAAAAATTTCATCGGTTTACAATCTATATCTTCTACTATACTTCTTCCGTTATTCTTTGATATTTATCATTCGTGGATATTATGCTTTTATTCTAAAAATAAGTCAAATGCAAAATAGTAAAAATTACAAAAGTTTGTCTACAATGCATTATGCATGTGCAGCTTCTATGGTGGTTTTGTAATTAATACAGACAATTTTTATCTCGCATAAAAATCCGCAGCCTAATCATTATTTTATAATACATTATATTTATCGTACTGATTGCTTAAATATTGCTCGCAGGATTTTATTTCGCGTTGAGGAAGAATATTCAGTTGATTCTGTTGTAAACGTCGAAAGGGTTAACGCGTATTATCCACCACGTGGAACAATATTCACAGAAGTGTATATCCCTTGTAGTTCACGCGGCAGAAAATTACAGAGAACACACCGTGGCAGCCTGTTTTTTCCTTCCCCCTTTCTGTCTTGTTGAATTCAACGAACAAGCTGCAGTAATTGTTGTTGCGGTAGGGTTAGGCGTTCAACCCTTGCGCGCGAGGATTTTTTTTTTTGCAAAATCACTCGTCGCGAACGAAGAGACCGAACAATCAGTTCCGCCAAGTGAATTCAATTTTCTGATTTTTATCGGGCCACTTGCATCGGATAAATTTCATTAGTCTTGCGGACATTAAAAATATCTGGCAAAGGTAAATTTATTGTATGTTTGTATTATATGTTTTTTTTATATATATGTATTATATGTATATATATGTATTGTATGCCAATATAATAGTAGCTTGGACTGGGCAAAGTATTCCATTATATTCCATAAATAAATTTTTATAATTTCAGTTAATTGGAGCATGCAAAACTAATTTAGTTTAGAGGTTATTGTTAAAATTTTTAATATTTTATGTTGAACTTAGAGAGATATTTAATAATGTATAAATTGTTTTGGCCTCTGGTGTAATAATTTTTAGTGTTGCCCCAGAGTACGGTCGAAAGCGAATGCTCGGATAAGCCGGTGGACAACGCGTTGAGTAACAAATCGATCATTGCTTGCGAATAGAAACGTTTCCATGGTCACTTTGCTTGTTTCGATAACGACGCTTATCGAATTATACCGTTGTTCGAAGAGACGTGGAAGAGAGGGAGAGATAAATAGTGGTGGGAAGAGAAACGAGCGGTTTCGTGGAAGAATTACGCCGGGTTTTATTACAAAATCGTTTCCTACCGCACCCCCGCAATAATTCGTTGGTCACGCCCTTCTTTTTCCCCCCTTCTATGTGTGTCCGCCGATTTTCCCCGGCTACGGAATCGAATCGAATCGAATCGCGGTCGATTACCATACACGCCCACGGTCGACCGTGGCAACCTGTAATTAAGCAACCAGTAAATAACACAAAATAGCACCTGTTCGACCTGGAACGTGTCCACCACCGTAAACATTATAAATAGCGCGAAACATCCACCCTCGGCCTTTGCAATTTACCTTGGGAGGACGAGGAGGCCTGGAGGACGTCCCAGGCGTGTGCGGGGGTGGCCGAGGGATGTTCACCGATACGTGAACACGCACCAGGTCCCAGTGTTTCAAGTAAATGCTTTAATATCATTCTACCAGACTAACAGCAATTTTATTTCCACTCGCGTCCTGGCTCTTGCGTCACAGCGAAGTCGGAAAAAGTTGAAATCGATATTTTTCATAAATCCAACATTTTTTGCCACCCCACAACGCGACCCTTCGGCAACCGAAGAACACCCCCTTAATTACACCGAAAGATTTTGAAACTTTTTTGCATTCTTTTTGCAACTTTTTTGTGCACTACTCTTCAAATTTAAATATACCGATACGAGAGTGACTCATTCTTTGAATAGTATCGCACTGTGTGTCAACAGTCGAATACTCTTGTCCGTGTAATTTCAACAATCATAGAAAGGTTCAACTACCTAAATTCCATTGAATATAATCTAAATACAAATATTTGCAAACACCATTTCTCACAAGTATTACATATGTTTCATTTGAAACTACTACTAAATAACTGTTTCGAATGAAACATACGTGTACGCAACACAGCCGTGAGGAATAGTATTTGCAAATATTTCTATTTCTTAGTTGAAAATTTTTACCCAGATCCTATTTAGAAAAATGTCGAGATCGCTCTTCTTAACCGCACCGAAAAATTACCCCAACACACATCTATCATCGTTTCACCTCGGAGCGTGACGGATCAAGCTCGTGTACGCGTTGCGAGTAAAGAAGTTTTCACTTGGATAATCTGAGACCGGTCATCTGGTTGGTAAGGGTTACGGTTTATATGCTAGTGGCGAAGGTCGTGGTCGACCGAAAGATGAGAGAGAGAGTATGTACAATAGTTTGATCGATCGTTTGCTCGAGAAAGCGAGCCCGATTGCGAAAACGTTGTTGGACACGATGTTTTTTTCTTTTATGGCGACATTGGGCCAGCGAGAACATACCGTGGGGAATGCTTACGACTTCGCCGGACGATTCTCGCGCGTCTAAGGTTTCCACGAAAAACCCGCGCGTTCTCGTCTTCGCGATGTTCGGTTGCCGATTATTCAGCTCGCGGTTCTCCCGCAACACATTTCCTCGCAACGGGCATCTTTTATAACCTGACCTCGATGCACGTTGAATCAATCATTCTGCGTGTATCGCGTGCACGTTGCAACGCACTTGAAAAGAGATGAGAAGACCAGCAGATCGGAGACTCGGCTGGTTTCGTGTCCGCGTGTTGCCACGCCTGCGCCACCGATCTCTCGATTATTCGCTTGGCGCTTCAGAGGAAGAAACGAAGACGGAGAATCGCATTAAAAATATCCGCGACGCGTTGATATTGTCTTATCAACCCGATCAGATATCTTCGTCTTAGAACCTAGATGGCGTAGCATTAACTGGTACATCGCGGAGTTCTCGATCGATCAGCACATAGCGCGGTCAGCCGAGCAACCGGTGTGTTCTAGAGATGCTCTCGCGTCGGGATCCAATTTAATCCTATGGATCCTATCAGTGAACCACTCGGATTTTCTTTGCTCCTCTGGGACTCTCTCTAGAGCTCGAGGTGTCGCTCTCTAGACCTCTACGAATTTGTCTAGACCTCTAGGTCTCGAAAGAGAGGTTTAGGACTCTTTTTATAGACTTCTAAGACACTGTGTAGAATTAGGGACTTTCTCTAGACTTTTAGGACTCTCTGTAGACTTTTAGGACTGTTTGTTTAGACTTCTAGGACTCTCTCCAACCTCTAGGATTGTTTGCCTAGACTTCTAATACTCCTGTTAGACTTCTAAGACTTCTGTTGGATTCTAAGACTTCTGTTGGACTTCTAAGACTTTCTGTTGGACTTCTAAGACTTTCTGTTGGACTTCTAAGACTCTCTGTTGGACTTCTAAGACTCTCTGTTGGACTTCTAAGACTCTCTGTTGGACTTCGAAGACTCCTGTTGGACTTCGAAGACTCCTGTTGGACTTCTAAGATTCTTGCTGAACTTCTAGGACTCCGTCAGGATCTTTAGGACTCTTTTTGACCATCGAGGGTACCCTTCGGACCTTTAGGATTCTCTGCGGATTTTTAGGATTCTCTGCGGATTTTTAGGATTCTCTGCGGATCTTTAGGATTCTCTTCGGACCTTCAGGATTCTCTTCGGACCTTCAGGATTCTCTTCGGACCTTTAGAATTCTCTTCGAACCTTTATGACTCTCTTTGGATCTTTGGAATTCTCTTGGGACCTTTAGGATTCTCCTTCAACCTATAAGATTTTCCTTCAACCTATAAGATTCTCCTTCAACCTATAAGATTTTCCTTCAACCTATAAGATTCTCCTTCAACCTATAAGATTCTCCTTCAACCTATAAGATTCTCCTTCAACCTATAAGATTCTCTTTGAACCTTTAGGTTTTCCCATGAATCCGTCAGTTTCAGACCTCCTCTAACACGTTGAACTCCATGGTGGTCACCGGTGACCAGCATCATTCTGCTGTTTATAACTTTATAACTATTTATAAGAATCATAGAATTAACGACATGGAGCATGAGATTGTCATGAAATGAATGAAACTAAACATCCAGTATTTAGTAACGCCTCCGACCGAAACAAATTAGACTCGTGCGGAGCACGCGACCTGGACTCTACTCGAACCTTACCGAACTAATTGAGAATCGCAGGACGATGTTCCTGCGATCACGTGTGTCCCACGGACGGATGCATCTTGTGCAGTTTTGCACACGTACTACTTTCATATCTCACGCGCCACTGTGTCACGAATGCACGCACGGTGAACGTAACGACAGTGACGCGGAGCAATTACAAACTAACCGTGATTCCGGCAGATGAAACGAGAAACCGGATTCCCCTTTCGTACTTCTGGGATATATGTCTCTTTGTTCGAACGAGAGATGACACGCGTATTCGATCGGATGTATAGTCTCTCTCGACCCTTCTGTCACACGGTTAATTCTTCACGTGACCATGCAAAGCAAAGTAATGCGAATCAATGAGCACGAAGTATGGAAAATCTGTTAGAAACTAGTCTGTTACAAACTTGCCGCTAATTATGCAAAACTAAACAATGCATCAAATCGCAGTCCAGATATAAATTCGAATTACATCGATTCATTTTTCTCGCTTGAAACGTCCATTGTCTGTATAAATATAGATCTATAAAAATATATATTATTATCTATTTAATGCTTTAAACCAGTATTATATAATGGCTTAATGCGCCTCTTAGCTTAACTTAACTTAACAGCAATTTTTTATTCAAAAGATTAATTCAATGAAATTAAATTTTTAGAAATATCTGGACTTGTTTCGAAATAGAGCTGAAAGTACTCAAGATGACCCAAATAGTGTATTATTTCAAAAGGACTGATTCCTGAGGTAATTTGAAATTCTTCACGGCCTTATTATGGAGTTATTAACGAAAAACAGTCCCTGTAACTGCGCTCTGATTTGTCCGTGTTTTCCGTTGCACAACTCCTGAACAAAGCCGCGAACGAAGGAAAAAGTTACTTCGATAGTCGTAAGGAATCAGCCTTGTCAAAGTTCTCCGATATTTTCCGGACAAGCTGTACATTCGGTATTAATAATGTTCACCGTGTAGAGGGTTAAATGGATCGATTTCGTGGAGACAGCGGCTGGATCGCCGGGATTCAGAAGCGAATCGGTCGATCGTCGAACAAACCGACCGGAAGCGATTCGCGATCTCGTAGAATCTACTCCCTATCCAATCGCGTTGCGTAATTAACGCACGCAACGACACGCAGGCGCTACTCCGTCGGCATTAACAGGAAGCCGGTGTGCTGTAATGTCGCCGCTTTGGCAACAGATGACGAACGGTTTCGCGAAAAATGACCGGCTAAACACCGGCATTGCATAAGAATGCGGGACGCTCTCTGTTGTATGAGATCACATCGCATTCCTGCCGTCCCTGCTGCTGTTCGAGGCTCAGGAATTTAATGAATAAAGCCGGTGCGCGCTGCAGAAGACCGTTTTTTCGATGCGGGAACTCGCGATTAGGGTCGGCCGCATAACTCGGCCGAATTGGACCACCGGAACGGTACGAAATATCCTGGATATTCTTATCGATCTCGCTGATCGATCCTGAACATTCGTCGAGTATTACGAAGTTATCGGCGAGAACTTTCGAGGATTAATAATATCGTTATTTACCGTTACACGACGATCTCTCAATTTTCTACATACGACACATACATCATTGTTTATTGTTAACTTATCCGTCTTTTATATTTTCCATACACGAGATTGCGAGTTTAAAGCTCATTAACGTAATCATTTATCGTTGAATGGGAATTTCGCAATTTTCCACGCGCGAGATCATCAATTTGAAACTCGACGATATTATTATGTATTGTTAAATGGCAATCTCTCAATTTTCCGCACAACTGTCCACAAACCTGTATTGCGACACAGCTGTATAAAATTAAGCGGAAGATAGAAATTATAACATACGTACTTGCTGTGGCAACAAAAGTAAAAAGTTTTTTTAAGTTAATAATAAGGAGTTACAGAGAACTGAGTTTTCGTCCATGGTGGTAGATATGTAACTGAAGCATGTGTTACGCGAACTTGAGAAATAGTGTGTCCTATAGGGAACCTTATTCTATGATTAGTTGATCGATATCGAACATGATATTTGTACCACATTCATGGTATCTGTACCACATTAAAAAAAAAGATTAATTAATTCATGTAATGTGAAGATGAAAAGAAAAACCAATACCGATATTATTATGTATTGTTAAATGGCAATCTCTCAATTTTCCACGCATCTACAACTCATTTTACCCCTCCCAGGTTTCGAAGCTTTACTGCAATGGATAAACTTATCAAAAAAATTGTAGCCTTATCTCGCGATAAAGCGCCCGGCGAGTCGGAAGTCGATGACTCTCGCATTGTCCTGGTACTTTTGCACACCCAAAATCGCAGAGAATGATTGAGTCATGTTTATTACAGACATTGAAGACATTCCCGAGAACATCAAGAATCTACGGGCGTTGCAGGTCGCGGACTTCAGTAGCAATCCGATTTTAAGGTGCGTTTCATTCTTTTCCATCGAAGTTTCACCTTGGAATAAAATAATATACGAACGAATCATCCTTGCAGGCTTCCGGCAGGCTTCGTGCAGTTGAGGAACCTAACCGTTCTGGGACTCAATGATATGTCCCTAACGAATCTACCGCCTGATATCGGATGGTAACGATCCTTCATAATTACAGAAGGATCTCGATTAACCGGCTTGATCGGGAGACAAACGTCCTGGATAAACTAAGGCTCGATCGATAATCGAGAAAATGATGGAAACGTACATTACTTTCCCAAATATATTTATTATTTTTGAAAATTTTATTTCCCTTCATAATATAACTAAAATTTTAACATGCAACTACGCAGGATTATATGATAGTAACTATCGATTGAACCAGTATTATTTTGTTTTTTTTTCTTTGTCTAGTATCTTTTTCTTTTTTTATTTTCTTTGTAAGTACTTATGTAAAATAGGCTAATCGTGATCCGGTTAATCGAGGTCCAACTGTGCGTTGTATTTCTCACCGAATTTCTCTGATGAACTCTACTACCTTGTTCTTCTTGTTTGCTCGCAGTCTGGAGGCATTGCAGTCGCTGGAGCTCAGGGAGAACTATTTGAAATCGTTGCCGGAATCGCTGTCGCAACTTTATAAATTGGAGCGGCTGGATCTTGGCTACAATGAGATCGACGAACTGGTACAGCGAGCTCGAACACTAGAACCACCGGTGGAGTCTCGAAACGACCCACTTTGCATCCGTGCCTTTGCAATTATTCTCCATAGAGTCCACCGTTGAGAACCTTGTTCGCGGCTAAAGCTACTCAAACGACCGTTTCTCTGGTCCTTGTTGAAGTTAGAAAAATCATTTCGTGGAAGACGATCGAAGAAATTTCTCTCGAAACCACCCACTTCGCATTCATGCCTCTGCAATCATTCTCCATAGAGTCCACCGTTGAGGACCTTGTTCGCGGTAAAGCTACTCGAACGACCGGTTTCTAATTCTTATCGGAGTTAGAGAAATCATTTCATGGAAAATGATCGTGAACAATTTCTTTATTTAACCGCGTATTGTAAGAAAGATCGCGTAATTAGACACGTGGTCGTTTTTGTAAGGTAACTTGTAAATAATACCTTTCAGTTTAACCTGATAATTATGGCGGAAGAGGCTGAAATCCTAGTGGGAAGAATTTTCGTCTTTTTGGTCTTCCGGTGGTTCTAACGTAGAGGAAATCGTTGCTGGAACATTCGAAAAGAGAAATCCACGGGTTCCTGATCGTCTTCCTGTTTCCATTTCAGTCGCCGCACATAGGGAGCTTGCCGGCGTTGCAGGAATTATGGTTAGATCATAACGGGTTGCAACACTTGCCGCCGGAGATCGGCGAGTTGAAGACGCTCGCGTGCTTGGACGTCTCCGAGAATCGTCTGGAAGACTTGCCCGAGGAGATCGGCGGTCTGGAGTCGTTAACGGACCTGTATTTATCGCAGAACATCATCGAGAAGTTACCTGATGGCCTGGGGCAGCTTAAAAAGCTGACAATTCTCAAGGTCGATCAGAATAGGCTATCTACTTTAAATTCGAACATAGGCAGGTGAGAAGGAGATCACGTTTTGCACCTCTCTTTGAAGCGCACAGTGGCCTGGAAACCTGTTTTGTCGTGGGTGAAATTTAATTTTTCACTTTTCCACGACTGCGGATTTTAACGCGTTAGTCCACAGCCCACTGTGCGCGTCGATTCGAAACAACAGATTACAGTGGTTACCTTCTCTGTCCACCAGGTGCGAGAATCTGCAAGAGTTAATTCTTACGATAAATTATCTATTAGAACTGCCTGTAACAATAGGGAGACTTCATAATTTAAATAATTTGAACGTGGACGAGAACAAGTTGAAGTCGTTGCCGCTCGAGATCGGTAAGGAAATCTCTCGAATCCGAGAAAAATAATGTTCCAGTACGGTATAATAATAGTCATCGTTCGTTTATCTTCAGGCAACTTGAAGAAGTTAGGCGTACTATTTTTAAGGAACAATAAACTGCAGTATCTTCCGCCCGAGATTGGACAGTGCACGGCCCTGCACGTCCTCGACGTATCCGGTAACAAGTACGCGACATTTCTTTTTCTCGTTGATAGTCGCGCTCCGGTTTATCTTCCTCGCTAAGATTAACAATCTGGTGTTTGTATTCCGCAGATTACAATACTTGCCATACTCGTTGATTAATTTGAACCTGAAGGCGGTATGGCTGAGCGAGAACCAAGCTCAGCCGATGCTCACGTTTCAAACCGACATCGACGAGGAAACGGAACAGGAAGTGTTAACCTGTTTCCTGCTGCCGCAATTAGAAGTCCATCCTGATGGTTAGTGCGTCGATAATTATTTCGACTCTTGTTGCTTTCGCTATGTGTGTCTGATCATCTATTTGAATTTCCGCGGTTTTGTACAGCTATCGAGGCCGGCGATTTTCGAAGCAGCGACGACGAGGGCTGGCAAGAAAAGGAAGCGTCGCGAACTCATTCCGTCAAGTTCACGGATGAAGCTCCGGAAACCGATAAGGAGGTGAGCAAGCTGCTAGTAAGCGCACCTAAATTCATTAGGTCCAAGTTTCGGACGCTACTGTGGTACCTGACGTGCTGTTGGAGACGTTCTTACTTGTACGACTCGCTGTATGATAATTACACCAACTAAGAAACGAAACGATATAGTGTCTTATTCACGCACCCAAGAAAACCACGCGTCGCCCTCTCGCTCTGTTGCTTTTGTCGCTCTCTGCCGCTCTGACACGCTCACGCAAACGTCCTTTGCCGTTATATTTCAGACGCCGTTCGTGCGACAGAACACGCCGCACCCGAAAGAACTGAAAGCCAAAGCTCACAAACTGTTCAGTAAAGGAAAGAGCGACAGCCGGTCCGCGTCCACCGACGAGCAGGTAACTTCTTCGTGGAACTCGATGCTGTAAACTGTCTGTCTATTTGTCTAAGTTCACTGAGAATGTGGTGTTCTTCTTTCAGGACGTATCTCAAACGTTCGGACTGGACAAGGCCGAGAACGATATATTTGGACAAGGCATAGACTTGGATTTAGACGCCTCGGAACAGGAACCAGCGAAACCTGAATTCGTCGAGAACGAGGAAACGCAAAACGTACCTGGAGTAGACGGTAGCGGGAACGTTCAATCGAGCGCCGAGCCAGAAGTGATTCCTAATCAATATGCTACAGATACGTACGCGGTATGTGGTTGCATCGGTGATATAGATTGATTAATTTATTTATTTCTTTACAATTAGTGTTGTTCTTTTATATCTGGACAGAACGCGAGGACCGACGTATCGGAGTCGAAGGACAGGAACGATAAGGAGGACGACGAGTCGGAAAGCGAAGAGGGACAGAGACACGTTGAATTTTCGATAGCCGAAGGAGCCGACTACGAAACTGCCGGCGACGCCAACAGACCCAACAGGCTTCATCGTAGAGACACACCGCATCATTTAAAAAATAAACGCATACACGCGTCCGTGGACAAGGAGAAGGTGGCTTCCATCATCGCGCAGGTAGCGCTTCCTTATCTAAAACAGAAATTTTCACTGATTGGAGGAGTGACGTTATAGCTCGGTGCACTTATGCTTCTTTTTATACGTGTCACAGGCACTTATGAAGAAGAACGATGACGCTCCCGCGCCCACGCCCGCAGTCACAGAATCTACTGAAATTTACGACACGCATAGTCAAGGTAAAGGCGATATATTCGACGCGCTACACTACCGATAGCGTAGAACAATCATTTTCCAAATGTCATTTGGAACTCTCTTTGTAATCATCGAGCTCGCGGTCGCGTTCCTACACTGCGTCGAATGGTGAACGCTCGCGAACTGATGCGCCATCGCCACCTAATCACCGAGAGCAAACAGAAATACCACGATAAGATACACTCGCGTTTTTTCTCTCTTATCCGATATCTTATCTCCAGTCCAATTACCAATCTACTTCGTAGTTGTGGCGAATCTACTCGGCCGAGCAGACTATTACCCGGCGATTGTGCTTTAAAAAAACGAGAACATCTCGGCGATAGGCGACATTGTTTACGTTGATAGGAATTTTCGAAAAAAAAGAATATGCCTAGAAGATACAAATGTTACATACGGAAGAAGAAAAGTTACGGTTCAATCGACAACGCGAGATTGACGCGGATTATTTACGCGCATAGTTTATGTAGGATATTCAGATAAATTTAATCTTTGTACAGGTGCGACATCTGACGCTGAGCCGACGATAGAAGTCCGTGAGGAACAATATGAAATTCATATAGAGAGAACAACTGGCGGTCTTGGATTGTCAATAGCCGGTGGTATCGGTTCAACCCCTTTCAAGGGTGACGACGAAGGCATTTTTATTTCCAGAGTTACCGAAGGTATATCCGTGTAGCCCACAAAGCTCGAATAAAGCGCGAGTGAATTTGCGGAACAGCTATCTACCGATTTCGATGAATTTTATGTTTGTACTCCTAGTAGTGACGCTATCGTAGAAAGGAGAAGGTGATAATGGAAGGGTAGATAACTGTTTTCCAGGTTCACAGAAAAATCGTCGATTTCAATTGCTATTCTAATACGAACATGGTTGAACTATTTTTCAGGCGGACCCGCAGATTTAGCAGGTTTGGAAGTAGACGATAAAGTGTTATCTGTAAATGGAGTTTCAGTAGTGAACGTAGGCCACTATGATGCTGTAGAAGTTCTAAAAGCATGCGGAAATGTTCTTGTACTAGTAGTTCAGAGAGAAGTGACGAGGATAGTACCGCCGTACGAACAGGTACTATATTTACGAATGTACATTATCCGTTGTATATTTAACGCTCTGTCTCTATGATGGTTCCGCAGACGTCGTCGAGGAAGGACTCGGTGTGCTCTAGTCTGAGCACAAGTAGAGCTCCAAGCGCGACCTCCCACGTTTCATCCACCGGTTTACCGCATAATTTAGAGAATGGCGACGCTTCTTTACCCCACGATGGAATTAAGGTATGCACAACACTTTTGCCAAAGCTTTCGCAAATAGTAATCGTGAAAACACACACACACACACACATTTATTTGAACTTTATTCGTTCTTTCAATCAGTCCAAGAAAATTCCGGAACCCATATCCACGGTCAAAGCAGGTAGCGAACCAATGGTGTCGGTTCTTGTTCATACAACCTTAATACGGGACCAAAATGGACTTGGATTTAGTATCGCTGGAGGAGAAGGTTCCCCACCGTTGAAGGATAATAGCGATGTAAGATGAATCATTTCCTTATTGCCAGTGATAGTACGTATCTTTTTCTATATTCGTCTAAAACGCTCTTATAATTTTTAGGCGATATACATCTCGAGAATAACCGACGGAGGTGTAGCGCAGAAGGACGGTAAACTGATGGTTGGAGATAAAGTAATATCTGTGAGTGGACTCTGTTTAATTCGCAGGATCGATCGATTTTGTCGGTTCATCATGTCTAACGAACACTCGTTCTCGCTTTCAGATAAACGGAGTGGAGATGAAAGGTGCGAAGCACGAGCAGGCGGTGGCTTTGTTGACGGGTTTGGAGAGATTCGTTCGTCTGGTAGTAGAGCGTGAAATACCGGTTTCGCAGGCGAACGCCACGATAGTTGTAACACCATCTGAGAAATCACCGCGCGTGATTGGTGCGCCGAAACCGTACACCGGGTTGTACAATGCCAATAGTTATATAGCGAATAGACCAGGTTACACCATACGGCGCTCAATCGACGCCGACAGAGCTTTGTCGCCGAGTCCGACAGCGAAAACGCCACCGCCTATGAAAATCGAGAGCGCCGATGTACCGAAAATGAACGGCGTCACAGAGTCCGGGAATATTAAGCACGCCTCCTCGATATCGCCAAGTCCGACAAATAGCCAACCTCACCCGCAACCCGCCCCGAGACATAGCATTTCACAGCCGACGATTACCATGAGCACGACCGCGAGCACCACGCCCACGCCCACCACAGAGCCTAGATCGACCTCGCCCCAGGAGGACATACAGGTACCGAAGCCAATCACCAACGAAGAATTTCAGGCTATGATTCCCGCTCATTTCCTACGTCCCCCCACATCCTCGCCATCGCCAGATTTCCATCAAGGCCCTATCGTGACGGTGACGATAAAGCAGCCTGATAATTTACCCGGAGACGTTAACTTCCCTCCGGCTCCTACCACACTTGGTAAAGTTACTGAGACCATCACAAAGAGCACTCTCACCGAGACCGTCGTGACTAGAGTGACCGACAACCAGTTGGTACAACCGGTGATCATCGAGGTATGTGCCTGGTAGTTAGACGCATGACGTTCTTCTTTCTTACTTTTTTTTCGTTGGGGGGATTGTTTTTTGTTTTCTCTCTTCTCGATTGAATAAATTCGCAGAAACATTTTCCGACGAACACTTGCCGAAAGATCGTTCAAGATATTTTGTTAAAAGTTATTTTCTTTTGTCTTTGATATGGGAGAGTCACAAGCACATCTTCGAGTCAAACTTCCATACTAACATGTGCAGTTTGATATAACTTATTTCCATGCTTGGATGATAAACACGATAGAAATGTTGTTGCCATGTTCGAAACTCAGTCACGACGACAGTAATCCCTCCGAAGAACATCTCGTTGCCTGTCCCGGATAATTGATAAACGTTGGTGGTAATGCGGTCTGCATTTTTATTGCATGCATGAAGCAAGAAATTTATACTTTCATGATCTGGTCAGAAGTGTGAAATAAGATCCATCCGGTGGAACGTCTTATTAAAATTTTAATCGACCGAGAAGCCTTGGTCGAGAAACAACGAGTATCATTACGAAAATGATTTTCATTAATTTATACTTATTGCATGCTGAATTCGATTGGTATCGTTTCGATGTGTTGAAAAGATTTGTTGAACAATTTGGTTGTTACATGGGTTGTTGTGTTCGTTTGACACTGGTTGCTTATCCTCTGGCATGGAAATAGGTAAGTAGTATAAATCAAGAATATTCTCCCTCTTCTACCTTTCACAGGCTGAACCAATTGCGCATGTAAATACAGTTTACAAAATTATATATTATTACAATCCTTTTCTCTCTCTCTCTCTCTCTCTCTCTCTCTCTCTCTCTCTCACTCTCTATCTATCTATCTATCTATCTCCATTCATTCTACAATACTATAATGTTGTTCAAACTAATCCATTTTACTCGTCACATCTTCACTTGTCATACTTCGTTTAAAACATTCAGAAAATACATATATTCCACCGTCGAAACGATCCGTTCAAGTAATTCATGTACCGAAACTTTAATTATTCAGGATGTAGTCCTTGTCAAAGAAGGATCTCTAGGATTCAGTATCATTGGGGGTACGGATCACTCTTGCACGCCATTCGGTGCGAAGGAACCTGGAATTTTTATATCTCACGTAAGCACGCGAACCTATTTCTTAACACTAGATTTGCGGAACACCAAAAATGACTATTTTATAAAACTAACAAGACGTGTCTATACAATCTTTCATTTTGTTAATCATTAAAGTCCCGCAAACCTAGTGTTAATGATTTCATAGGCTACGTATGTGAATTGATACTAATTTTTCGTTTCTCTAGGTCGTTCCTGGTGGCATAGCTGCGAAGTCAGGAAAGTTGCGAATGGGTGATAGAATATTGAAAGTGAACGGTACAGATGTAACAAAAGCGACACACCAAGAGGCTGTGATGGAACTTTTACGGCCGGGTGATCAAATTGTTCTCACTGTTCAACACGATCCGTTGCCGGACAATTATCAGGTAATTGTGTTTCGAATACGTTCGCTTAAAGCGCTTGCTAACATTGCACAACAATTCTGCTTTTTAACTATGAGACAGCTTCTATAGTTCGAACACGCTTCAGAGTGCAATTCTACAGACCACGAATTCACAAGGAATGCGCGTACCGTATCACAGCTTCACTCGGATATCGAATCTGTCAAGTTGAATAGTAATCTCGCGTTCCATCCGAAGAAAAGTAAGCTGGATAGACAGTCAGTTGAAGCGAGTGTAAAGTCTATCGATTTCTCTAATGCACTTCACGTTTTTCGGACCGATCGAAAATATTTTTATGCTTACCGAATCTGTTTTTATTGTCTGCGAACGTTCTGGCACTCGGTGCTTCACTCTCATTGATTCTCACACTTAATGCCATTGTCTATAATTTGTTCCACAAGCTGGTCGAAATAGAGTACATCCCTGTGACAGTAAGTACTCAATCTACTTGACCTACAATCGTTTTCATTTCTCGGTGTGTTGCGTTCCATCCCTTCTGATCCGCTTCTGCAAGCAAGCTCTCCACTGAATCACGAGCAATCACTTTCATGCTTAGGCTGAGATCGCATAGAACTCTTCAATCGCCATTTAAATCGCACTTGTACGATATACTGGATCATCCTGTGAGTCGCGTGTCATTTATCAATAAACAGCCGATTTTATACGATTACAACGAAAAATAATGGGTGTAATTCAAAACATTACTATTATATTATTTTTCAACCCACATATTAAGAGAGAAAATAAAGTTCTATGTCACTTCAGTTGGATGAAAATCAAGTGGAACCTTTTTACTTTACATAAAGATCCGCTGTCTTTTTGTCAACGCTCTAACTCCAGTCTAATATTTTTAATTGAGGAATTGTTCGACAAATTTATTTATTTGGATGTGTATGATTTTTAAAAATGGCTACACATTAACTAGTGTTAAAATCATATACTTGAGATACGGTAAGAAGCGATGACTAATGGGATGACCTAAACTTCAACTCGTTCGTAAGAATTAATAATCTGTGTGTACAAGCTGTTCAATTGTGTGCAGTGGAATCGATGCTGATTGTTTGCGGTATTTTAGGAATTGGTCATCACGAAAGAGCCAGGCGAAAAGCTGGGCATGCACATCAAGGGTGGTCTGAGAGGACAGAAGGGAAATCCCATGGATCACACGGACGAGGGTGTTTTTATATCGAAAATTAATTCTGGCGGCGCAGCTAAAAGAGATGGAAGACTGAAGGTACTTTCCGACTGGTGCAATGTATTCGTTTGTACAGTCCACGAAATTTCTTTACAGTTACAGGCGGATTAAGCCAGCGCGGGGGCCTTGTAACATTTTTGTTACTTCTGCTATATGGCTAATCCGGTCGTGTACACAATAATTACTGTAGTTTCAATTCGTAAAGAGTATTGTATTGCATAAAATTCAAATCACATTGTCGGAATTGTAGGTGGGCATGAGACTATTGGAGGTGAACGGTACGTCGTTGCTGGGCGCGACTCATCAGGAAGCAGTGAACATACTTCGGTGTTCTGGAAACACGATCACGCTGGTTGTCTGTAAAGGATACGACAAGAGCGAGGTCGAGCCTCTTTTTCCAGTGGTGGATGGAAGAGAGTCTAAAGAGTCGAAGACGTCGAAGGATTCGAAGGATCCCTCGGCGGATGGCAACAAGTCCTTGTCGCAGAGCGTCTCCAGTTTGGATCGGGATGACGAGGAGGCTGCGACGCTGAGACAGGAACAGGAGATGAAGGCAGAACTAGTTGCGTGGGAACAAGAGGAAAGGGAGCGTGCTCTGATCGAGCACAGAGAAAAATCTACACCGGAAAAAGTATAAACTCACTTTCTCTCTTGTACATTGATCGATGAAGGACGATATTAATCATTCGATTAACACGCGCAGGTATTAGACGTAGTAAGAGCAGCTGAATCATTAGTCAGCAAATCAAACAGTCCCGTGGACATGGTGCCACCGAAATCACCGGGTGGCACCAAGGATCTCAAAACGACCACGATCGTGATGAGCAAGCACACTTTAGCACCGCAAAATACAAATGTGAGTATCCCTGTTGTTTCGTATTGAGATGTACGTGTACGCATGGTATTGATAGCATCGATTAATATATTCAAGCAGTGGTTAATTTCACTAACAAATCTTCTTGGTTTCTTTATGGATGTAGGCATTCGGTTAGACGGAACGTTCGTGCGTTTTTTTTTTCTTAGTAGATTCCGAAAGTGATTTTTTTAAACAATGAAATGCACGAACTTTCCATGTTTTATTTTGTAGTTTATGTATCCAGAGTACGTTAGATGGTTTCGATATGATTTGATTTCCTGTTAAGCTAGTATTCACGATGTACGTAGACGACTAAATTTTGATTTTGCGGAACCGTTTTGCCCTCTTCTGTTGTAGCATTCTATATTTTACTGGTAGAACAACGTAGACCGACGTTGCATTTCATTTGAAGCTTGATTTCTGGAAAGAGCGCATGGTCTTTAACATTTGATTAACAGTTAGTAATCATACACCGATCTCCTCATACTGTGAATGCGCGTGTACGCTGCGAATACACGTGTATGTATTAATTTATTAACAGAAACAATTACACTCTTTATCAATGGCATTAGAACAAAAGGAGGGACGTACCAAAATATTTCATTTCACTGAAGGCGAACCTTATAAAATTATTATAGTACAACGACACCTCCTACCCAAGAGCTCGTAGAATCAAAAATTCCATCCCATACCATCGGACTGTACATTACGCATCTGTCGCATCTTTATACGTGTTCGCATAAAAGCATGAACAACTGTAGTAGATCTCATTAGTTCTCATGAAAAAAAAAAGAAAATACATCGACCGATCTGTGTTCGCAATGGCATCGGATAAAATGCTAACGATAGAGGAAGAATAAAAAGAGAGGATGAACGCAGCGATCTCCAAAAGACACATCGAGATATAAATTAGTTCTTCGACACTTTGAATTCGTGCTCGCAATAAATGTTGGATTGATTTCTCCCCCCTGATTCTTCGTCGCTAGAACACCGAATCAATGTATTATTTGCCCCTTATTCATCGTGTACGCCGGACACGAGACTCATTTAACTTATTTTTTCATACATATGTGACGCATGAAAGTGTACAATTTTGTCAGTGTTCTTTAGCGTTGCATGCTCTCCTGAGCAGCAAAAAACAAGAGATATTTCACCTGTTTACAGACAGTGGAAGGTGATAGCGCTACTTTGGCTGCCCTCTAACAGGAGTGAGTCGTTCGACCCTCTACTCATTTCCCCTGTGTCTACGTCCATACCTCTGAATCCGCAGGACTGTGCTATAATGAATTATTCTAAGGAATAGTCATATCGTTAAGAGGTCTTTCTACCATTTCAGGTGTGAACAACTCGGAACTTAGTCGCATTCTACAGCAACGTGCTGAATTTGTCAATGGTCTTGGCTATATCTGTCCTTTGAAAAATTGTTTGTTCTCTGTGAAAATTAGGCTTGTCTCTCGTCGACGTGTTCCAGAGAGCTGTGTCGATCGAATTCGAATAGAAATCTGTCTATGAAATGAAACTCGCAGGTTCTAGACTGATTATTCTCGAGCTTGAAGTAGGAAGACCCCTTAATCTCGCATATAATCATTGTTTATTGCGTTCCATGAGCATCACACTATTATACAATTTTAACTATCGTTACTCCGTTTGTTACTGAAACTGCCATTATAATGTTAAGTGTATTATTGCGAACACGCTGACTGGCTGGATTGGTTCTGTGATTGGTTTCTTGCTTTTGGCCCGAGATGAGGGGATGATAAGAATTATATAAATCGTCACAGAGAATGTGATATATCTTCCTTAGCTACAGACTCTCGTGTACATATATGTATGTATATCGTCGCCTCCTTCGTTTGTGGATATATAAATAATATATATATATACATATATTATACAGACCGATTCAGCTGAGTGTGCTGCCGACATTGCTCCTCGACTATTTGGTATATGAAACAATTGTTCATATACCAAATGGCTTGTAAAGTCATTCGAGTGGCAGACTTGGCTGAATCAGACTGTACATACCGGTTGAGAGATGAAGAACATGAGAGAAAAATATTTCTGTGATAGGTAGACAGAAGTCGAATAGACAAAAAACGTTCCCGCGTGTTTAACGGATATTTTTTAGCTATATTTGTACATTGATTCTTAGAATTGTTTTGCAGTCTATCTGATGAAAAATGTTAGAGAAATGTATGTACGACGGGTGATTGTTATAAAATGTATTGAGCTTAAAAGAATATTGTGTGAACTTCTACTGGGTACACCACGACGACAGTTACGAACGAAAGAGGAACTGTGATGACAGTGGAGAATTTGGGTACTGTCAGTCACAGAACCGAGGCTGTCCGCTCGATTAACTAAACAATTCGATTATATTTGGTATTCTGTTGACACGTTACGCATATGTATACCTCGCTTTCGTGAGTGACAGTACCCTTGAATGCGTGAAGTGTCACGTTGAAGTGTATTCATTTACTTTTAAGTCGTTGCTACATTCAATATACCGGAGACTTGCATTCCACGCGAGAGATACATTGTCACTGTCATTAACGTGTTCCCTTTTGTGATACATGACACAGCAACAGGGCAGATCAACAGACTAGATTTCTAATTAAAGAGGAACTTTGTTGTCTTTTATATTACAGAAGCATTCAAGATTATTTTATAGCTGTAGAAAATGATTCTAAGCGTAAAGTAAGACGATCGATGCATGTATCACTAACTAGAAGAAGTGTACCCAAGAATATCTGGTTTTAATTACTATTAACTTATTATAGAACGTTGTACAGTCGAAGCAAGGAAGATGGACGACACGTCCGCAATGGACGTGAGAAAATTATTGTTTGATAAGGTGTCTATACGTCTAGCATACTTTCCGAGTTACAAATGCTAGCACTGATTGGATGGTCACTGGCTGCAGTAAACTCATATCATTATTGAAATATAAATCAGTGTACTGTATTCTACAAATTTTCTATAAATGTTACATGTTGACATTAAATCTAATGGACCAGATGTTTATATATTATTACAAAGTATCAGAGTAAGATAATATTTATCTAACTTACAGAAAAAGAAAAGTATAAATAAAAAAAAAATGAAACGCTACGGAAGAAAAAAAGAAAGAAAGATAAAAATATTAAACAATGTTAATGTTGAAGTTCCAGTTGACCGACGTGTAATAAAACGAAAGATACATGCAGTGCTTTATTAATCGGATGTGTCAATGCGCCAGGTTCTTCTGAAAAATAAAAAAAAATAGTTCTACATACATATATACATATATATTATTATCTTTATCATATTAAGATTATAAACCGTGGGAAAAATACGTTTTTTCATGTTCATATTCGTAGCGACACGGAAAGAGATCACACAGGAACACACAAGCACACACATACACACACAGTTCCTGATAATCGGTCGGAGTTCGTTGGGTGATAAACAAAAAACGATTAACCAATAGCGTCGTTTCAGAATTTCTTGAGATGCATTGATACACAGAGAGAAAGAGAGAGAGAGAGAGTTGCGGAGGGATGAAAGAATAGGGTACAAATGCGAAGTAACTTTATAAAAGAACAAAACGGAAGGGTATAACGAACAAGATTATGCGCGAAGCTGCATGAATTGTTGCAATAATAGTACAATTGATATATAATACTGAGTGTATAGATGGTAACAAAAGGCAAGTGAAAAGGAACGTAAAAAAAAGCAACAGAAAAATATCACGATGGTTGCATAACTAAATTCGAAACCGATTCATTTTTCATTTTCTGATATAGATTTTGTATGAGATGTAGTACTGAAAATAAATCTGTTTTTAAAGTATAATAATCCGCTAGTCCCTCCACAGTTGGAGATGCTACCAACGCGTAGAATTTGCCTAGCGTAGAAATTCAAGTATACAACTTTTCCGATGTGTAATAGCAGCTTCAACCGTCGAATTATTCTTGTACGATTAGCTCTTAGCTAAGCAGACTTGATAATACTAATACAATTCTTGGTGTTATTTACTCAGTCGCTAAGGAAAGAAAGAGCTGGGACACCAGTGGACTATTCGCCAAGCAAGTCTCAAGTCTCTGCCACTACCTTGCCTTCGCCAAGGAAAAAAAGTTCTATACCAAAGCGTAGCATTACCTTCGCTGATCTTCCTCCTCTTTCGAAAGAGTCGACCGATCATAGTTCTCCCATCAACAAAGAGAAACTCATGTCCGAACCTACTCCTCCGTCAACTGGAGTCTCTTCTCAAAAAAGGGTCTCTTATCAGATCCCCGCAGAGACTCGCACGCGTTTCAAACTTCCTCCAACGCCTCTGACTGCTCCCGAACCCGCGAGGCATCTTGGCACTTCGACCTCCTTTAGCAAACCGCAGAACGCACGCTCTGTTGGTGGGAATAATCAGGTTGAGGTGGGTTCAACAAGCATGTTTAACTAGCTCTAACTATACGGTTTTACTTGACTTACTCAGCACTGAGAATGCTGCTGCGTTCTATTACTTGACTCGTATACTCTCTTTCTCGTTTATACCGACTACGGTAAGAGCCACCGATGGAATTGTCTCTCTACGATGAAGTTTGCATGACGCATTAGAAATCGAGATAATTCCACTGGTATCTCTCTCATAGCAATATTACGTAAAGTGCATTACACATTAGACACACTTTGGTAGTTGTCTATGTAATAGCAAGCATGTAAAACAGTAACAGGTGGAAGTATGGGGTGAAACATTGCCAGTTGTATTAACAATAGGATGAAAATACACTCTAACTTAAATAATATTACTGCATGCACTTCTGTTCGAAGTTTGTTATATTATTTCGACGAATTACATTGTATGATTTTGTTGGTAATATGAAGTTTTAAAATGTAGCTTTCGCCAACTACGTCACCAACCCCACCGTTAGTGAAGATGTCGGTTAGCGATAAGAAGAAATTGTTTGAAAGTGCCATGGAGGAACATTTGAAACCTTCCCCTAAAACAGGTTTGATATTAATCGAAACATTCAATTAACCGAGCTCCCGTAATATTGGAGAACTGAGTTTTCCTCTTCTATATTTTAGACAAAGTATTCAGTTTCCTCAGTCAGGATGAGGTAGAGAAGATGAAGCAAGAAGAAGGTGAATATCCTTTCTCCACTATATTTTTTCGATAGGCAAATCGTTAATAATTCGATATTATTATTATTGTATTCAGAGAAGAAAATCGCAACGTTAACACGGGATGAATTGAAATCCTGGGCGCAGCTCGATGAAAACGAAGGTCTAGAAGATTTGGAGGAATCGCTCGAAGATCGGGATAATCGACGGCCTAAGTAAGCTAAGTTGTACTCATTCTGCATTTGACAGTGTGGTGATTAAAATTCTTTTCCCTATTATTTCTTTCTTTGTTTGGATCTCTTTTCACATATCTGCATACCATTCAGTGATACGAATGAAAAGGGAACAGAAAAGAATGCGACAATTCCAAATTGTATACAGAAACAAAATTCATATATCAAACTTCGTTAGAGATGAAATACGTTCATCGTCGTAATTCGGGAACAAAAGAAATATTCATAATTTCCATTCATTTGTAAGGCGTGTACTATTGTTTGAAACTTGTTATCGTAGCGAGCTGGATCTCAATAGATCTTAAATAGATCTCGATACACTTGTGACAAAACGTATAAAGAGACATAATTTATGTTAGCCTATTTACACGAGTATTACAGCACTTCTCTACTTAATTCACGTTACAGTAGCTTGTCACGTACCTTTGTACATAGAAGTGTAAAACGATGTAATTATACAAGCTACACTTTCCATTTGTAAGGTGTTCGATCTTGACTTTGTTTCTTTTTTTTTTGTTACGTATAAGTATTTCTCGAGGCAGCTGTTTTCTTTTCTTTTTATTAAATTAAATACATAAACGAAGATTGTAAAATTGATTATCGATCGAAATGATTCAAAACGTAACGCAGATGATATATTAGTTTTATAGGCAAGTTTATACTTGAAAAGAGAAATGCAATGGCATATACAGAGTGTGTCTGAACACCGTGTGCATATCAGTATTTTTTTTTATATTTGCGACAATCTCAAATTTCTATATGTATATACATATTATATATTGATATATCTTGTAAACGGGTGCTTATTGTTTTGACTATTGATTGATCACCATATGCATGCTTTATTAGATCTAGCGTACAAGTAATCTTGATATGTGTTAGCGATTGCTTTCTTTTTTTAATCGAATAACTTAATACTTGTACATATACTGACGAGATTCACATTGTACCTTGCAGTTAAGGTTGTGGTTATGCTTACAATTGCATAATAAAATTACATATCTCACTTGAATTAAGACAAGGTGATAGAGGATTATGCGTATTGAAATTTATACTTTCTTTCCCACCCGCACAACAACAAAAAGAGAGAACGTATATGCTTTAGCACATGATTATCACACGCACTGCAAGCAAGCGCACCTAAAAATACATTATGAATATTATTAATTATAACTCGACCGCGGATCTCTATGCAAATTGACATTCTCCCACGTGCGAAGAAATGCTTCCAGCTCACGTTAGAATGATATATCTGTAAACGCATACGCATCCGTGGTCCGCATCGTTATTTATTTAACACTAACATCTATGCTATCCAAGGTATTATTTTTAGAAGAACAAAAGCGCATCCGCTAAACAAGGCATAATGTCGCGCGCGCATTAGACTTACTTCTCGGAGTCCTCCTAGCACCTACCTATTATTACACACGCTCTGTTACATAGATTTAGGTGTTGTGTAGTGTAGTCTGAGTTTTTTTTTCTTCCGTAATTTTAATCGTTTGTATATAAGTCATGTAATATCCTACCTTCTTCTTTCTTTTTAGTTTCTCTTCCGCCTTTGTATACACCTGAACGTCGCTTTTTTTTGTACCTCGTTTTTATTTCTCTTCAATCGAATAAACATTCAAACATTTGGCACATGTATATGATTTGTCAGTGTGCATGCTCGTTACCTTGCAGTAGCCGACTGAGCTCGCGAAGTTCGATCCCCATTCTGCAGAATCTTCCGAGCAGTGTACGGACAGCGAAAGCAGAACGTCGCTTGAAGGAGAGATTGGTACAGGAGGTATTAATTTTTATATTGAATCTTTTTAATCATTGTAATTCTCGTTAACGATGTACATGTATATAAAGAAATGATCATGTGTACTACGTCTATTGCAAACCACTGTGTTTCGAACAGAATTGGACACGAAGTCGTGGCATTATTTAAGTGTGCGAGACTCGTTTTCTAAGTAAATCTTTTTGGCACGACTATTTAAACGATACACTTCGATATTTATATGGTATTTAGTGATCGATTGAAATGATTCAATGCGAATAAGAAGAAATAGAGACATAGAGATATATATATATATATATATTTACTTTGATCGGTGAAACAGTAAAGAAAAAAATCTCCACTGTGCAAAAGTATTATTAGCTTTCTAACGATCTTTTTGATTTGTAGGGCATCGTATCGGATGAGGATGAAGAGGATCATTTGAGTCCTGCTGAGCAAAGAGCGCTCAGAGCAGAGAAACGAGCGGCGTGGAGACAGGCGCGTTTAAAGTCTCTCGAACAAGTACAGTATACGTTCTCTTCTTCTTTCGTTTGATCTAATCCTTCGTGCTAGACCTACCGAGCACTACGAACTTGTAATTTGAACACGTTTGCTGTTGAAGAATCTATTGAAAATCACAAAAACCAGGGACTCCAATAAATTATAAAATTTCTAAGACGAGTAGCTTGACCAGTGTTAATCCTCGCTAAATAATCTTTATACTAGAATAGAAATTCTTTATTTTTAGTCTTCCGGCCTTAAAAAAGGAATTCAGTTTTCCAACTTCCTCCCAATATCTATTTCATAGTAATCTTTTTCCCTTCTCTTCTCAGGTATTCTGGTAACTCGAACGCGCTTAAGTAATCGTTATGCTAATCTTAAACTTTGTTCGTAGGATGCGCTCCAGGCGCAGATAGTAATAAAGAAAATGAGCGAGATGATGGACACCACGCAGAATAAAACGGACCTAGCAACGGATTCGATGGACGCTGTCAGTCCTGTCCTGGAACCAGAAAAGCCAGCCGATGTAAGCATACGCGGGGATCATGCTCTCGCATCCACTGAGATCTATAATACGATCAGTCGATTAACTACTTGAATCTTCTAACTAAGTTTATGCGTGTCTGAGAAACGAATTAACCAGCATCACTGTTACAAACCGCGATACCCGGTCGATTTAACCAGATTATTTATTTACTAATTACTTCTTTTGCTCTCGTCTTGTGGCTCCTAACATTTTTAGTGTTCGTTCTGTCGATTACCTTGATGTTAATGTTAACTACAACACCACCTTCTTTGTCTTGCCTTACCAATTATAGTTCGCTACTACGTTACGGCCGTCTAGCGCAGATTTCCCCAAACTTGCTGTACGCAGCAAGGTGGGTCCCCCTAAAGAGATACGCGAATCGGAAAAAGTAGTGGACGAGAAGGTCACTCGACGTACCGAAGAGTATGTGGATGAGGTGACGGGTGAACGTCGCGTGCGAACAGTCGAGTACGTCGAGAAGCTCATTGAGCGACAGGTACTATAGATTCTAAAATTGTTGCACAGAATATATAAGCACCAGGCATAATATCTCCTCTCTGATATATATTATATATAAATCACGTATCACCAAATTAGAAGCGGTTTGAGTGAGCGGCACAGAAACGATGGTCTGATGGCTAGTCTGTCGATAGCCATCCGAGTATCCTCTTTTTTTTTTTTGTTCACCGTGGCTGAAACTTTCGAGCCCCTCGGGTACAATTCGAAATTGAATCGAAGCGATTGCACACACACTCTGTAGCCAAAAAATACTTTGTACAAACATTCTTCCAGATTTGAACTTCCATACTATTTTTTTTCTGTGTTATCGTGATTGCATATATCTCTGCGAGTCACTTTGCGTGTATGTTTGCTGCGTGTGGGTGTTTACGTGCGTGTGTGCATGCCGCTGTCAAAGAGAAACATTTATTTTTTCATTTACTTGCTTCGACACGCACACGATAGAACGGAAGATTGTACAATTAGTTTCACAATGGTTACGTTTGTTGTTCCAAGAATCCAACATTGACCATGGAAGTGCAAGCTGCACCACCTTGAGCAATTGATTTCATTTCCACTGATCACTAACAAACTCTACTCACACTATTGGTAAATGCTACTACTACTATTGGTTTTTCTTATCTAATAGTTTCCTCTAAGCATGCGTAAGTATATATAATATATACAATATATATCTATTCCTTTCGAGTGATATACTTCGTCGTAGTTGGGTAAATGGTATTAATGTAAAATTAATTATGCGGTGACACTACTTGTAAAACTTTCACGGTTGAACCTCACGTTATAATATTAATTCGATGTACCACGACTTGGCGATTATGTAAATGTAAAATATTTTACTTGAACGCGGTACGCGTGGGGTAGGTATGTGTAATTGACAAGACGTTCGTTTGTGCAACTAGGTTGAAACTCTGCGAGAAAAGATTATTTCGCTGGAATTAAGTAACGCGGAAGATGAGATAGAAAGCATAACTGGGACAGGAGCCAGCGAGTGCGAGAGCGAGAGCGAGGAGATTACCGAAAAGTCTTCTGCCGTGAGTACTCCGCAAGAGAAAACCGAAACGATTCTAACTACAAGTGCCACTGAAGGTGCCGCTCCTAAAATCAGTGTAAACACTATCGTCACGTCCAAGAAAAAGAAAAGGAAACGTTCAAAGAAAGGTCGCCACTGACCAGAGGTGTATATCGGTGCAGAAATTGAAAGACAGGTAAAAGGAAAAATCAGTGGAGAATCAGCTTCCGATAACGACCGTCGCGAAAGCGTATTCCAATTCTATTAACATCCATTTCATACTCGGAAACCTTATTGTATTGGTGCATGTAGTATTACAGATTTCTTCGTCGTGTATTGTCCAAATCACGGCGTACGGTTTTCTATCCATCGTTTTATTCAGCTAATTACTAGACAGCGAATCTTTATGCGAAATAAACATTTTCTATCTGAATCGCAACAGTTCGGAGTGAAACAGACATTTATATTCTTTCGTAACATCTCTATTAAGTTGACAATAATATTATAGTATTGTGTAAATTCTTATCGTCCACTCGTTCTCGTCATAAATGCATAAACATCCGCTGTCTACTAATTACGATTTAGGTGCAGTCGAAAGTACATTTATTTTTCATCACGACCCGTGCTATAACTTCTGGTATTATAACGTACATACTGTTCTTATTAATATTTAGTATCGTATTATCTGTGGACTGGTGCAGTATAATAATCGATAATCAGTTTTATTCTTTTCTTGTGTTTCATATTTTATAGAATCACTAATTTTTACAGTAACTCGAATGATCTTGGAAATGTTGAGATATATCGCTGGTGAGAACAAGTATGCAACGTCGAGAATTTAGTATTTTTACTGTTATTTTAGTACGATTTGTGTATTTCGTGAAGTACATTTAGAGAGTATCATCCGATTCAACATTACATTAATATCTACGGAGAAACAATGCACATTCCCTTTTATAATTTTTTGTTGTATTATATTGAACAACAACGATCGATATTTCTGATCTTGGATTCGTACTAATTTAGACCGTCCCCTTGTATTCGATAAATACAAGCGGTACCAATGAGAAGAACATAGGCGAAATACAGGAGAAACAATATTTTCTTAAAACTTCAATGAAATTGTACAATTGGCAGTTCAGGCATTTGTAACATACGTTTATATTTAGTTAGCATCAAAATTATATTAATAACGTGAACCACATACATAGCTGTGGTTTGTAAAGTATTTTATTTATTTTTCTTTAAAGCTAAGTAAATTAATATATGTGTTATATATAATAATAATGATAATAATAATAATACTGTTTTTAATTCACACTGAGACTCATTTTAAAAGCACATTATGTATTTAATCTAATTGTTGAGTACCAACAGTTTCTTAATTATTCATGTTTTAGGAAGAAATATTATTAACTTAAACGATTCGGTTTAATGTGAACGTTGCCACCGTTTGTAATAAATACGACTACTGATCTTACAAAAAATGTTTTATATATAGTACTATGATATTCAAGATTTTATTTTATGATTTTTACTCGTTTTTATATTATTTATGCTAACGCTTGTTATATTTTCTCATTGGCATATTTTATTTAACGACGCATGAATGAATAGGAATGGATTTAAACGATCGAATAATTTAATATTCACTTTGGCATAATCGTGTACGTTAAGTATAAGGGCATGTTTCATGTCGTCAAGTAGCAGTATTCGTAATCTCATGCCTGCCTGAAGATCAATTTGAAAATGCAATATATATAAATTAAAAGAGAAATTTTTGTTTTTTAAGAACACGAAATCGTATTGTTGTCCTTAAAAATAATACATAATAGCGTATAACCAATATTAACAGAAACAAGCACAGTAATTTATTACGGTGTAAAGTGCGATTAAGGGAGCGGGACCAATCACCACATTACTTGTAATGTTATATTAAAGAAAACGAAAGAAAGCAATCTACACTTCTTTATATATGTCCGTTAAATCTAAGTTCATGTATGGTGTCCATGTTACACTATAATCAGCGATGAATGCTATAATGCTAACGTTGTCAAAATTATTCGAACGAAAATGGTAAAGTGCCAATATTAATTATATCTTTGTAGAATATAAAAAGGAAAAATACTTATTTACAAAACGAGTTCTAGGAAACCT
Source organism: Lasioglossum vierecki (assembly GCA_028455595.1). Classification (NCBI taxonomy): domain Eukaryota; kingdom Metazoa; phylum Arthropoda; class Insecta; order Hymenoptera; family Halictidae; genus Lasioglossum; species Lasioglossum vierecki. Next base: position 17,686,840 of record CM052337.1, read on the forward strand.
ATACACAGCAAACAAGTCGTTGTCACGTATACGAAATAAACGTCGCCATTATTATAATTGTGGAATATACAATTTCTTCGAATATAATAGAAAACTTCGTAACAGTTATAGTGTTAAGAATTTTTAGAACCTGATTAAATTGTTTGTCGAGTATTTCATTCTCTTTGTTTAAATTTTTAACACTATAACGACGTGCTATAAAATCATGTTTTATACTGCTTTATTATCAGCTGATCGTTACGTTTTCATTAATAAACAAATCTTACATACAATGGTACTCTACATTAACATTGAATGTGGTAATGATAATAATTATTACGTACTTCTACATCTTTGCATTAATGCGAAGAAATCTTTCTTAACGAAACAATAACAGATTGCTGAACGTTGGTGATAAATAAACCGCGAAGTGTTAAAGCGAAGAATACTGGTACTATAGGAAAAATAATATATATGTTTATATATAAATATATATATATATATATATATATATACCTGTTTTCTATTAAGCAATATTTATACTTTTGACAATGTTACACACACGAATTTGTAAACAGAATTACGTAATACGTAAGTGCAAATTTACCTTGAACAATGTACAACTGCGGAAAACCTTACGATTGATTTCGATGCTTTAAATAAGTAAGAAAGTGGATATAACTTTCGACAATTTTTTATACCGATCCTCGTATTGTATTAAAGTAAATAAAATGTAGAAATGTATTTATATAGATTAACGTGTGTATTCTTATCTTCTGTTACAGCTCAACTTTTATCTCTTAGGGGCGATGATACCTTCTAGCTGAGTCTGAAAAGGAGTGATTCATCGGGAAGTAGACTTAACAATATCTTTCATATAACATCATCCGATACCTTAAGTTGTTGATTCGTCTTTTTAAGGAATTGTATTTCTTCGGCGTGCTTCTTCTCCTCAGCTTCTCTCAATTCGGACGACCTCTTCTGAGCCTGATCAAATTTCTGTTTCAACTCCGCCACAGTTTGCTCCAATTCTGATTTTTGCACCCTCAATTCATCGGCATTGGCTATCAAGTCTTCTTTCCCTTGCTCAGCCTGCAAGAGTTCTTCTCGTAGAATCGTTTCTCATTTTACAGACACCTACGAACTCCCACCTGCAATGCCTTACGCATACCAAAAGCGATACTGCTTTGGTACAATATCTGGTAAGCAGCCAATGTCATTTTCAGTTCGTCTCTTATTCTAAGTAACAGTATACCGCGTTCAGCGCAATTTACAGTCACCTGACGTATTATCTCGTCTAGAAAGCAATATATTCGCTGTTCCAATTGATGCGGAGAATTGAAAATGTCAAGAGAGAGAAACTGTTACCGAAACACTGTGTGTAAAGCTCCCTGCGTACAGGACACAGGCCAGTTTCTCTTGCCTGTCTTTGCTGCAATTTCATGTCAAGTTGCTCCTGCAGATTAATCACATCCAATCTTGTTGCAGGTGTGCTTGAAACCTATGCGTGCCAACCACATGTATGAGCGATCAATTGCAAATTCCATCGAGATACCTTTATCAATGAAATTACTTGTTGAGTCCATGTCTGGCCATCCTCTTCCCATTTCTTCGGTGGTAAAATCCTGTTCAAGATGTCTATAGTCTCGTGTCGTGCCTCGACAATGGGTGCACTGGTTTGTACTTTACAGACTGTCGAACCAATTTTTATTCCTGTCTCCTTACTCGCCTGATGCAATTGTTGAATGTAGAGTTAAGTTATTTCTCTCTCAGCCTTTTAAGGGGGTTGACTCGTTTCCAGGCTTGTAACTTTTTTTAATATTCGACCATACGATTTGAACTTTCTGATTGCGGCCTAGAATAATCTTACATCTAGCGCTTTTGACTACTGAATCCTTGCAATCCTAGAAACGAGTCTACCCCGTTCATTACAGCGTGAAAAGAAATCTAATCGGTTGAACCTTCTCCGGACGAGTTGCGTCCAACACTGGATTGTCATATTTCACCAAAGTATCCAAGGTAGGTATAGTTCTATCCTTTATCGCTGTCGCCATTATTTGTCTCGGTTCACTTGTGTTATACGAAATTTATTTGAATTCTCACACGCGGTTTAATATGTATCGAGTAATAATGAATTACTTGTGTACCGTGAATTGAAGTTTGAAACTGTAACAATTTTGAAATCGTCATAGCAACATTGATATATCAAGCGTTACCAAGTGTGTAAAACAGTGAACAAAACTGAGAGTATTGTACAAGGAAATATTTATTATAATAACAAACAAGATAAAATTTATAAACGTCTCAAACTTGTTTTAAATATATATATGTATATGTATATATTTATATATATGTATATGTACATTAGGGATTCGTTTAATAAAAAATTCATTCAAATGCATGTAAATATAGTCAAATATAAAATAATGTACTTATTAAAAGATCTATCGGAAATTTTGTTTATTAAATTTGTTCAATCTATTGCACGTTAAAGCTCGGTATGCCTCTGCAGGATTTTCGTTTCAAGATCCATGTGAAGCTTTTGAACTGTTCTAGCATGCTTCTTGATGTGTTGCTCTTTGGTGGAATTCTCTCCACTGTTAGGCTTCTTTTTTCGTGTGATTTCTAGCGCAGCTTCCGTGTGCAGGTGGCGCAATTTTAGTAATCTTCCTTCGTAATGAAGTAGTTCTTCCTATAGAAAACAATGAAACGATACATATATAAATATTTTATAAAGAGAGTTTCACTGATTATACATAAAAAAGAAATTGGCGAATAATTACTTTCAACGAAGCACGTTCTTCCGGAGAAAATTGTCCTTCTAATACCATCCTCCACAGCCCTTGTACTTTAGGCTCTACAAAGTCTTTGTGGTTCGGACCTTCGCCGGTTAATTTATCCAATCTATCGAATCCACGTTGGATTTCCTGGTGCCTATCCCTACAAACAACGTGATCAACAAGTTCTGTAATATGCAAACAAATAACTAATTGTTAATGTAATCTATACCTAAGCAGTCTTGCTTTTTCAACGTGATCCAATTTTTTTTCAGGCAACTCGTTAGTCATTTCCTCTCGTTCTTCCAAGAGATTCCACTTTTCTGGTTTGTGATGTATACTATCTGTGTACATAATATACAAATTAATATACGAATTAATTATTCTTTACAGAGCTAAAAGTTACCAACTTTCGTGTTTGTCTGGGTCCCCAGCTTTCACGTCTTTCAAGAGACTCATATATTCGTCAACTTTATCTTGATGATGCTGGAATTCTTCTTTCAAAGTTGTTAATTCTTCGGCTGATCGAAAAGATGATCATATATAATTAGAAGGCTTGCAAAGATTACAAAATGGAGAGTAACTACTCACAAGTAAAACCAGCTAGTTCTGCTTTATTCCACAGATTATTCAACCTTCTATCTTTGAACATGTCTCTGGTAACATAATTATTGCCATCGTTTAATGCTTTATGTTTCTTTAATAACCCAGGATCCTCTGTGTCGTTGAAATGATCCAGTATCCCATATGTGCTCATAATTCCTTCAGAAACAGAAAGAGAAAGCAACGGTGAAACATCTTGAAACACAGAAGGCATAGTAAGCTGAAATTAGGTATACAGATAGCCGTTGGCCCAGAAGGACTACAATCAAATTTGTATTATTTCTCTTTTCTCTATAACAGTAAAAATGTCTGGAAGCCCAAAGCGATGCACCAATATGCTTTCATTCCAGAAACCCTATAGAATTCAGTGCTAAGAATTAATTAGCAGCATACCGCTAGAAATAAGCCAGCCGTTGATTTTTGCAGCAGGAATTATGCTAGTCTATATCTAATTACCTATAAGCTTTTTCCTCAAACGAGCTTCTTCTTCGCCATTTGGATCGTTACCATCCCCTTTGAAATGTTTATAGGCAATTTCTTCCTTGTCTTGAATTTTCAAGTCGCTGAAGATTGACCGGAGCTTGGTATCGGTCAAACGCTGTTAAATAATTCATTGCAACTGAATCTCTTGAAACGAATAGGAATTATTCGTGTGTGAAAACAAACCGATACTTACGTTTTTCGCTTTAATCCACAATACATTTAATTTCGCCATCCGAAAAGGCTTGTCCAAATCGCGAAGCGACGTCAGGATTTCCAGAGGGTCCTCGTCATGTTTTTGTTCGTTCGCCGCCGCGGAATATTTATTCTCGGCGCCGGTCGTATGAAATAATAAAATACATAAACTAACCGGCAAAAATATATTCACTAGAAGGGCCATGACTAATTTAATAGTCGTTTAAAAAGAGAATCTATGCCTGAGCGATCAATCTCGGACGATATATTCGTCTCACACTTGGAACAACACGTCACTGGACAACTACAATGGAGCGACACGTTTGATCACGTGACAGGTTCCTATGTAAACTCTATTTTTCAACTCTTGCTCCGCGATAATTACTCGACGTACTTTCGTAACTAAATATAAGTCCGGCGTTGTGAGAAAGGGAGCCAGAAGGAATATTGAATTCGATCTGACTCCCTTTCAGGGTCTCTTGTGCAGCAACCTCCTCGTGGTGAGACCTGGGCAATCGACATTATCCTCTGTTCGTAAGGACTTCAAGTATCTTACGAATAAAGGATAATATCGAGCTAATAGCTGCACAGTCTTAATTTGCGTTAAGATTATTTCTAATCTATTTCGGTTCATTACATTTTGCAATGTCAGGTTTCCTCTGAACGAAATATGTTATTCAAGCTTGTTCATTTGATTTTTTTTATTAACGCACATATCAATTATTATTAAATGTATTTAACATTCTCCGTCGTGTTTCCGACAATGTTGTAGCACTTTTTTGATACTATTCTCGTCGGTGGTGGAACTTTTAGCGATGTGGTACTTCAGTTCACTGTAAGTTCCACGTTATCCCCGTGCCACTGACGAGATACTGTTAAAGACTGCCAGCCTTATGGGAGATCGTGTCTCTCGAATAAGTTGATGTCTTCTTACGCCCTCTAGAATGTATTCTGACTGGAGTAAAAAATAGAAAGCCATCGACATAATCTCGTCGGTACAGAAGGCTACTGAGGAGATTCTCGTCGGTGAGAAGGCAAACTGTCACGCAGTCATATTGCACCAATGAGTGATTGTTAGTATCTCCTCGGTAATATCAATTATTATGAAGTGTTACATACTGCACCGAACGTATTCCAAGAGCAGATATTTCAGACGATGTTTTAGTGTTGGTTATTTCAAATTTACAATATTAAAAGCAAAACTCAAGGACAAAAGATTCCTAGAAATATTGAAAAAGTATTGAAGCATAGTTTTAGGAAAATTATCGATTCCGACTTTAAATTTTATACGAGATACCTCAATTTGTACTTTCAAAGTATTTCATAAACGAGAATTATTACCTTACACTTTTTCATACAAAAATGTTCGAAAAATCGATATGTGGGAAAGGAAATATGCTGAAGAACAGAGTAAAAGAGAGTTTACAGTAAATAATTAGAATGGCAAAAGGATTATTATCAACGTTGAACAGATAGAATCAATAAATTTATCGTAGTATTTATGTTGAATAAATTAATGCGAATGTGCATGGTTTAAAAGTTATTTTGTATTTCGAGATCCATTGTCTATTTTGACTAAAAGTTACATGGTCAGATAGTCAATGGAGTGCTGGTTAACATCGTTGGCGAAAGGGATTGTTATAAACATTGAACAACCAGAAATAATAAATTTCTCTGTGAATTGTATCTAATAAATTAACGCGCGAGAATATTCATGTTATAAAGTTTATTCAATATCACGAGTTCTATTACATACTTTTACAAAAAAATTAGGTGATCAGATGGTCAAGAGAGTGGTTGTGGGCATCGTTGGCAAAAGAAATTGTTATAAACATTGAATAACAAGAAATAATAAATTTCTCTGTGAATTGGATCTAATAAATTAACGCAAGGGAATATTCATATTATAAAGTTTATTCAATATCTCGAGTTCTATTACATATTTTTACAAAAAAATTAAGTGGTCAGATGGTCAAGAGAGTGGTTGTGGGTATCGTTGGCAAAAGGAATTGTTATAAACATTGAACAGTGAGAAATAACAAATTTAGCAATAATTACTAAATTTTGGCAGTCGACGCGCTCAATGGTAGAGGAGTGGGGGGAGACAGCAAGCGAGAGCGCTCAGTCAGTCAGTCAGTCAGTCGGGCCGCCGGAGTAGACAGGGACGAACGCGTTGCGGTACCGGGGGTGCCAGAGGGTCCCAGGAGACCAGAGGTGGACCAGTAGTGGACTAGCAGTGACCAAGGGTGACTTGGTGAGTTTTAATTCAAATATTCTTGTATGCTTGCTGCTTTCTGCACTCTTTATCGAATTTCAAATATTTGCATTCAACAATCATTTTTAATGTTTCTCTCCAATATTCTTACTGCAATTTCTGTCGGAGAGAGAGAGAGAGAGAGAAGAAACTTTTACAGTCCAGTGTTCCAAAAATTTGTATGTTTCTGATGTTGGATTTGTGATTTTCCTCCTGCTTCCGTTTATCCAATTCGCACTTTTGCCTATTTAATTTCTCGATAATTATTCGACGTACTTGCGTAAGTTACAATAAGTCTGGCGTTGTGAGAAAGGGAACCAGAAGGAATATTACATTCGTTCTGACTCCCTTAAATGAAATATATTTTATTAAATCTTGAATATGTTCATTTACCCTTGATCACAACGATCAGTTTGCTGTTTCGAAAAAATTTTTCAGTGAGATAACATTCCAATTTCAATTTCTGATTTTCCAATTGTTCATTTTCGACA
>CM052337.1:17693718-17707437 GCA_028455595.1 Lasioglossum vierecki
TTGCGTTAGTTAATAAGAATTTATTGTCTGCGATAGTTATTAAGATTATTAATTATCTGTATTTTAGACTGTTAACAGTCTCTCCAGCCTTACGGGACTGTGTGTCTCACGAATTTTTCAGTGTTCTCTTACGCCCTCTGGGATTTATTTTGACTGGAGAGAGAAACAGAAGCATCGACGACATTTCGTCGGTGCAGAAGACCACTGAGGAGAGAGATTCTCAGAATATTTTTCGTATATAAATTTCATTATTTATTTTATATTTTATATATTTATTATTTATTATTATTTATTTTATAAATACCGCAGTAATTTTCAAATTAATTTTAAATTCCAATACTTTTTTTAGAATATTACGTGGCAATTACTTTCATTTTTCCTACATCTATACACTGTTGATTATAAAACGATTATTACAATGGTGAACAATAAGGGAAATAAGAAAGGAATAAGAGTGCGTAATGAAATTATACAATAAAAAGTAATTTTTTTCTAAGAATTACAGAATCGGTAATGTCAGCATTCTACATTTAATTATTACCTGCGGTACTAAATCTATTTACCTACGCCATTGACGCAGTTTCACGTAGTTCACGAACAAACGATCTATTTAGATAGAGAGCGCTGAACCACCGACTGAATCTCGTCGTTGCCCGTGCCCACCTGAAAGTCTTTAATAGTATCTAGTCGGTGGCCAAGTTGAGCATGGAACACAACCCATATTAGTGTTAATCACCAGTGGTGGGTCAAATTAAATGGTAAATCCCGAAGTGGTAAAAATTTTTGGGCCCTCAAACTCAAGTTGGAAATAAAAGTAGGAAAGAAGCTCCCCTAAACTCATTGACAATAAAGAAAAATAACGAAACTATTTTACACCGTTACACATGAAATCAATTTATTTGGAATTGGGTCCTATGGTATCCCGGGGCACAATAGCGATTCAAGTCAAGTGTAGGCCCCAAGCGGTAAAAATTTTCGGGGCCCTCAAACTCAAGTTGGAAAAATAGAAGTTGCAAGAAAACTCTCATGAACTTATTAACAAAAAAGAAAAATAATGAAAAATTTCATACCGCTACGTATTAAATAAATTTATTTAAAGTTCCGGGCCCTATGGTATGCCGGGGCCCCACGCGACAACTTAGTCCCTTTCTTTGATTCGCAATTTGATTTACAAGACGATCGAAAGTGTAAGTGGTTAGCGAGCGATTCTTTCTGATATATCTCGAAGAAGTTGGAAGGTGGATCCTCGCTGGATGAACAGGAGTGGTGACCATCTCGAGTATAAAAGCAGCTTCTGCCGGCGGCGCGCTTTAGTTTCGCACCATAGCGACCGATTTCCGTAACGACACTCTCGACGTGAGTACCATTCGCACCGTAGATCTCGCGATCATTAATTTCGCTTCCAATTTTTAATTGAAAAAACTGCGTCAAGTGTCGTGCACAAAGATTCTTGTAATTTCGCACGTGGGTAGAAAATGAAAAATCAAAATCGTATATCAGTTTCATTATTGCTCATCCACATTTTACAGTTTAGAAGATATTTCCATGAATGTGTGTGCGTGTATACATATATCGTTTTAGTGAACAGTAGATAGATGATTTGATGCATTAACGAGAAAGAAGAAATGAAAAGAATGGAAATACTTAAAGAATTTCAAAGTACTGTTGCATTATTTTCGGCTGGTTAAAATTATTTTGCATAATCTAATCGCTAGACTGCAGATGTTTTAGAAAAATTATGGAAAGAGTGCTGCGATAGAAAATATATTTGTTCATAAAATTGCAGTGAAAATAGAAGACGTTGAGATTCTAGTGATTCTGTAGATGTAGTAAGCAGATCAATAAGATAGAGAAATTGAGTAGATAAAATTGAAAATTGTTGAAAAATTTTATCGAATCCGAAGAAAAAATGATTCAGGGAAGAAATGACATTTTGATGTGGTTTCTATTTTCTAGCGATCGATGCAGATAATTATTTTGCATCAAGATATCCACAGTTGACTCATAGTTCATTCATTCACTATTGTCTTTCATTCTCAATGAATCATTATGTGTAAATAGTCTATTTGTCAGACTATGGATTTTTAAAGAATAATTGACGAAAACGATCATCGGGTAGCACTTTATCATCTCTAGGATCGTTTACTGTTTAGAGTAAAGAACATACTGATGAGAGAAGAGTATGCTAAACAATTTTTAACGGATGGATTAGTTACCCAACAATTTTTTATGGACGCATAATTTTGCAATTCGTAATGTGCACATCACTGTCCTACTTTCTTTTTATCGTGAATCTTGTAATTGTTTCGTTGAGTATAGGATCGATGGGAAGCAACGATCCATGACCGATCTCTTGATCTTACAATGATTTTATCACTCGCGAGAGGCTGAGTGAAAGTTCGAGCGCGTCCCAAGAACAAAATTATCATGTCCTACACTGCAGCCTGTAGTTATTAACGAATTCATATCTAGTTAATACAATTATTTTATTCTATTATTTATTATTCTATCATTATATTACTTATTTCTACTAGATCGAAGAGATTCTTCTGAATTGAAATTTTCATTTTATTCTCTGTGCACGCGTGCAGCAAGGTTGCATAAAATCAGGCGCATTCTTTCCCGGTATCCAAACCGACGAAAAAAGACTGAGAATTTCTAATTTCCGGTAAAAATAAAGAATCAAAATTTATATGTCTATTGCAATTCTCCAGTAATTGTTTTTCTATTGCTTATCATTGTTTCACTTTCGTTTCTCGAATTAGTTTAAAATATGTAAAAACATTGTGACATTTATACGGTTGCCTGACCAAAAATGGAGTCTTCGTAAATCGAAATCCAATCTCCGACCAATCAAGTGTTACACTCGTGTACCTAATTGCGTCAGAAGTGCTGTAAAAACCGGATCGAGCATCCCTCTCACATTACGAGAAAATGCAAGATAAGCGTTGATCTAGATTTCAACCTGTTCCAACCTTTTCCATAGAAAAAAACGCGCATTCTCGGTCTGGCCGACAAACTTGCTTATTACTGAAAATCAATGTTCGACAGACTTTTAATACTAAATTAGTTGTTATCTTTCGTGTAAAACAATCGACGAGATCTATCATCGTAACAAATAATGTACAACTAGAGTACGCATGCTCCGGTAAATTTATGAATGCTCAACTAGGTTATACAATGGAACGAATTTGAAAAAAATCCAAATTTGGTAGGCCTGAAATAAAGTATGACAGAGATTAAAATGTCTCGTCTTTGTTTTCCAGATGGCTATTCGCTTGACAGTGCTAGCGACGCTGCTTATGGCATGCGCGTGCTTGGCATTCCCGCAAAAAGATGGTCAAATTTTTAGCAATGAGGCCATAAAGCAAGCCCAAAATACTTATCTTATTCCGAAAGACGCGACGATACAGAAAGTACAGGAGGGCATCGAATTAGCGGCGTACGAATCGATCCCCGGCGATCAGAAGATCAACCTTTTCGAGATCCTGGGAGAGCATGTACCACCGGAAGTGGTGAACAATCTCCAGGCTCAGATTGATCAGATAGGACGACCTTAGACGGGATTTCTTTTTTTAAAACCCGTTCGTTCGAAACACCCTTGTAAAGAATTGTTTAGCCCTAAGTTTTTGTACCGCATATTTATGATTATTTTTTTAACAATGTCTTTAGACTTTTCACTTTTCGTGAATAAACGATTGAGAACGTAACGTGGCATTACTCTCATTATTGTTTCGACGACAAACGGTACATCGGTGACGGATAGTCGAAGGCAACGTATTCCAAGAAGTAAATATATTTTTGTATAATTTATTAGAGAGAGACGCGTCACTGAATATATTGTGAAATGGTGAAAATCGGTCGTCGGAATTAAGTATGTGGCCAACGATGTCGTGGAGAAAGCTGCAGAACCACAAACCGATGGTACACTTTCACTTCTCCTACCTACATCCACGTTGTTATCGAGATGGTTCTTCTTTACTGCATATTATACATATATATACCGTCTGCTAATTCGAACGTAACATCAAATTAACGATTAACTTTGTTTCCGAGCTTGGTTACCGAACACGTGTACGAATGAAACAAAAATAAGCCAAGGGTGCGATATGTTGCGCAAAACTTACACTTTCATCACACTTTCACCGTCCTCGTGAATCGGAACTTTGTTTCCTTCTTCATCTTCTCTCGGCAGCAACTGAGGAAGGTCGTTACGTAACGTGTCTCGCAGATGAATGAATTTTTAATCGTGGCTTAGGAAAAGTTTTCTTATCGATCGAACGGCTGGAAAACAGGTCTTTGTAATATTTTTCATCCTGAATGCGTGTAGTGTTCAATTGTTAAACAAGGGTTTTATTATAATGCAATATCCATCATATAAAAATAAAAAGCTTCTGCGGACGCTCCGCGAGCGATGAATGACAATTATTTGTACATTAATGATAAATAACTTAAAAAGTATTTATTTTGTTTTACCAAGGTACAAATCTCAGAACAATTGCGAACGTAATAGTCAAAGGGTTCTTTTGATCCGTTTCAGCTTTCTTAGCTTAGCGACTTATTATCTACGTTCTGGATGTCTTATGTACGAAGGTTATCGCTAGTGCATTGTCTTGCATTGAGGCCGTGTTTACGATTGTACCTAAAACAGGTTTAAATCCTCGCTACAATAGTCACGAGTCAACATGTATGCCCATTTTCGTTAGCGAACGCTATTACAACAGACGAAACAATTTTCCTTTCAGACACTACCTGTACAATGAATATTGTTTGACTTTTTTAATACGTTTCATCAACGTAATATGTCAATACTAGACTGCCGATGTTCGCAAGTGAATTGCTTACAATTATACCAGAGTCAAAAGTTTTTCGCATAAATATCTGTACAAACTGAATGTCCGTGCTTGTGATCCAGAATATATCGTGAACGATAAAGTTCCGCAGGAAACATCCGCAGTCTAGTTTTATCGTACAATGGAATGAAATAGTTGTGTTAGTAGCTATATCATCGAAGTCGAGCTTGTCATTTGAACGAACGTTTATGTAAAAGTTAAAAAAGAACCAGTTCACACGTATTAATCTCTATATCGTTGTGCCCTAAATAATACATGCATTTGGAAGTTTGGCAATCAAACATTCACGTAGTATCGATGAATCGTTCACCAACCATTAAAAAAGAGTCAATGCAAGAAAATGTACTGTTCTTATAACTTAATCGACGTACCGGCAAGTCAGAAAGCTTAAGGTAGACTCGGTGTTTTTAGTTTTCCATATGCTTTGTTTCCGGCGCGTGTGTCAATGTTTTTCACTTTCTGTAAAACATAAAACACAACGAAAATGACGGTAAATTTGCGATAAATTTACAAAGTTTGCAATAACAAAAAATGAGTTTTGCGCACCTAGACTTCTTCGACCCCCTGTCGTTCCTTTCGGAACTGTCTTCGCGAGATCGTTTCTTACTGCTAGATGAAGAATGGCTTGATTTGTGTTTGTCGTGTCTGTCGCTCTTCTTGGGACTGCGCAAACAGAGAGAAAAACGAACCGCATGAAATAAGATACCGTTTACAGGAAAAACTTTGATATTCACCTGTGTTTGGACGATTTGGAAGGAGACACTTTCTTGTGTGATCCTCCACTCCGTGATCGATCCGATCTTTAATTATTGAAGCATAGACTTATTATACCTTTACGACAAGTCTTAGCGTTCTGAATTAAAGCTCTCTGAACACGTAGAAAACGTCACAAACAACGGTGCGATCACTTACCTGTGCTTGTCCGACGAGGACTTTTTGTTGCTGGACGATGATCTACTTTTGTCTTTACTACTGGACGAGCTCTTGTGTTTCGAGTTATGTCTGCAACGAATGTACAAAAAAAACAGAGTGAGCTTGATTTGTGTAGAAGTAGAAATTAATGGCTTGCAGAGGAAAGTTAACAATTACCTGTCTTTCGACGGTGAGGGCGAATGTTTTCGATTAGACTTTTTCTTTTTGCTATTGTTATAATCGTCGCGGAATTGCTCGTCCCCTCTCTCTTTGTCTTCTTCGGCCGCTTCTCGCTCCAAATCCGACCAATCTTTACCCGATTCTTCAGAACTACCCAATTCTTCCTCTAGAAAACAAAAGGGTTTTGTAAAGAAACGCTAGACTTCTGTTTTATATGTGGCAAACAATTAAGAGCAATCAATTACCTTCGCTATCGCTGTCTTCAGACGCTTCAGAGTATTCCGAATCATCGTCAGATTCCTCTTCAGTGTCGAAGTCAGACGGCTGGGCGAACAGAATATTAGAATTACTTTAATCAAATCTCTAGAAATAAAGTGCTTACATACAGTGGTGAACCTGCAGAAACGTAGTTGCAGTTGTTCTGCAGGTTCCCCGCATAAATATATTCCAAACCTCGTAAGCATCGTCTTCTTCTTCCTCTTCGTCTTCCACCTCATCGTTTTCTGCGTCGCTCTCTGGGTCTAAGAAGGTCCAGCCGCCATTGTCAAAGAAACCGACCGGGTCGTCTGTGATAGTTTTCATGATTTTAGTCCAATTCAGAGACTGTACACCCTCCGTGTATCTAATGTCACAGGAGTTCAACCATTCCTTTACGTGATCCAGCAAGTTCATGGGAATGGCGTTCAGCATCGCGACTTTTCTATGATAGTCTTTAAAGACGAAAATCATATCGAAGTTCTTGAGGTGAAATTGTACTCTCTCGAAATGGACCAACTCAACGTCCTCTAACGTGATAACGAAAGGAGGCCATTCCGTAAGGTTTACCAAGCATCCGCTGGTAGGTTGCAGGAGAACAGTACTCCTGAACGGGGCGCCTGGGAATCCCAGCTCCCGGAACGGCGTATCGAACTCGATTTCTTGCTTAGTCATACTCTCGACCTTCTCACAGAAACTCTTGAAAGCAGTTTTCAACTTATGCCTAAGTTCCCGTTCAGATTGCTCAGCAGCGAGATCGTCGCGATCGTGCATGTGCTGATGCTTTCCCAAATCCGTCGTGATCTCACCGACCTCCGTATAAAACTGTACATCCACGTGCTTCTTCTTTCCAAACATTATCGCGTGTTTCAAGTGGAAATGAAGCAATATGATCATTTCTCCGTCGCACGGTTGGAAGAAGGCGTTCTTAATATTATTGTAAAGAATATCAACTTTATCCCCTCTGACCGAAGTGTAACGGAACCCATTCACATGCGCTTCCAAACCTCCGGTCATTCTTTTCGAGACTATATTTGGTCGAATATACAAGTCCTTCAATTTAGGGTTACCCTTGTTCTGCGATAATATCAACGTATCCTGCTTCACGAGATCCTCTTTCTCTCTTTCTTCCGCTTCTCTGTTCTTGAATTTCTTCTGGACTTCTTTAATCAATCTAAAGGCTGTGTTTAAATTGGACGACGGTGCTGAAATCTCACCAGGCTCTTTGGTGTTTGTACTTCGATATGTTACCTCCTTGACGAACGTAGCATCCGGCTGCGGATAAGTTCCACCTTCGTTACGTCCCATTGTCGCGCCAGGATGGAAAAAGTTTATTCGCAAATACGTGTAATCTCCCTCGACGGATTGAGAGATATTTTTTATAGTGGATATGTGGAAGGGCACGGGAATACCAAAAATCGGTAGAATCACTGTTTCATATTTTTTGTCGACATATAACTTGAGATCTTTCACTTCTGGCTCGCGAGGCATGTGACTCAGACTTTTGTAAGAAACCGTCGATTTTCGTATCTTTTCTTGTTCTTTTCCACCAGACTGTTGAGCTAACCGAGCTTTCGCTAGTTCGTTCAATTGTTGCGCCAGTTCTTTCTGATGTTGCTTTCTTTTCTCTTCCGAGCTATGCTCTGTCCTCAACTTGGATTCTATCACCGCAGTCCTTTTACCACGGCCGAGAATCTCGGGCTTAGGTTCGTTTTCTTTCCCGCTTCCCTCTTCCTCGTCATCCTCCTCGTCTTTCACGAATATACCAACATTCTTCACTTTCTTTTTCGACGGTGTCAGGTTCGTAGCCGGTTGACCGTCATTAACCATGACAGTGTCGCCAATAAAGAGAGCATACATTTTTCCTTCTTTCTCGCTAGCTTCCGTATTGACGAGATTCGACAATCCGACGTTAACGTTAAACACCATGCCCTTCTTCACTAGCGCATGGGTCTTTGGACCGATAAGCAAGGAGCTCTCTCTGAATTCAATACCCATCGCAAATCCAAAGTTTTTCGTTAAATGGTCCAACATATTTGGCTTCTCCTCTTTCACGAATTTTACGCCCGCTTCGTATACTTCGCTTATCTTTACTCCTAACGTCAGCTTCTTCAGAATCTCCTCTTCCAATAGTAAAAGGAAATTGTAATTCTCCTAAGAGAAACATGTGTGTTACCATCGTTTACGTAAAGTTGAAAAATTACGATTATAGACGATTTACCTCGATCGTTTTCGTGGGATTTACCAACAGCGTTCTGACTATATTAGAACAATAAGATTTGTATCGGGCCCCAAGCGAACAAACGATAACGCCGAAGTGCAAAGTGTTCTTATCGCTGACTACACTGAATTTCAGGGAATAGTTTCCACCGCTTTGTATTATAGCCGGATAACACATGTCCACTTGGGTAACATCGACGCCAGTTACGTACTTCTTATTTGTTATAGCTACGTCCACGCCTTCCGCGAGCTTCGAATGTTTAACTTTCTGAAATTAAGATAATAGTATGTTACCGTTAACTCAATCTTACGATTTTACATAGTTCTAAGAGAAAAAGACGATCGTTTACTTTGTCGGAGTCTATAATTTCCATAATCTGATCTTTAAGGTACTTTGTGAAAACATCTACAGACACTAGACATGCTTTCTTTATGGTGAGAATTTCAGCATCCTCTTTCGGACACATTACATACGCGGCTGCAGCACTCACGTCAATCTAAACAACAGAGCATTTCATATGAAATTAAAAACGATTTAAAAGATCGATTCTTGGTGTACCATTTTATACATAGTAATACTTTACCGTATCAAAAGATTCGGACTTCAATGCAGCTCTCCATGCATCCATAAAGGCACCCGGATAATTTTCTTTTGAAAACACACCTAATGTTTTACCCTTTTTGCTCTCCTTTATAATCTCGATGAGTTTAGCAAAGTTGCCTTTGTCTTCATCGGTCTGTAAAAAATATATACAATTAAAAATATATCGAGAAAAATTTCCACCTGAATTTCAACAAATCAGAGTGATATAGAAACTTATTTTCTCCCTTAATATGTTCAACAGGTTGAAAATGATGTAGAAGTATCTTCAAATTTTTAATTCATTGATAAACTTACTTCTACAAACATAATACATGTTGCGTAGAATACATACTCTGTCTCTCACAAGCAATTTAACAGGAGGCACCCCTGTATCTTCAGTCTTCTGGTTCTCTAACTTTCTTAAAAATTCAATCTTCTTCTTACTAGCCAGAAAGTTGACAGAGTCCTCCGCCAGAATCATTATGGTATCGGTAAGTTCGTAGCTGAGCAGCCATGTCTGAAACGATCGATCACGTTTAAGGAAACACAAAAACAATTTAAATCTAATGGTATACTCGAGTCTCATAACAAAGAAAGAAATAACTATTTTACATTTAATGGCTCTTCGTTAGATACATATTAAACATCTAATTTACAACGCACAGCTAACAGGCGCTGTTCCAAGCTGCCTCTACGACTGCGATGGGTATATATACAAAGTATTCGCACGAAATGCTAAACTTGAGGAATCCTACTTTATGAAATCACAAAAATTAGGTTATACAATAATGTTTTAGCTACAAGAGAATAGAAGCACGAACGGTAAAGTAGTAATTTAGTTAAAAAAATGAAAAAAAAAGGATGTTCAAACTTACTTGCAACGCCGTCGATTTGCTATAAACAATATCCTCGTCTGTGCCCACGGCGGAGACGAGACAATCCATTTTACTAAAACTGTCATCTGTACCAACTTCGCCATCCTGTCGATATGCAAAAGAGTTATTCGAATTATTACGAATACGTTTGAACGACGTGTTGCGAGAAGCTCCCGTGATTACACAGAGAGCGGCGAGCGGCGAGCGGCAACATAAACATTCGCGGCGGCCACATTGAGCGACGTGTTAACACATAAATGGGCGTTGAAATCATGCCGGTTTTCCTGTTTCTTCTCGAGTTTCGTCCGCGATAGACTCGTTTTACAATCTGCACGATTATTTCGCCATAAAATCAGCCTGCGCTGCATCTCAGTTATGAAAGACTCGTTACCGAGATCTCTCGTATTCGCGGTTAACTATCTGTTTGTTCGCCGCTTGGACACGCGCTGAAATAAACATAATACCTAGTAGACAGTGAAAGGAAGAGCGAGAAAACACTTGCTCGAGCTCGTCGTCACCGTTCAATTGTTGTATGCTCTGTTTCGTATATATTTGACCTGTTTGATTTACTCGCCGCCGTTTTGTCGTCAATTATTTCACCGCTCTTCGCCGCTTACCATTTACCGCTCACCGTTTTCCGTACAATCACGGTCTTACCTTCCACGCGGAGTAAAGACGCTTCATGCGCCGAAAGAACGTGTCTTTGTCAACAGATACGTTTGCCATCGCTTCTTGTTTTCAACAAGACGTTTGGCATAGTTGTCGTTGCCAGATGCAAGGGAAAAATGACCGCTCACGGATAACGTGACGTAGGCAGTGATGCGATGTTGTTAGGATTTTCTCGCACATGCGCGTCGAATTTACCATCAGTGAGGTAAAAGTTTGGGTAACAATCGGGTACCATTGATCAGCCTGTGTAATTTCGCTAAATCTTGTATGATTTCATTTGGAGAAATTTAATGTACAATCAGTGTACGTCAATGAAATGTAGTAATGACTTTAAAAAAATTTCTGGCACGTTTGTATCGTCCTGGATCCTTCCGGTACTTTCCCGCCAATAATTGTACTCCACTATTTTTCTCCACAGTTTAGAAACACGTTGCTGCAACACGTTACTGAAGCTAGGTCTATAAGTATGTTATAGTCTACGGTGTAAAGTATAAAATTATATCGATAGTCGTCACTAATCGATATAGCTTGTCGACAGGTGTGTTCTCGTTCTGTTTTTTAGAACAGAGAATTGGCGCAAATTTCAATTTTTATTCTGATTTGAAAAATCAAACGAGATTCGAAGAATCTTTCAGTAGAAATCGTACCACATTTTTAATTCGAAAGGAGTTTGCTTTTACTATCGAAAGGAGTTTGCTTTTCATTTGTACGAAGGAACATTTAACAAAAATTAAATTGTGTTTTACACCAACACCACGTGGAGCACATTTGACGAACACTTCGTTTTCTTTATGTCGATTGGTGTGCTACCGACACGTGTTAATATTAATGTATAAAAACATTTGTAGAAAATGATTTAGCTTTTACATTTATAAAGGTAGGCTATTTATATTTGGCATAATCTCCAATTAAATGTAAGTACAATATTCATCTATCGATCTAACCTCGATTTCTCATTTGTTAATAGAAAAACAATATTGTCGTTGTCTGTTGTAAAGAAAACAACAATTGAAGAAACATGACGAACACTGTAAAAGCACCGTTGACCTTCGAAATTTTTCGTGAGTGCTCAACTACGAAAGCTAGAGTTGCGAGAATGACTCTTGTTCATCATCCTGTGGATACTCCAGTATTTATGCCAGTAGGCACCCAGGTGGGTTGAGCTGTGTAGAGTTGATTAACAGATGATGAATTTAAACTTGAATGTTTTAGGGCACCTTGAAAGGTATACTGCCGCAACAATTAGAGAAATTAGATTGTCAAATTATTCTTGGTAACACGTATCATCTTGGAACGAGACCGGCAAGTTATCAATATTGTGATTACTAGACTGCGGATGTTTATGCAATTTTCAGAGGTAGCGGCATGTGTAGATTTGAAATAAATAAAGTATTACTAAATTTTGTACTCTGGCATTTTTTGAAAATCTTTGGACGCCATAAGTGTGTAAAGATCTGCAGCTTCTATGAATTTTGAAATATATTTGATCTATAGAAATTTTAATTCAGGGTAATGATATTATGCAAAAAGCTGGTGGATTACATAAATTCATGAATTGGAAAAGAGCGTTACTAACAGACTCTGGTGGTTTCCAAATGGTCTCGTTATTAGAACTTGCAAAGATTACAGAAGAAGGTGTTCAGTTTAAATCGCCCTACAATGGTAGCTAATATTTAACAGGCAGATAATCGATTGATATTTATTTAGATAAATGTGTAAAATTGTTCAATAAGTTTTCTGATATTTCTTAGAATCCGATTGCATGCTGACACCCGAGCACTCTATGGAAATACAAAATATAATAGGTGCAGACATAATGATGCAACTCGACGATGTAGTTCGGACTACGTTAACAGGGCCGAGAGTAGAAGAAGCGATGCACAGGTGAATATTTTATTATCTGTGATCCAAGTATCTTTATTAACTTCTACGTTGATTTTTAGAACTTATAGGTGGTTAGACAGGTGTTTGAAAGTTCATCAGAGACCAGAAGAGCAAAGTATATTTCCAATTGTACAAGGTGGACTCGATCCCGAACTTCGAACGGAATGCGTAAAGCAATTGATACAACGCAAGGTTAATGGTTTTGCCATAGGTGGATTAAGGTAGAAATGATTGAATCGCTATCGATAGGTGAACGTAAGAAAAATTATTGAAATTTTGATTTTATTGTCTCGTAGCGGAGGAGAAAGTAAAGACGACTTTTGGAGAATGGTACACCTTTCTACTAATCTACTTCCAAAAGATAAGCCACGTTATTTAATGGGAGTTGGATTCGCTGTCGATTTAGTCGTTTGTTGCGCGTTGGGGGTAGACATGTTCGATTGCGTGTTCCCTACGAGAACAGCGGTAATCCATTATGATTGTTAAATCTTCAAGAACGTATACGTTTTATTCATTGCCGGTGTTTATTAACATTATCGTATATCTCTTTCAGAGATTTGGTTGTGCGCTGATACGTACAGGCCAATTAAACTTGAAACAAGTGCAATATCTTAAAGATATGAGACCCATCGATGAAAACTGCGACTGTAGCACGTGTAAAACGTACACGCGCGCCTATCTTCATCAAATCGTAACGATAGAAACAGCTGCATGTCATTTATTATCCATACACAATGTTGCATTCCAATTGAGGCTAATGCGAGATATTCGAAAAAGTATCGAGGAGCAAAGGTTTCCCGAATTTGTGCAACAATTTATGTTGGACTTGTATCCGAACAAAGAATATCCAACATGGGTAATAAATGCTTTAAATGCTGTTAACGTTACATTATTATGAGAGGAGCTACAATTGGCCGCTTGTAGGCAATTGTATTTATTCGATAATAACCGATGGGGCAATGAAATTGATGCCAAAAAATAAATATCGATCAGTCACAAAGGATTACGATCAAGCTAGTACTTAGTAATTGCGCATCCAACTTTCGCGAAGTTTCCCTCGTGTGGAATCGAATGAACCTACCCTAAGAAGTGCAAACTATGTTTATGGGTCTAATGTTTCAGATTTATTTTTAACGGCTTTACAAACAGGTGAATCGTTCATTGAACATATTTTTACACGTTACAGAAATAAGCTTTTTTCAAAAACTTCAATATATTTTACAGTAGTTAACCGTAGCTATTGGTAGAGTAATAGCACGTGAATAATTTACACTTACGTTGTATTTAC
>CM052337.1:17707537-17736343 GCA_028455595.1 Lasioglossum vierecki
CTACCACTACTTTCGCCTCAATAACTCCCCACAAATTTCGGACGTAGACACGTCCCTGACAAAACTCGCGCATGCGCGCGAAAAGCGCCGACGGTACCATCACTGATACACAGAGAGGATACTCTTTGGTATTATAGTAGTGGTGGAGAACTATCGATAATTATCGCCTTCGAAAACTCTCGATGTTGTTCAGCTATTCGAGAATATCGATAGTGTCTAATAAATATATGCATACGAGGTCTCTCTAAATTTATTAATAACTTATAACATTTGTAAATACAATGATTTTAGTAACAATTTTTTAACTCTATTCTTTGATCTTTCTTCTATGAAAACAATTTTAAAGACAAAATGATAATGTTACTAATAAAATGTTTACAAGAACTGTCGTATAGTTGACGTTGCGATCGACGAGTCACGGATATTGATACTAGATTGGCCGTCTGTACGGATACATTTTGTTCAATGACTTAGCATGAGAACTCTCCTTTTCAAACGCAGTTTTGCTTTAAAAACAGTTGTCGCTGCATTTTGTAATCGCCTTATTAGTTTGTGCTTATTCGTTGAACGTACTTGACCTTCGAAAAACTTTGTGACAGCACATCATCGAATTAATTGAATATAGGAACGGGTGATGCATTGGAAAATAGACAGCATCGTCGGTTTGTTATGACTTTCTGTGAGTGCGTAACAACTGTTAACAGAAAGACGACACGGGAAAGCGTGGTTTGCTGAAACGAATTCGTGTCCACTGTGCCTACTATGGTTTCATCAGTGAAAGAGTTTCATTAGAGAACGTTCGTCTGTTCACGGATACTAAACGCAGAAAACATTAACGGGGCAGTCGAAGCACACAGGGTTGCCTGCAGTATGCCCACAGTTTGCAATAGAGGAATATTATGGCTGCAGGTGAGGCCAGCACAACAAAGCCTCGTCAAGAAAAGCAATACGACTACCTCCTTAAATTCTTACTGGTGGGTGACAGCGACGTTGGAAAGCAAGAGATCTTGAGTGGACTCGAAGATGGTGCTGCCGAGTCTCCGTTTTGCAGCGGCAGTGGTATATTTTTTCAAAAATTTTTCGTCTTCTCTTTTCTTCTTTTCTTCGTTTAACTTTCGATATTTCTTTCATCCTTAGACGTTTGTCAGTACACTCGCTTTATAAACAAGCTCGTCTAAGCTTTGGCATGCCTCGGTATACAGATGATGCTCTCGTTACACAAATGTTTCCTTTATTTCTATTCGAACAATGGAAAATACATTTGACAACATGTGCTTAAAACCCTTTGACTGCCAAACACCTGAATACCATTTGTACCGTCGAGTGCCGCAGCTGTATAAGCGATCCGTAGGAACGTTAAACAGAAATAAATGTTTATGTTTTAGCATACAAAACCACCACCATTCTGCTAGATGGGAAAAGAGTAAAGTTACAGTTGTGGGACACATCGGGTCAAGGTAGATTTTGTACAATAATCAGATCTTACTCTCGCGGTGCACAAGGTATAATTTTAGTCTACGACATTACCAATAAATGGTCTTTCGACGGTATCGACAGATGGCTGAAGGAAGTGGAAGAGGTACTTTCAAATTAAATACCTTCAATTTTATCGTATTAGAGCGCTAGGAATTTGATTCAAGAGCTTCTGGAACTGCTTTTACAAGTACAGTTATGTGTTAGACTCGATAAACAAAGAATTGGCAGTTTCTATAAAATCCTTGCGATAAATGTAGTTCTGAAAAGTTTCTTATTCAATTTCTTACGGTAGCTATAATTTCTAGCACGGCATCGGAGGAAACTGGTTGCGACTACTCCTTTTTCTATAATATTACAGCATGCTCCAGGGGTACCAAAAGTACTCGTTGGAAATCGTCTTCATTTAGCGTTTAAGAGGCAAGTCGGAGAGCGCGACGCAGAGGCGTATGCAGCTAAAAATCATATGGCGTTTTTCGAAGTTTCGCCCCTTTGTAACTTTAATATACGCGAAAGTTTCTCGGAACTTTCGCGCATGGCGCTACATCGTAATGGCATGGAAAGATTGTTGCGATCCAATAAAGGTAACTATTGTCTTCTGCTTTACAGAGAGTAAGAGTATTATATTAGAGAAAGATTATCTGATTGTGTTGGTTTCTAGTTCTCAGTCTTCAAGAGCTCGCTTGTCGTGCGATAGTAGCACGAACAACGGTGTATGGTATCGATCAGCTTCCGTTGCCAAAGTCTATTAAGTCTCATCTAAAGTCTTACGCGATGACGACAACCTCTCAGTTACGTTACAATGGTAACAGATCGTTGAGCTCGAGTAAAAGCCTCGGTTCCCACCATCGAAAATTACGTTTCGTTGGGGTTGGTTACAATGGGCTGTCGACACCAGGTAGCTCGCCCATACCAGACTCCCGTACCAGTTGCGTTGGTCGTAATTCCTGCGCGATATCTTGAGGGTAATTGTCCAGTTGCAGTTAACTGAAATGAACATGCAACACGGTATCAACGTTCTTCCTTCCTGTTTTTGATGTATAACGTTTTTTGATAAAAATGTGTGCCATCCGAAAAGTGGTAAAGAATTTTGTAATATCTCGTCTTAATAATCTAACTATGTACAGTACGAATCGCTCGCCACGTAAATGGGAAATGTGATTTGTCATTACAATCAAGAAGAAGTTTCGATACGACCACAGAACACAATTTTTCTGCTCGATGTGTAACAGTAATTCTACGTTATAGTATACAATAGTTTTTTCCACGTTATTATTCTTCCGAATTTCGAAAACGTAAACGTGCACTATATTTAATAACTCTAATGGTAATGAGCTTGAACCGAATTAATTCTGTGTGGATTGCTATGAGTGTGCTCCATTTATTTTACAACTATACATACAATATATTATAGTATTTGGCATTTTGTATAAGCAAAAGATTGCTTAATATTTTTCGTGTCAGTTCTCGTGTAATGTCTGTCGTGAAGATTTTTAAAGATATCGTAAACACTTGAGAATTCGAATACAGTCGAGACGTTTTATCGAACACGAGTAACAGTAGTACCCCTGGCAAAAAGTTTTCGACCGCATTTAAAAATCACATGATTTTCTTCTTGATTTGTTGGAAGACTCGGTGTTCCAAGTCTTCTACGTGTCGAGAAATCTCAACTCGTTCGGTTGTATTTGAAAGTAAAATTACGCGATTTTTAAATGCGGTCGATAATTGTTTGCCAGAGGCAGTATGTTTTAGATTTATACTGTTTAGCACTATTTTACTATGTATTTGTGAGCCGTTGGTCTTTTCAATTAATTTAGAGGCATCAAAGTATTTGATACATTTTGGTGCGCGCAAGTGTTTTAAAACGGAGAAAGTAAGACATGTTGGAGTGAAAAGTACAAGTTTGCTAAGTCTACAAGGGTTGTGGTGTAGACCAGGAATAATATAAGTTAAATAGTTTAGAGCAGCTAATTGGACATTAGCATGTAAGAGAATAAAGTTCCCAACATTAATATCTATAACTGTTTGGAAAAAAGTCCTCGATTTTTGTACACTAATTTCCAATTTTTCAACAATATACGCGAATGGAGAAAGTAACTTTTGTTGTATGTATTACTTAAAGATTTGTGTTTCAGTATCTGTGTTACAGTGAATGCAACGTTCGTCTCAAAGTATTTAATTTCATCATATCAAATAAATTTTTTACAATAACATTTAATATTATACTATTTAATTTTATATATTATTTAAATTTAAATAACGGTTTTGTTATGTATTATTTTATTTGTACAGTGTAGGCTTGTAATAACTACGTTGTGTATCTCGTGTAAATATCAAAAGATATATTTCAACAAATTTCACTGATAAAGATTACTGTGTACCCTGTAACATTGGTAATTTTTCTCCACTCGTTAGGCTACTCTTCGAGTTCTGTCCTTTCACATAACATCTATTCTTCTATTGAAAATAGTAAGTGTTAATGTGAAATTGTAGAAACTTGAATGAAATTTATTGAAATATAAGAACAATTTATATGAATCTTTTAGTTTTTCTTTTTTTTTTTTAATAGACTATATAGCATCGAGAGAAGACATGTAAAATGCATTTATAATATGTAAGATGCAAATTAAATTATATGTATATATATATATATAATAGCGGCAATTATTAATTAATGCTGTTTTACATAATTACGACAAAAATGATTTATTTGTCTATCACATGTATCATTAAATGTACAATAGACGTTATATGATATTTTCAAAACCGCTTTCTCATATTGTTAATGTTCCAATAACTTCTAATAGCTAATTGTTATTTTTTATTTTGATTTGCCTCAGGAGGGGGAGGGACTAATCAATATTATTATTAATCATACTATTCTTCGAGCAGTCACTGTTTCCAGATTGACTGTCCTTAATATTGTAGAATAATTATGATCAAAGATTGACATTGGATTATTTATCTTATATGAAAAAATTTGAGAAATTTATGATGTCTGCTCTATTAAAATCGGAAGATGTCGGTGCAGAAAATTCTTATTTTGCATAAAGATTCGCAGTCTAATAATAACTGTAGGCATCGAGATCGAAATCACAATGATCCAGTGCTAAATCGTTGCTCGATCTCGATCGGAGATCGGAAGCATTTTAAAATTTATATTAAATTATGATAAATTTAATGAAAAGTGATTAGATAAAATTTTAGGAATTAGGATTAAAAAAATATTTTATTTACAAAAAATATATCCTTTAATGAATAAACGAAATTTTAGAATATACTCTCACTCCCTTGGCAACTGTAGCAGTGTTCCGATTGAGGATACACTTTCTCGTGCATGCGTGACCAAAACAGTAGCGTGTCTATAATGACGCAGCAGGGCCCTGATGGTCTGTGGCAATTATATTAGCACGAGTGTACTGGTATTATTGGCGGGACGAGTGTTCCGTCTTGAAACTTAATTAGTTATTTATTTTAAGGGTAGCTTAACCCCTTGTCTTTTTATATGTATATATTAATATTTTTTTAAAAGCTGCGGGGTGCCCAAGCTACCCAATTTTGCAGAAAATGTTACGATACTGAGGCCGAAATTTCCGCGCATGCGCGAGAAAGTGTATCCTCAATGGAAACACTGGACCATAGTGCTCGGAGCACTATTTTACCTAACCTTTTTCCTAAGGTTAAATGACGGCGCTCTTACCTGTCAAATGCTGAAGTTTAAACACGCATAACGTTTGAACCACTGAACTTTAGAGGTTGAAACTTTTTTTGGCATTTTTTCGACAATATCTAGGATTACATAAGAAAGAGACAAAACTTTCTGGTTTCTAGAGGAACCATTGTTTGTGATGATAGTGGCGAATGCATTCATTATACGCAAGCACACAAGCGGAGCGATTTAGTTTCAACTGGTTTCAACTTACAATCGCTAGTAACCAGCGTACTTAACACAGTGAGTATTCTATTTTCATAAAGCTAGACATTTAAAGAAAATTCAATAGGAATTCAATAGATTGTATGTACTTATTTACGTTTACGTTTCAAGATTTTAAAATGCAACGAGAAGAAAAGCAATTAGATTCCGCGTTGGAGGCGATTATTTTACGTATAAATGACCTGAAAACATCCATAGCTTCCATGATATTCAAATTAGAGCACGAGTATGAAACACTGAATTGGCCTAATTTTCTCGATAATTTCGCACTTATTTCGGGACATGTAAGTAAAGTTATATTTGTCTGTCTAATATATATATCCGATACATTTTAATTCCGCTACGGTTAGTGTTAATGTAACACGACAGTGACTAACTCTATTGGAAATCTATTGTAGCTAACTAGTCTCTCAAAGATTCTGGGACACGATAAGGCACCGAACTTACGAAACCTAACGGTTCTACCTCTACGATTGTGTCCCGAGAAAGACGAGGAATTATATCGGCTGACGGAAGGTAGAATTTCTACGTTTGCTCACGATTTGGTACCGGATTATCTGCGAACCAAAGTGGAACCTCAAGCCGAGCAAAAGATGATACAGCTCGAAGCGAAAGCTGCGAATTTAAATTATGAAACGTCACATGTAAGACATACGTTTATTATACGTGAATATGTTTCCTGTATGTTTCTAAAGACTAGTAGCAAAATACTTTTCACTCAGATTACCTTATCTCCCACGATAACACAGTTAAACGTAAAGATCCAATGAAACATTCTTTAGATTCAAATTTTAATACTCTTTATTTCAACACTTTTAAGAGACACAGATACTATTCTACATCTGTATTGTCTTATTGTAGAAGCTTAAGGATAACTTAAGATGTTCTATTTCTCTGTTAATGTGCTAACTATACAACAACTAGGACTGCAATGTAAGCTACTATCAGCTAGCTTTCGGCTTCTATTAGTTCCATTCGCTTTGGACTGAAACTAAGGAAAACATCGTTTTACATAATATTATAGTAGTATCAAATAATTTTGCTGCTTTTAAGGATGTTTATTAAAAATATTTTCCGTATCCTACAGTTCGGCAAAACGTTCGATTTTCTCGTGGAATATATATATATAATTTTTTATCAGTTAGAAACATTATCTTTCATGCTGTTCTTCTTGAAGTGACTTTATTTTCAATTAAACAGATAGAATGTACCAATTAATTTGACGCTACTAGAGGAAATGATTGTTAAACGTTTTATTTCGTGTAACAGAAGAAACTGAGTATACGTAGCATATAGTTTCCTCTGGTAGTTTAGAGTAATGATTTTTATAATCGGTCCATTTAGCGAGTGGAACACTTGAAATGTTTCGTATCGTTTATGCTATATTTCGAATTGTATATATATTTCAGAAACAAGTTGCACAATACACCAAAGTTATTAGCCATATATGGGATATAGCGAATAAAGCACGCGAAGAATGGGAAAGCGAAGCTGGGTCTAGAGCGACTCAAGCTCAGACTAGTAGCACGGCAGATACTCATGCTCTTGTAGCAGCAGTCGGTATGGGTAAAAGTTTGAAGGTAAAGATTAGTGGTAGTACTTAATTACTTGTTTACTTCACTGTGCGTTCGCATATATTTGTTGTAACACTTGTTCTTATTTATTACAGTCTGATTCTGTCCAAATGGTTCAGTCCGGTGTTAATTCTGTTCCTAGCGGGATGATGGTAGGTAGACCAGGAAGTCAACAGCAAGCTTCGGGACAAGGATCTCTCGGAAACGCTCCTAGTAAGATATAAATGCATTCGTAATGTTTAATAGGTGATTTTTACATTTCTGTTTAATATCGAATACTTTTTCACAGTGGGACAAATGAACAAAGCTCCAAGTGCAATTAAAACTAACATTAAAGCAGCATCACAAATTCATTCATATAGGTAATGTACATATTCGAACAAAGTTATTCTTAAGTTGGTTGAAACTATTACGAATCTAACTTATATCTGCATAATATTGCGAGTATTCCGAGGGAACGTATTTTTATTTAAAATGCTTACTGTTTAATCTCAAGTTTTATCTGAAATTATACTTAAGGAGTACCTTCTTTGTGTATAATATTTGTAATAAATTTCTATTGTATATATATTCTTACGGGAGAAAATAGCAAATCGTGTTTCATCAGCGAACAAAAATTCGTATTTATTTCTTAGATTTTCCAAGATACGACTGCGTATGATCGTGGGGATAATCGTCTGTTTGTAACTGGAATAATCGTTGCTTCTAAACCATGTTCTCGCATCCAGCATAATCTGTCCTGAAGAAGCAGGGACTCTGCCGACGCTTGTAATATCAATTGTAGAGCAGTATAAATTTCTACAATCTTGAGTTTGTCGCGATGCATCTCCCACAGTTTCATCATATTTTGCTCGTGCACTTGTACAGTAAATCGCGCATCTAAAGACAAACAAATCGAATATTTAAAAATCTACAGGGTATTCCTAATACGATCTAGAATATTTCTAAAACTCGGATAAAATATTAACGTTACCTTGCTGCTCTTCGCTCGTTTCTTCTCGTGGTTGTAGAGTGTATCTGTTTAACGAGTCCCTGATGTAACTTTCAAAGTTCGAGCACTGTGACTTCCTCGTTGCTTTTCGAGTACGTTTTTTAAGAGAGAAGTCATCTGAAAGATGTTTCGTTTCATGAATAATTGTTGATCGCATATTGCATTACAGAACTTAAAGGGCAAATATGCACGCACGTACTTTGAGTTGCGTACAATTGAAGAAGAGCTCTTGCAAGCACATAGAAGGAATGTTTGTCGTGGCTCTCCGCGGACATGTTCGTCCATCTCTCTGCCGATTCTTGGCACGCTAATCGTAAGAACGGTTGCCTCAAGAAACAACCGATATCAAAGTTATTCTCATCGATCACACTCTTGAAGCAAGCGGATAATGGGAAATTATGAAAATATTGTCTATCGGTCGACGAATTCGTATCGGCGTCGTTCGATAGTGAAAGTTTATGGTAGCAACAGGATATCATAACGAAAATCCGAGCTGCATCCATGTTACGAAATATCTTTGATGCGCTTATACTAAGATCTCCGCATGCGTGCAGACCGATCAAACACACCTCCGAATTCGTTTGAAATTCGTTGTACAATATTGTCTCGATCGTTTCGATCGAGTCGCACGTTAAATCGCAACAACTATATTTAACGTGCTCC
This sequence comes from Lasioglossum vierecki, assembly GCA_028455595.1. NCBI lineage: Eukaryota > Metazoa > Arthropoda > Insecta > Hymenoptera > Halictidae > Lasioglossum > Lasioglossum vierecki. The sequence continues at coordinate 17,716,173 of CM052337.1, forward strand.
AGTGACTCCGGATACATTTTTGCTTGTCTACGTTTAGCGTTATCCACGTTTTCCTGATTCCTTTCGAATCCCAGAACTTGGTAACCGTACAGATAATGGAGAAGCTGACAAATGTATCCCTGAAATGTAAATGTTATGCGGACAAATTAAAAATCAGAAATATTTCACACTCAATTCGTTTCGGTGCATATGTGTATTCATCTTACCAGACCGGCACCGAGATCGACGATAACTTTGATTTTAAGCGGTGCGCATTGCGTGTGCACGAAGTGTGCCATATGCACTATCTCGTGTTGTTTTTTATCGTTAAGCCCTAATTGGAATTGTTTCGGTAATTTCGTAAATAATGCGGTACTCGTGGTCGGCAATCGGTCAATACGTTTGCACTTTTCGACGAAAACTTTCAATTTGTTCGGCCACTCGGGCTAAAAGAAAAAAATGAAATACTGTGCGTATCGATGAGCAAATTAATTTTCAATTCTATTGACTTATATTTACCCACATTTGTCGTTTTTTTCACGACGAAGTCGTTTAGCTCTTGATTCTCTAACGTCTCTAATTTACTCGACCACTCTCTCGGGAACGAATCAAGTAATCCCTTCGTTAATAAATCCGTGACCGGTGCGTTGTAAAGCCATTGCGTCTCGAGAAACAAATTCAATGCGTCCAGGAAATATTTATGTTCTGTACATTTATCTACATGCGCCATCTGATATAAAAAGAAAAGAAGAAGAACAAATTCTTAATTTCTACGGTATTTACAGTGACGAGACTTTTGTTAAAAATAATTTATTGTATGCAAATTACATGTAGCAAATAACGTCTCTTATCATTAGCCTACAAACATATGTAACAATAAATTAATGATAGCGAGTAACTTCCAACGAAGTATGTGAATTGGTTAGATCGCTCTCGCTTGAGCGTCTTCGTCTTGATTTTGAATTATCCAGTTTTCCGAATGTCTGTTCAATAAATCCTGATTGTCTGGTCCGATCAGTGCGCGACCCACTTTAACATTTCTCTGGCCAGGCTCCAAGTATTTTTTCGCGACCTGCATCAGCTGGTCTCTCGTTACAGCTTTCAATTGTTGTCTGTATTTTTGGATCTCGTCGTCCGTGATGTTATGCGTGAATTTAATCATGCCGCGATTGCTCGGAGGAATTGGAACGTCTATACGCTGGAACACGCCTAATTTTGCTTCGTCGATGTCGCTTTGAGAGATCGAATAATTTGATAAGAAGTGATGCGATTTATCGAACAAGTCTAACGTACGAGTAGAATTCGGGTCTCTGTACGAGTAGAACGTGAAGACTCCATCGGGCGATAATTTTGCGCCACCCCCGTAAGCGCCACCCTTCTCACGGATTTCCGGATGTAAATAAACTGACGTGATCAATTTCGTAAGCACTTGCAAAGGTGCGTAATCAGGGTCCGTATACGGAACGGTCAAAATTGCTTTCGCCACATAATTCACAGTGTACGGTAATACGTAATGGGTAGCATTCTCTTCCGTTTCAACATTCTGATCGTGCGTATAAACAAACGGATCTTTAGGTGTACCCTTCAACGATTTATAGAACTCTTCGATACTATTCAAGATGGTGTCCTTATTAGACTCGGATAGATTGATCGCCGATCGCAGATGTTGTTTGTTCAGAATTTGATTGGATATCTCTTGCATCTTCTGGAATATGAAACTCAAGTCCTGCATTTGCGCAATCTTTTTCATCCTAGAGACGTATTGTAGTCCAGATATAGACTCCTTGAATTTGGTAACTGGAGAAATTAAGCTGGCCGCGCAGCTCATCGCGTACACGTGCCCGGAATCCGCGATTCCGTTCACCAAATTCGCTGCGCTTGTTTTGATGAGCGTTTCGAACCTACGAAGATCGGACAGTTTCACATTATTGAACACCTCCAACCATAGTTTCCACATATCGTTTACATTACGATCCAAACAATACGACTCTATCATCACTCCTTCCTCGTATCGAGATAAATCGCTCTTGTGCTCTACAACGTGACTCATGAAATGTAAGCCTCCAGTTTTCAATCGAATCATCTCGTCAAATTTTCTGTAGTCGTAATTTTCCGTGCCCATTTTCGTGACGATATTGTTGAAGATCGGTAATAGACCTTTCAATTCTCCGCTCAGCCCTTGCGTATTTAGAACTCCTCGATAGTAGCAAACGTTGTTCGTTGGCTCGGTAGCGATCTGTAACGGAACGTCCGCTATCATCGAATTCGTGAAGTTGTATCGTTCTACGTCCGTTTTGATATCTTCGATCTTTAAAGTAGGAAGAACACTCAAATCTTCCTTTTTCTGTTGTTCCTTTAGTAACGTTTGCCCGTCAACATAAACTTGATCCAAGTCTTCCTTGGAAAGTTGTTTCAATTTCGAATCTAACAATTCCTGTTCAGCTTTCGTCTGTTCGTGATCGTATTGCTCGTTCGGAAGCATCGTTAAAGTAAATCTGTGATTGTTATCCATGAAGTACGCTTTCACGAATTCCTGAAGGTACTTGGGATTTCGTTCCATCTTCTCGCGGAATTCTTTGATCGCCTCGTTAATCCTCATCGATCTTATCAGATCTCCGTCGTGATTCCACAACGGTGTTAAATTGAAAAGTAATTGTAATCCGAAATTCGAGGTTTGGTGTTTTATGTTGAGCTCGATGCTGTGTAGAACGGCTTCGATCCGATTTTTCTCGAAACCGTTCTCGATGATCCTTTGCACAGTTTCGTTGAAGACCTGCTCGATCTTCTCGAATTTTTCTTTCTGAACACCGAGTAAACTCAGAACAAACATTGTATCTTTGCAATGAGCGTCGTAGCCAGTCATCGGACCGAAAGCAACTCCCAAATTCGATTCGACCAGCGATTTATAAAATTCAGAGTTCGGACCGCTCAGAAGAAGCTGTGACAGAACGTGCATCTCGAAGGTCTTTTGTATGTCGATTATATCGTTGCACAAGTAACCAATAGCTATGGTGCCTTGTCGATCAGGATTCGCAGCCATCGGATCTGGCCTACACGAGATATTTTCTTTTCTCGGTTTATCCCAACGTTTCTCCGAAGGTACTATCGACATGGACGTGTCAATTTTACCTACTAAAAATAAGTACCGATCGTTAATGAACTTTAAATGATCTTCCAAAGGAAAATTACCATACGAATAGAATCTACTATTCGACGGATGATAATAAGTTTCGTGAAAATTGACCAGATCTATATGTCTCAGATTAGGGATCACGAGAGGATCTCCTCCAGAAATCACAGCGTACGTATGACTAGGTAAGATGCTGTTCAACAATCGCTCGGCTAAAATAGCCTGATTCTCATTGAAAACGCCTTTCATCTCGTTAAAAACGACTCCTTTAAATATTATCGGTGAATTTTTATCGTTGACATCTGTATGCTCCAATCTCCAACCCTCTTGTCTGAAATCAAGCTCCCGCAGATTCGGTTTGAACACAGAGTCCAGATATACAGACTGCAAATTCCGGTAATCCTTCAAGTTTTGCGTCGAGAACGGATATATAGTATAATCAGGTCCTGTCATAGCATTCATAAAGGTAGCTAGCGATCGCCTCAGCATTCTAAAGAACGGATCCCTGCATGGATATCTCTCGCTGCCGCAAAGAGTGATGTGCTCCAAAATATGAGGTAATCCTGTAGACTCCTTCGGAGTTGTGCGAAATCCAACGGAAAAGACATTGTTAGTGTCATCCCTGGCTAAATGCAAGTACTGAGCTCCGCTTCCCAAATGAGTTAATCGCACCGCGGTCAACTGTATCTCGTCTACATTTGCGATCTCGTCGACTATGAAACCATTAATAACCTGTCCTTTTTGGTATTTATTAGGCTCCTGAAGAGCTGCATTTGTATTATAGTACGTGGGGCCAGTTGTTATACTTCTTGCAAAATTACTATTGCACGATTTCGAGAACAGTTTTAAGCCCAATGGCTGGGAACTAAACTTTCGAGATATATTCGAGATCCTCAACATAGTTCTATAGTATATAATTACCTGTAAGAAAAGTAATGTGGTAAAAACAATTTGTTAAATCCAATAGCATTGCAATTTTAAAAAATAATATAGTACATTATTACGAAGTAGAACTCACCAAAATAAATGTTAAATATATCGGTAACAATTTACGTTATACGAGTTCTGGAACGAATATTTGAGGATAATTATTTATTTTTTATAATATATTCAATGTAAACAATTATTTAGTATCACGAATTTGTAGCCGCTAACCTCTATTCGTATTCACGAAATATTTACTTCTCTACATGGCAGAGTCATAAAGAAATATTTAGCTATTCTTATTGAACAATTAAAATTTCGAAAAATCACGTGTCTGCGTCGATAGAAATGTATTTTTAAAAAATATTTGTGTATATAGTACAAACCTGCGATTCCTTTTTTTATACTTCTCGGTCACGTTGTAAATAATTAAATCGAAAACAAACATTAACGTGAATATCAAGTACGAAGATTCGTTAGAATATTATGTCAGTTAATTAATTATTGTAAATTCTAATCGTGATATTTTTCAACTATAAAACTAATAAAATCAGAGATAAACTTTCTCTTTATTTATTTATACACAAAATTCTCAAAAACATTTACTATTCATTATACAAACCAATAATTATCCACATTTTATCGTATCTATGATGACAAAATATTGCACATTGCACGTCTTGAGGAAATCGTACGGACTGGTTACAATACGAAGCGACCACCCTGTATAGCGATGAGCACCATCGATTGAATCTATCGACTAAATCGATAGTAGTCAACTACTATTTTCAGTCGACTGATCTTTTAGCGGGAGATATTTAGTATACTTTTACTCATTAGCTATATTGAATAATTCGTTCAATAAGCATAAATAACAATTATTATACTAGACATATTGTACAATTATTTAATAACAATACTTATTCACTTGTTTATTAACTTAGGCTTTTCCTAACCTATAAATGCATAGCATTCAATAGCATTCGAATGATGAGTTTAGTCATAGAGTAGAAAATCAGAAGGTAGAAGAAACTTCTATCGGAACCTTTAAGACTCTTAGATTCCCGCTTATTTTTCGAACATTTAAATTTGTAGCTAATTTTAAAAAATACGAAAGTACAATAGTTTTATTTCTTAACAATGTGACCTTTTTATCTTTGTGTGTGGCACCATTTATTTAATCGAATATATTACTGTTGCAGATTTATCCATCGGCTTCTGCAGCACAATCAAGGTATTGCAGTATAGTAGTAGAAGTCTGACGGAGTCTCGCGGAACAACTCATTAGATTAGAATATAATTTATATGTACATGTACGAAACAATTATTTGTTGTATGGATATGAAATGAACAAATAAAGAGAGTTTGGTAAACGTATTTGCTGTTTTATTTGTTGAATCCCAATCTTTCCCCAAACATCCGATTTGTCGTTGAGTTCCACCACTGAAATTTAGAAATTTTCGACCGTCTGACTTGCCGTTGAATTGCACTACTGAAAACCGGATACCTCCTTCGACATCATGTTCTCCTAATACAAAGTTCAATTTCCGAGGTTTTCGAAAATTTTCGCTATTTTTCGACCGTCTAACTTGTCGTTGAGTTGTACTACTGAAAACCGGATACCTCCTTCGATATCATGTTCTCCTAATACACAGTTCAATTTCCGAGGTTTTCGAAAATTTTCGCTATTTTTCGACCGTCTGACTTGTCGTTGAGTTGCACTACTGAAAACCGGATACCTCCTTCGACATCATGTTCTCCTAATACACAGTTCAATTTCCGAGGTTTTCGAAAATTTTCGCTATTTTTCGACCGTCTGACTTGTCGTTGAGTTGTACTACTGAAAACCGGATACCTCCTTCGATATCATGTTCTCCTAATACAAAGTATAATTTCCTAGGTTTTCGAAAATTTTCGCTATTTTTCGACCGTCTGACTTGTCGTTGAGTTGTACTACTGAATTGCCGAAAATTTTCGGCCGTCTGACTTATCGTTTACTTGTACTACTTTTCAAAGTTTTCGACAAATTTCACGAATTTTTCGTTTCAGTAGCACAAGTCAACGATAAGTCAGCCGGCCGAAAATTTTCGAAATTCAGTAGTACAAGTAAACAACAAGTCAGACGGCCGAAAATTTTCAAAAATCTCGAAAATTGAGTTTCGTATTAGGAGAACATGATGTGAAAGGAGGTGGCATGAAATTCAGTAGTACAAATCAACGACAAGTAAGCCGGTCGAAAATTACTACTGGAAACCGGATATCTCCTTCGACATCATATTCTCCTAATACAAAGCTCAATTTTCGAGGTTTTCGAAAATTTTCGCCAATTTTCGAGCGTCTGACGAAAAGTTTTTCGAAAATGCAATAGTCCGATTCAGCGACAAGTGGGAAGTTCAGGAAAAGAAAGGTATCGGTAAGGAATAGGTAATTTAATTGATGTAGTCGCAGACGTATTTTACTATATTATCTTTATTAATTCATTCTACATTTATACATGTATACATATAAAATAATTGTTTTGTGAGAGATGAGATGTATAGACATAGGCATAGACTATAGCACACAATCTAGATGTAACCACTAAAACAATAATTCAATCGACTAAAAACTATCGACTAAAACTATTCGATAGTATGTATTAACTAATTAATAATTAGTCGATAGTTGAATTTAATCGATGGTGCCCATGGACGTAGGATGATGGTGTTATATGTCCATCACTAGTCGTAATGTGCGCTGAAGAGTAAACCTCGGTCCACTTGCGAGAATGAGAAATCCTTTCCGCCCTCTGGTCGAAAGTATTCGAAGCGTCGTCATTCGCTAGGATTGGAGACTATGTTTAAATAAATTTTAGAAATATCTGTAAATATTATGCAACAATAACTTCCGTGTCAAAGATATAGACACGGACGTGTTCAGTAAAAATCGAAACGTTCGAACGTTCCCGATGATTCCTGTCCAAACGAAATTTTCGACAGCCGCGAAATATTAAAAAGACTGCACGAAAAACGGCTGGCTCGAATTACGTATGTACAATTTTCCTGAGAATATCGATTATCCTGTAGTTTTAGAATCGTTATCGTGCTCGACGATTTTCTCTATATCGCGGGCAGTAGTTCCTCGACGTCTTTACTCGATGCATTACTATGTTTTCGCCGATAGAAAACAGTTAGGAAGCTTGCTAGACGGTTTCACCTCCAGCGCGAACATTTGAATTCAAATCTGTCTTCCAGACCAGTCGCTGTCAATGTTATTACACCAATCACTTTGACCTTAGCACTTCTGGAGGATTCTATCGCTCTCTCCGACGTTATCTCGAGACTGGTCTTGTATCAGAGCAATTTAGCGCACACCGGTGAAACATGGTGAGTGTCCGTCGTCTATCGTATATTATTTCCATTTAATGAACAATTTATAACGTCCTCGTGCATTTTATATCCCAGAAGCACGGCTTAACCTACATTTGCCCTTCGTATGTCATTGAAAGCATTGCAATCATTTTTTCCATGTGTATTAATAAATCCTGGCCACGGTATTCATTGAACCACCTGCTCCATGGAATCGTTTTTACATAGTCGAATACTATTCTAAGTCCACATTGTCCCTAAATCACACATTTTTATGCTCCCATAAATTCATCATCGCGTCAAATGAAAATTTCATCTGTTCAGGATTAAATTGTTTGCTAATTTTCCAGACGGAACCAATTAATGTGGTGGTTACGGGAGCTGCTGGCCAGATCGCCTACTCCCTGCTGTACCAGCTTGCGGCTGGTTCAGTTTTCGGGCCGAACCAACCGGTCATTCTTCGTTTATTAGATATCCCGGTTGCGATGAGCGTACTGGATGGCGTAGTTATGGAGTTGCAGGACTTGGCTCTTCCTCTTTTGAGAGGTAAAGACTGCCAGATGTTAATGCTTCACCTACTGGAAGCCTATTAATAGGATTTTCAATGATTGCGCTGTGTCAAGGGATAGCATAGAAGTTTTCTTTTACATGCAATCTTAAATGAAACAAGTAGATGACGTTATTGGTAGTTCACGATGAGAATTGCTGTTAATATAAAAGGTTCTGTTAAAAAGTGTTTAGCCAAGAACAATAGATTTTTCAAAATTATGTTAAGGGGATAACGTGAAACTCAATTTCACAAGTATTCTTCGATCGGTAGCCAAGACTGCACATGTTGCAGCATAGGATTTAAAGTTCTTCGAACGATTATATCAGCTTATGCAACATGTGGCAGAAGTACATGTTACATAACGCAGCGATTACGCAACGCGTTGATATCTTTGACGCATGCAAATATCTCCTTGCATTAAGAGTATACATGAATGTTTTAACTTTTTAGGAATTGTGCCAACTGCTGATCCAGCCGTGGCTTTCAAGGATGTTGCTGCCGCATTTCTCGTCGGTGCGATGCCACGAAAAGAAGGAATGGAGCGTAAAGATCTCCTAGCTGCTAACGTAAAGATATTCAAAGTCCAAGGGGAGGCTTTGGATAAATACGCTAGGAAAGACGTTAAGGTGTTGGTCGTTGGAAACCCAGCCAATACGAACGCGTTGATTTGTTCCCACTACGCACCGTCTATTCCGAAAGAAAACTTCACTGCTATGACCAGATTGGACCAAAATCGTGCTCAAGCAGCTTTGGCAGCGCGATTGGGTGTCCAGGTAGACTCAACGAGAACGTATATCATAGTTACACTCGAGATGATCAATAATTCTCTCGATAATAGTTTTCTCGATAATTCTCTAAAACAGGCCAGAAACTTGTAACATTTATCGAGAAAACACTGTATATTCAGTTGAAATGTACACACGCGATTACTTTTTTAAACCGGATATATTACGAGTATCTACTACGTTAGGGGTTCACGATTGTACTGAAACTTCACTTTGGTCAACAGGTTGACGAAGTGAAGAACGTAATTATTTGGGGTAACCATAGCTCGACCCAGTATCCCGATGCCAGTCACGCCACTGTTGCATCTACCAAAACTCCGGTAACCCAGGCTGTGAACGATGAACAATGGTTGAACACTACTTTCGTCGAGACAATTCAGAAACGCGGCGCGGCTGTGATAGCTGCGAGGAAAATGTCCTCTGCGATGTCTGCCGCGAAAGCAGCTGGCGATCACATGAGAGACTGGTGGGTCGGTACCAAACCAGGAGAATGGGTTAGCATGGGTGTTCTGTCTGACGGCAGCTATGGAATCCCGAAGGATGTTGTGTTCTCTTTCCCAGTAACCGTACAAGATAAACAATACAAAATCGTCGATGTAAGAACTCGCTCGCTTGTTGTACAATATTTCTAAATGAATCTCTTAAGAACAAGTCGAAGGAGATACCTAATATTTCCAACAACGTTTCAGGGCCTTAAGATCAACGATTTTGCAAGATCCAAGCTGACTGTTACGGCTAAGGAATTGGAAGAAGAACGCGCGGAAGCGAATACTGTATTACAACAAAAGTGACTACACTCGGATCACTGTAATTCTGATAATCCTGTATCTCGTTCAGCGAAATTGTAAAGATTCGATGTTCTTGCATGGTATATATACATATATATAGTATATATGTAATGTAATGTGAACCCATGGTCATACAAAAAAGCCTTCAAAAAGAACACCGGCGGACCTGTGTACATTATACTAGCGGTATATATATATAATAGTTCGTATACATTATACAGGACATAGTGATATGCATATCTTTTTCTAAAGGGCAATGGAATTGTTAAACACATACATTTATATTCATAGACTGTATAAAACGTGTAACAAATTACGTTGAAAAACATGTTATACTTTACAACGTTTCGTTATTTTTTTTGTTCTCTTTTTATTCTTTTCCCCAAGAATCAATAATAATTTATATTACAGTAATAGTAACTATTCCTCATATCGATATCATTAATCAATCTTTTTTCACATTTATATTATTTTCATAATTCTTTTCTTCTAGACACTATTATTACAGGTATATTGATTTCCGCCTATAATTATAATTATCGAGTGAGCATTAAGTAGCATATTGTACAAAGATGCAGAGTGCTCAGCTTGCATAGTCTTCGTGAACGGTTTCGATCATCAAAACGTTCTCTCCGTCGGTCTCGTATGCTTTATGTTTATCATTTTTTTTTGCCTGTCTGTTAGTGATGTAGCTGATACGTTTGGTTAAAAGGGACAAACATTTGAAGCTGTGGAAATTGGTCTGGATGCTAAAAATGCATCGTTCTCGTAGTGACCAATAAAAAAGAAAAAACATAGCACTTTTGCGCAGGGCAATTTTGATTTACACAGATCTCGTGCATTTCAATAACGACAATGTGTGTGTGTCTCTCTCTGTGTGTGTTTGTGTGCGTGTACGTGTGTGTATGTGTGTACGGTTACCATAGAGGCATACTGACAAAGAAAATAGAAATTTTTATCTTAAAGGTGCCTCTCTCTCTCCCTCTCTCTTTCTCTTTTTTCCTTACAGTACGAATCACTTTCTAAGCATAACGTAACTCCACAAAGAAGACAGCACGAACGTTCATTCTATATCGAGGAACTGTAAAGTTCTTGTTCCATAAGGACAGCAAATATACGTGAAAACACTCGCGTGTATTACATTTTTTCTTTCTTTTTTTGAGAAAATACAATTTCTATTGTATCGGACAAAACTTGTGTATCATATCGTATGTTCACCTGGAACGGACAACCTGCGACGACAATCGTCTTCTTCGACCGATAAATTGGATTCTGCCTCCTTGTTCGCATTTATTAGTTTACCGTATAAATCAGAATTGTAATTACGTAGCAAATATTGTGTCTTAGAATAGTCGCGTTACGCGGATTAACTATTATTTTTATTTCAAGCGGTTCTAAACACCTTGGTTACGCACGCGTTTTTCCGTTCCAGGCCACGTGTTAATTCATTCAAACTGATTCCTCCTATTGGACAATTATTTCCGGTTTTCTCGAATAACATCAAGGCCTGACTTTGCTTTCGCGTATAGACTACACACACCAGTTCGATCCTCGGAAACCCCATAGAGTCGATTCGCACCGCTTCAAAAGGGCGAGTAATACGTCTAATATATTTTTTCTTTTCTGGTTCTGTTCACCGTTAGCGCAGAGATCCTTGTCCAGCCAGAAACGAGATTAATTTAAATGGAACCCTCTCTCCTTAGTCGCGGCCAAAAGTTTTTCTTTGAGTATCTCTTCGGTGGGATACTCCGGTAATTTCAAATAATGAACACAGGTGTTAACGGATGGGTAACCACCTGAGCCAGCGTCCACTTTTCTCACCACAGTCAATCTAGGATGCAAATTACATAACCCACCGGGGGGCAGAGCCGAACAACCGGTCGCGAACTGTAGGAAAGCCTTTCTTTCTGGGCCGGTCAACGAAACTAGTACGTTCACGAATCTCTGGAATCCAGGACTGTAACAGAAAAATGAAAAGGAATTATTTCATTTACGCGTTCATGGATTTCGATCGAATTCTAAGCAACACGTTGATGCAAGCGATACAGCAATAAATTCATAGGAAAATTGTTCGACGTTATATCACACCGTGTATTCGAATACACGGGCTTACATGGATTAAGATCCGGATTGATTTGTTATGTGTCGACACGTGTAACAAACGAATCCAGATCTAAATTCGTATAATTTTCAACAGCAGAAAAATACAGGGGAAACAGGGATTCTCTGGTATTTACCTCTCTCTCGTGTAACCCAACTTAGGCTCAGTGTAAGTGAGTAAATCTTCTCTAGTCCACTGTGGATTTTGCTCGCCGCAAAGCATCGCCCTGATCTCTTCGGGACTGAAAGCATGAAGTTTTTCCATTGGGAAGACCTTTGAGAAACCGGATCTGAACGATTCGAGCTGCTTCGAGATTCCCCGATCGAGACAATAATTAATTGTTAGCTCCGCGTATTCCCTCGCGTTCTCCATGGTGACCAGCACGTCCGCGCCACCATCGACTAATTCCACTTGATCGTGTCCGAATATCTTCGAGCTGGGCGAGTAGTTCATCGTTAAAGCCAAATCTTCGATCGGCACCGACATCCCAGACGGATGAGTGATGTTCAAGGACGTTTCCTCGTCGGCGGAACTACGACCGTCTGAGAAGGTTCGGTCGCGTTTCGCCGTGGCTGTCTGGATCTCTTTGAGGAACTCGCCTCTTACTGGATCGACGTGTACGAGATCCTCTATGTCCAAGAGACCAGCATACCACGGAGATGGCACGAACGAGGAGTACGCGGCATCCGCTTCGCCCTCTTCCGATATGAAACTGCTGGACATACTGGACGACATGCTCTCTTGAGTGACGCCGGACAGGCCGATTTTCTCGTTCACGTTGTTCGTGATATCTCCGTGACACATTAATTTTAAGAAAGGACGGGACAGCGGCAAGTCTACTAATCTATTATCTTGCAGAACCTTTGCCAGGAATACGCCCAGGAACCAGAAGTATCGCACAGCCCGCTCGCAAGCTGCGGAATCCTGCGGTAACGGAGCAGGGAACAGGCCGCTTGGTCGCGTGACGTAGTATCCAGCTGGTCGAGCCTGATCGCTTGAAATTCTGGTCTCTTCCTCTGAATCCTCTTGTGGGTCTTCATCGTCGCACAGCCACAAACCCAGATCTTTCCGCTGCAACTCCGCGGCGACCAGCGCGAAGAACTCCAACGTCGGCCCGAGACCGGTACCCTCCTCACCAACGAATTCAACCTCTAATATGCTTTTCCGACTCGCGTGCACCTTCAGCACTTGTTCTGCCCAGTCTAATAGTTTCTCTCCCCTAGGTACGCTCACTCTCTCGTGTTTCAACCTGCCGACGCGATACTCGTGACTGTCGTCGCGTCGCGGACTCAAACCAGGAGCTCTTTGTCGCTCGAGAACCGCGTCCCTCTGCGTTTGAAGCCATACGATGCTCCGCGATGCTCCGAACGCGGTGCAACTGAAGTACAATCGTCTGGTTTCAAATGGCAGCAGGAACGGACAACTCCTGGCTAGTTCCTCGCACCAGTTCGGTAATGCTCCAGCAGCTAACGCCAACGGATCTTGGATCTGTTGGACGATCTTGTTCGTGATCTTCTTCGAGGTGAAGTCGTCAGGGTGAACGCAACACGTAGACTCCTCGGACTCGTCGTAGTCGACGTGTTTCCCGTCGTCCCGGGTCGTGCTCAACACGTACACGTGCCTCAGAAGCTGCAACACGTCCTCCACGGTACACGCTGAAGAATTCTGAGTGGCGTTGCGGGAGTACAGCGTCACGATCGGCGTTGCTCGTCCCGATGACTCCTCGTCCTTCGATTCTTTGTATATTATACTGTGGATTCAAGGAAAATTCAAGGATAAGTCACTGTTTTACATTATTTGGTTCAAATCAATGAGAATGTGTCTACTCCAAGTTTTCTTAGTTCCCGCATTATAAGCTCGTTTGAAGAATTATGTCGAACAAAGTTTACTCTGTTTCAGGAGAGACGAATATAGTTTGAGAAATAACTGTGTGCGAAACTTCTAACGGGACCCGCAGTGTTCCAAGGAAATATATATGTTGAATAATTCCTTACGAACGTATCTTTACGATCTGAATAATCGTGAATGGAAAATTATTCTAAAACGAACAAGATGTGCATTACGTGTAATTTGGTTCCCATATTCTTCTTAGTTTCTCCTGGCGACTTCCTAACTCGGTAAGCTGCATCAACTCTTGTACAGCTTGGAAGATACTGGCATGCGGCTCTGTGAGCGGTAACTCGACATCCGGTACACCCGGAAGTCCTGGTCCTTTCAATGTCAACGATAGCCTCGGCATAGGCAGTGACCCTACGCGAGCGCTAGACTGCGCTTCGCTACCAGGCGGTGGAACTTCAAGATCTGTTGTCTGTCACATTGTACAATAAGATTAACAGTGTTTCGTTGCGCCTGTCGTAGGACACAGTGGGGTAAAAGAACTTTCGATAGAGCGATGATTTTTTTTAATAAATTACAGCTGAAATATTGCAGAATCATCGCTCTATCTAATTTCTATCGAAAGTACTTTTATTTGGACAAAAAATTAATCGGTTTAACCCACTGTACAGGGTAGCTGAATCGTTCTCCGTACTTACTTGATTAATATTTGTTCGACCTGGTCGAGGATCGAAAGCGGGGATCAAAGCTGAGAATTGACGTTTCAAAACGAACTCGTCGTCCCAAGCACGACTTTTGCTGCTCTGAGAAGCTTCTTCTTCCAGGAACGTTGCCAACAGATTGCGGCTCATCGTTACCTCTTCGTAATCTCCTTCACAGGTGTCACCTTCCACCTCGTTTTCCTCGTCGTCCTCCTATTGGAAATAGAAGAGGAGGAACCCGTTAGTACCATGTTCAAGTTAATTCGCGAGGGAACGTATTTATGAAATTCTCGAATTCTCACTTCTTGGTCGTGATCGTCGTTGTCTTCTTCCTCTTCGAGAACAACATCCTCGTCGTCCTCCAGTTCCGTTACGAGTGTCGGTCTGTTAATGATCCTGGCTCCGCTGGCGCTAGAACTGGCAACACCTCCGCAAGACTCCAAAAAGTCCTCGAGACTCACCTGTAGCAATAACTGCTTATTACATTATATAAAATCATACACTCGATGTTCAACTCCGTACATAGACGCAACTAAACTGCGGATGTTGATGCGAAATCGATATTGTCTCAGTGGGATTGTGGAAAACAGAAAGTTCTTCAATGTTTTTCTCGTATAAATGCACAAAATCCGCAGTTCAGAGACTTCTAACGTTTGAGAAAGAAACATTCGAGAACGAAACACGTTTGTCGATTGTTCAACGATCTTTACCTGTTCGCTATCGCTGCTCGTGCTGGTCAGGGACATAGCCAGCGCTTGTCCCAATCCGGCGCCGGTTGTTGTCGTAACACCGCTGCCTGCCACTTGACCGCTGCTGGTTAAACTTGGATAGCTCTGCGCAGTGCTCAGCAAACCACCAGGGAAATTAGGATTCAAGGCGAGGCGGACTAAGCTCGACACTGAGTTAGGTCCGCGTGAATTCGAGCCGGTATTTGAATTAGAAGCGATGTGCTGTCCACCTGAAGGTCCTACGAGGGAACACCTTGTTAGCGGGGTATGAAAACGATCTCGATCGACGAGAAAATTGGTGTTGAACGGTTTGATCGATGCGGAAAGATACTTGAATCTGTGATTGTAAGGAAGAACGCCGAATATGTCGCATACTTTCACATAAATTTTTCATTACTAATTCTTTGACGTAGGACACCGGTTAAATTGTATAAATTTTCTGAGCCTTCCGACGGTTGTTTTCATGACTTCTTTTCTGGTAAATACGTAAATCCTGTACTCTGAAGCTCGATTAATCCATAAACTCAGGTTTTTCCTTACATCCAGAGAAATACTCCCTAGCAATATTTCATGAACACTAACCAAACGTTCGTCGTCGAGTCATTGCGGTAAATGTGCCCAATAAACCGGTAGCAGTTGTTGGTTCCAAAGTATTGCTAGTATCTGAACAAGCAAGGTTGGGGACAGACACGGACATGGGATTGGTCACAACAACGGGACATCCTCCAGTTGTGTTTTGAGTAGACGAGCTAGCTTCTTTGTCCCGACTGCATTCTTTGGCAGCTAGTCCAATGGAAACATAACAGGTGAGTTAAGTGACGCGTGTTTTACGGGAACGACGATCAACAACGCTATTAGTAGTCTTTAATCAGATTATTTTGTTTACGACAATGACAAATAGTGGAAAGAAAAGAATTGTGCTGTTTTTATACCATCGGGGATCCCAGAGTGTCTTTGTACAGGCTTTATCCTTAACGAGTTATCCTCCGACTCGCCTGACACGCTAATTCTAACAGGCACTAAACTAAGTAACTCTCCGCTTAAAAAGCTGTTAGTGTTGTTGCGTAGCCTGTCGGCTCCCTCTCTGACACGGTCAAGTGCTTCGGCTGCCTCCAGCAAATTCGCCACTGGCTGTAAAGGTATTTCAATACAGTATTAGTGTAAATCCTATACACGTAGATGCGACACACATATACAGGGTCTGAGCCACTAAACTGTTCCATCATAATTTACTCATAACCGGCTAATGGAGGTTTCACAGAGTCGTGGATTAAAATGCCAGAACGTAACATACTGTTCGGCAGAATTTGCTAAAATTTTGATACGTTTCAGATGTACAAAGGCCACTACCATTGTGGCCAAAAATAATATTTTATTTGGTTCCCCCTTCTTAACCGTTTGCACTCGGAGCCATTCTAATTCGAAAACAGAATATCTTCATTGTATATGATTTTCTTAATTTTCTCGTACAATATACTTTCGGTAGTTTATTAAAGTATTAGATACGCTTAATAATTTATCAAATACAAATTTAATAACGGTATAAGAATTATTAGTCACCACTCGAATGCAAAGGGTTAAAAATTGTCTAGAAAAATTGGAGATTGCACAAACTTCCGCAGTCTAGTAATAAGTTTTCTGTGAAACTATTTTTACGAGTAAATATCGGCGATTACAGTTAAGCGAGTCACCCGGTATGCTAGTTTCAATGATTCCGCAAGCATCATCACACCTTATTTCCTCGCACAGTAGCAAGCAACGGTTTCGAACTACTAGACGCACGATTGCTGTTACTGTTGGTGGAACAGTCAGTGTTAAGGGCAAGACTCTCAACAATCGTTGCCAGATCACTTGTCACGGTAGTGTCGGGTCTCGGGTGTAACACAACGGACAATTCGCTTGTTGAGTTTGCACCACCTTCGCCGGTTACAGCGACAACCGCTTCGGCACGAGCAACCGACAACACACTCTCTGCTATTGATTCGGCAGCTTGCTGTTTGCAACAAACACAAAATCGAGAAGCTGATTTAGAACCAGTGTGACACTCTCTCTCTATCCTTCTCCCTACTCTGATTAATACGTTAACACGTGTACATGTTACAGGCAATGTGTCTAAGGCGTACATTCTATAAAATGCCCAATCTTTCGGGCAATGTGTATAATAGACAAGTATTTCACAATCGGACAATTTATATAATATACTAGCTTTTCATATACTAGCTTTGTTTAATTCACCCCTATGATTTTATCAATGAGCATCAAGACCAAGTATGATGTAAATCAGACCACGAACAATATATTCCTCAAACAAACGTTGCAACCCTTATCACCACCTTGGAGGTTGAATTTTTTGAAATGCCGAAATAGTTCGTAAATGTAAAAGTGGGATTTTTAAAGGCGACTGCGGCTAAGATTGATCCTTTATCTACCGCTTTTAATTACTGAAATCCTGGAAACGAGTCTGTCCCCTGAAAGGCCAGACCTAACGACCTTAAGCTCATACTCGCATTCTACACATTGCTCGAAAGATCGGGCATTCCACAGTATATGCCCGCCATAGACACGTTACCCGTAACATATATATTTCCATTATGTTTGTGCGAACAGTAATTCAAAGAACACGTCTGCGATTCTGTGCGAAAGAATACGGAGCATACCTTGGCGGCCAAATTATCTGCGCTCGCTGCTTGATCGGTAGACGCCACCGATCCACGCATCACAGTGTCAGTGCAATCTGGTAAGCTGGGGGTACTGCTAGACTTTCGTCCTGGTAGCACTCCGGTACCGGTTTTACCCTTTGTTCCATTATCCGAGTCTAAACCCGCGCCAACTAGTCTCAAGTCGTATTTCCCTTCTGCACCCATTCTATAAGAATTGGAACCGCCGTGATCCCACGTCACGTCTATCCAACCATTGTGCAGCTCTCCGGTTACAGTGCCTTCACCTTGTAGAATAAGAAAACAGATGTGTTAGTAAACGACCCGTTTACAGTTTTCTATAAGAAATAAAGTAGAATTACAAAAACCTGGTGGTATTCCGTCTTGATCTCTCCATTTCCAGTCCAGTCCTCTGGCAACTCTAGCACCGACGACCAAATGACGAAGTACCTGGGATTTAATTAATCTTCTCAATCTCCGAATTCCAGCTTCGGCCTCTCTGGCGGCGCGACCCAAGTCCTCGCACACCCCGGTCACTTCACCGTAAACCTCGAATCCAGAGACGGACAAGTAATGCGTCTGACCGGACGAATTCTTTCCGATCTGTTGCAGCCGTAGATGACGCCAGCCTTGGGTCTCGTCTGTTGGCAACTCTAACGTCCAAGTAGCTGTGTTGCCAGGCTCGTTCAAAGAAGTGTCGTCGACGTGGGCGTAGAGATTGGTCCAGGTAACGCCGTCCTTGGACGCCTGGAATAACCAGTTTCGCAGAGCGCTTCTGCCGTAGCCTTTCGCGTGCCTAAGCGTGTAAGCGCTCGGTATGATCCAAACCCCTAAATCGATCGAGAACCACGCCCGCTTGTCGTCGTTCGTGTGACAATTCAACGCGGAAGGATCACGGCTCAAAATGTCCTCGAGATGACCGTAAGGCAGATTCCTTCCATCGCTGGATGTGACAACAACTAAACCATATTGTCCAGGGTTTACCCATTCGGTGCAGGACTTGGCGTTCGTGCCGATCCAGTACAACAATCCGTTCTCATCGAAATCGTAGTGATACTTGAACGTGATCTTGTTGCCCTCTTTCAATTTCTTGACGAAAGTGAACGTCGACCTGTCGTGGTCGTACCACTGTTTCGCTACCATTCGCAACAAATGGTTCTCCAGTTGTTGTACAGTACTCAACGGCTCCATCTTCAAACTACGGCCGGATCGATCTATCAGAGAGCTTTCGCCGGCAGCTTTCTCCAAACGGAAACGCAGTCTTCTGGTCAAAATCTGCAAGCCGTAGCCCGAGCCAGGCGTGTCGTACAAGTAGACCGGTAACTTCTCGATCGACTCCAAGACCGAGACCAACTTATGGACTAGAATTTTCGCGGAGTTGTGTTCCTTGTTCACATCCGCCGCGTGGAAACAACTTTTAAATACTACTATTCGTTGCATTCGGAGCTTGGTCGCTCTTAATGTCGGTGGCTGTGGTCCTGGCGGAGCTGCCAACAGAACAAGCAACGCCTGAACTAGGCCGCTGGAATGCAGCTCGTACGCGGAGACCTTCCCCTCCTCGTTCAACAAAAGCTTCAATTCTTCTAGCGTGCTTTGCAATATGTTACGCCATTCCCGGTTCCCTGACTGTTGCTTCTGACATGCTTTCTCGATCTGACTGACAATCACTCCTAACTTTGCGACCACTCCGCGCGGTTGAGCTTGGGCAGCTTTGAAGTAACGCTCGTAAATGTCCTGAGCTTGCATTTTCACTTTTTGCTTGATCGCCTCTATCTTGGACCTTAATCGTTTCCCTCGCTTGCCGGCCCAACCTGCTGAAAATTCTGGACCTGGAAATAAGGGTTTGGAAATGAAGCGATTCTGCAAGTACGTGTCAAATATCATGAAATTCTGGCATTATTAAACGAATGAAATTTTCGCATTGTTCACATGTGAATTTACAGTACATCAGTTAAGTAACTATTGGACTGGAAAGGTTTGAAAATGAATGCTGTTTATCTCACTTACCCAAACTAGTTTCTGCCGTGAAGGAATGCTTTGTGCCTCGGTTCGATTCAAAGATGAATCCAGGTAGATCTTCTCTCAGAATGGTCACCTGTAAACTGTCGCTGTTATGTATGCCCAGCATACTCTCCCTTCTGCTGGACAATGCCCAATTTCCTACGATCAGCCGGGTCGTCCCGGGCCGCGACAAAACGGGTTGACTAACAGAGTTCGGTTTCACTTGGCTACGAGCTCTCTGGAGTTTCTCCAAGAATTCGCCGCGGTTCTCTGTAATTCACATAACGCTCCAGTAATTGATACGGCCTGGTCGACCAAAGCAGGACAACAGTGGTGAAGTTGTTCAATGAACCGAATAATGTTGTGGCAGAAGAAGAATGTTCAGAATAGAGAGAGGTCATGCAGAGACAATAGGATTGATTGTGTCATGCGATCGATGATTTAACACTTAAAGATTGTTTTTCTTTTTCAAGGGGAGTACGTGCAGAGCTATACGAGGATCGAACATGTATGTACCTACCTTCGGTGGTAAGCGACTCTGTGTTCCTCCCTTTTCCTGTAGGCAGTTAGTAAAACCAGTTATTCACTAAACTATTCCCCTTCGCAAATAGGAAGTTAATCACAAATGAACGAAATAAAAATAC